>OZ025243.1:81353956-81469012 GCA_964019155.1 Osedax fenrisi
AACGAGTATATTTATATCATAATAATAATGATGTTGACGATGATGAACATGGTCGTAGTAATATGATGACTGTGATGGTGATCTTAATTATAATTATTATTATAATACAAATACACTCAACTCCCGATAAGTCGGACTCGCAAGGGACCGGGAAAAGTGTCCGACTTAGCGATATTTCTGACTTATCCGAGATTCAGAATAGCATACAAATAAGACATGAGATTCGCAGCGTGAGTTAAAGAGTTACCAATATATGAAAATATGCAACAATCAACAACATAAAATGTTTATTCAATAATATTACTTACTAAAATTATAATATTCATTATTTAAAGTAAATATTTCTGACAATTTATAAAAAGTCCGACTTATCCAGTATAAAAATCATAAAAATGACAATAATAATATGTGTCCGACTTATAGAAAAGTCCGACTTATCCAATCCAACTTATCCGACTTATCCGATTAATTTAACATGGAACTATAGATACAAATCCAACCAAACCAACTAAATGTGTCCGAATTATCGAGAATTCCGACTTATCCGTAGTCCGACTTACCGAGAGTTGACTGTATATGTAGTATGTAATATATATATTATATATAATATTATTATTATTATTATTAATATTATATTATAATTTATTAATTATTAGAAAATCCCGGGCTTTGTTATGAATTGGATATAAAATATTTTATATAATATATAATTCACATAAACATAGTTATATGTATACTCGCCGTGTTATACGTTCAACATAAATCTATACATTAGAATATAATATTATTACCGAATATTTTAAATTCATAAGAAAATAAATTAAATAAATTAAAAAATATGTATAATAGATATAAATTATATCATTAATCCATGTAAAAATAATGCCTATAATAATTGTAATATATATATATATATATGTTGTCAAATAAATTTACATTTTAAAATAGTATTTATTTTTTTAGGAATTGTATATTTTTACATTATATTTTTATATTTACAATAGTCAATATACATCAATATATCTCTATTTATATGATATTATAGTATATATCTAATAATATTGTATAGTAAATATATTAAATGTCCTAATAATTTAAATACTATATATAATATATCTATTATCTTTTTGTATTCAACATTATATATATGTATGTATATCATCGATGTAAAGAAAGCTTTATTTTCATTGATGATGTATATAAAGATTCTGCGAAGCATATATAACTATATATAGTAAAAGTAGTATATCATTTTTCATTGGACGAGAGCTTCACTACGCATGTATTTTGCGCATGACAGGCGGATTTTTATTAAATTTCATTTCACTTTCAACTGCCTTTGAAGAAGCTCGTAAATGACTGATACCTATCAAATATCTGCATGTGTTTCTATTCAAGACATAATGTCTCCGAACAGAATGTTAGTATAAATAATTAATAAAGAATAAATTTATATTTGAATTGAAATATTAAATAAAATGACGTTATTAAAAACTAATATAATATTAAATATTAAATATTTCATAAAATATTTTCACCAATTATTAAATTTCTACAAATAATTCTATAAATTATGTGCCACTAATTAAATATATTAATTATATACTAATTAAGTTATTTAATTCGTATACATTTATTATGCCTTAATTAATATTGATAATTTAATACACAAATTTATAGATATTTATTTATAAATTTAATATTTATAAAAACTACTTTAATTTTAAATATATAAACTATGTGTCTTTTTTATATTTCTATCATGTAATGTTTTTATAAAATATAATATCATTTTATAATTTTGTATTATATATTTTATTAGTTTAATATTTAATTTTGAGATTATAGTCGTAATAAATACTTATAATGTATACAATTAAAAATAGTTTGTTTATAAATATTTTGTTTTAATATTATTATAATAATATTATAATAATTATATTATTATTATTTAAATTAATTATTATAATACTATATTTTATAAACATATTTATTTAATTCTACTATTATGTATGCATACTATTAAATCTACCTAAAATTATCTAAATATTTTTTATAAATTTATTTAAAAAATCATATTTTATACATATTTAATATCATATTAAATATGCGGGGTATAACTAATTTAATATAAATTTAATAATCCTAATATATTATATATATATATATATATATAATATATTATTATATTATTTAATATAATAATATATATAGTAACATTAATATTTAATAATAATTCACATCTAAAAACAGTAAATAATAATATAATAATTTATATTTATAATAAAATTATAATTTCTTGTTAATTGTATACATTTATAATTTGATATATTCTTAATAATATTGTTCAGAAAATATAATTGTATTCGATATATTTGTTATTATAATATTAAATTTATATATATATATATATAAATATATATTATATATATATATACATTTATATATAGGTACATATATATATATATGTATACATATATGTTAATATTGAAATCACACAAACCCCTATAATATTAAATGTATATATGTATATATATATAAATATATATTATATTTATATAATATATATATATATATACATTTATATATAGGTACATATATATATATATGTATACATATATGTTAATATTGAAATCACATAAACCCATATAAATAATATTAACAATCTATCTATTCTTTCTTTTATATTATACCAATACAATAACTAACTATAGCATTTTGACCAGTCTATTGTTTAGATAGCTGCCAGACGACCTATTCCACACAATGTGGACCATTGTTCACTTTTATTACTAATAATAGCGCCACCGTGACACACGGAGAACAGAACTCGAGAACAATGACTATAGAAGTATCCGATACGATATCGGCACATCAAATACTTCGTATGTTGATGGCAACGGATTGTATGTCTACTTCTGATAATGTGGCTTGGTTAGTTTTGCTATGTAGCGAATACTATAGGTTACATACCTAATAGGGGCGCTGTAACAGGGGGGACGGGGGGACATGTCCCCCCTACTTTAGAATCTAGGGGGACCTCCTAAGTATTGGTCCCCCCTACTTTTATCACCAAATGTATGTTGATTGGTTTGTTACACACTATAGTGTATACATACAAAATCGTTCCAGCGACCCTACTATCTACTATTTATACACCCATTTAATTATTAAGCATTTATTTTATAATAGTAAATATATTAAAATATGTAGTATATATATTTGTAGTCATTATATTATATAATATATAACATATAATTAAATATAAATCTAGGTATATATATATATATATATACCTATAGGTATGTGATGCCTAATAGTGATACCTATAGGTATATATATGATATAAATTATTATTAAATATTATAAAAAATATTATTAAAATAAGAATATACAGTATATTAGTATAAACTAAATATATTAAAATATGAATATAAAGTAATATACTTTATATACTTTATACTTTATATTATATATATAGTATATAATATATAATATATACGTACTATTATATATATGATATGTTATATACGGGTCAAAGGTCGTAGTTTACCGATTTACTAGTGTTACGTAATAATTCGTAGGTACGTGGGTGTGAAGAATAACTCGGGTAACGATGTACCGGATACGCTGACGGATTTGTACGCCGACTACATCAACCATCAGGTTATAGGCGCGTAACCACGGAGCTAGAGTGAGAGCTAGAGCTAGAGCTACAGCTTTCTCTCTAGCTCTGTGGGCGTGACTCATCGGGGCCCCGCCCCCATGGTGACTCATCGTTACGTCATTAGAACTGTTACCGAGTGTATCTCGTAGGCAATAGTGGCTATAGCCATATCTATAGATAAACCTATGCATACGCGCGCGTATTAATATGGAATAGTAATAAGCGATTCGATGTTTGTAATATATGTAATGTGGTTATATCATCGATAACCTAAAGACATATTTATATCGGTGGGTTATATATATATATATATATATATATTATATATTATATATATATATATATGATATGCGTGTGCGTGTGCGATTAAAAGTGTGCGTGTGTATTCACTAGAAAGTGTGCGTGTGTTCAAATCATCGATGGTAAGAAAGCATGTTATATAAGTAGCTATCTTGGTACCGATGGTTTCAATACGCGTACACATAAGTGCTACAGCTATCGTATAGTTGAGATGCCTACCTCTTCATCTATAGTATACCTTATACTTGATAGTATATTGCCCTAGTATCACAACCACCCGTGCATCAAACTCGGCCATCACATCATACCCGTGCGTGCATCAAACTCATGCATAATATACGTGCATCAAACTAATGCATCATACCTATGCATCAAATCCGTGTATTATACCCTTAGAGTTTGAGTGAAAGTTTCTCTCTAGCTCTATGATTATACCCGTATATCACATCCATCAATGCAACAAACTCTTGCATCATACCCATGCATCAAACCCGTACACCATACCCGTGCATTAAACTCGTGTGCAGCAGCATAATAACTCCCTCCTCGCATACGTAACCCTGTAGATATTACAAAACATCAGCGCGGCGACTTGTCCCGCGATCTCCGTTGATCCGGCTAACCTTACCTGCAACGATATCAGGCTTGGCAAGAAAACCGAGGACAGGATAGAATCGCAGAAATGCGGTAATATAGCTATCCCGTAGTAACCGCGACCGCTAGCGTATGACCTCTAGGAAATTGTACGTAATTAGCAGTCGTTGGGATCCATATCTTTGTATTAACACTTATAAATAATAGAGCGTTTAGTCCGTTTAGGCGTTTAGTAACTATTCCTACCCTAGCGATTAGTAACAATCGGTTTATAATCACCCCTGGTGAACTAAAGATGAACTACGTGCTATATATTTAAACTGTATAGTAAATTATAATATATATTTGTTATGACTTGTTATCTATTCGTGTATGTCCTATATAAATATCCTTGCTTACATCCTTGATAAAACATATCTACTATTATTCTAAATGATCTTCAGAAATGAACATCAAAGATTCGATGAATAAACTATCACTGATAGCTTGTGATGAATACACTCAAACCGCCATCACAGGGTCCACTATTATGAGGTTAGTTACTTCAGCATTGTTATGTCATCATTATTATTATGTAATCGCCACCACGTGGTGTTGTTCTGGTCAACATGTAGACTATAGTTCACTCTATTAATATACAGTTACATATAATCTTGTTATTAGGTTAATATGTATTGTTATATGCTGTCAACTCTCGATATCTCAGACTATCGATATCTCATAAATACATCTAATTCATAATTTTACAAATGATAATTTTACTTTATATCTATGTAAATAAATGTAACAATAATTCGATATATCAGAAACTCAATATCTCGTACACATTCCTTTCATCCCTTTAATTTCGAGATATCAAGAGTCGCCTTTATATATACAAATCTTAAAAAATGTCATCTTATTAACGCTTTCCTTCGTATCGTAGAATATTTGCTAACAAAAGTGAAAATCGAAAATCGAACATCACTTTCGAGTGGATGAAATGCGCTACGGTGGACTTCTTAGCGGACCATCCCTACGGGACCACCCAGCCTACCAAATCTAGGAGCTTGTTCAACTGCATGGGTGATTCCACTAGTACCAGATATAAGCTGAACAACAAGTTTGTAGCGGTAGTACGGTCGTCGTATCGGTATATCGGAAGCGTCGATAAATTTATATTTATTAATGTTATTGTATAATTTTATTATGTTTTTAAAAAAGTGATAACTTTATTTCATATAACAAATTATATTTTATCAATTAAATAAAATTGCCTTTTTTCGTAATACTATCGACAACATTTACGATTGTGAATAATAATAATTGTCTTATTTCCTACGTCTAGCCTAATTACTGACATACCACCTCACCTGAATCAGTACTAGACTGGTAGCTCAATGATGATTAATTTATCAACTAGACATCAATATAGGTATACCTAGAGACAGATGTATTCTATCATTTTAAAAATCAGTTAAATTAAATAATTTCGTGACAAAGTTAAATAATATAAACTGATTTAATTGTATGTTCAATAATAGAGTAATACGTTATAATTTATATTAGATAGGTCTTCATTTTAATTATGTAAGAAATGTACATAAATTCTGAATGTACAACATTATAAAGTTAGCACATTATGAATATTAGACAGGACTTACTTTCAAATTAAATTGAAAATTAAATATGAAAGATGAATATAAATCATAAATTAAAAAAATATACGCTGATTATTTATTTATAATTGTAGATTGCCATATGTTTTATAGTTATAATTATCTAGTAAATATGTTAATAATATGAAAATAGATATTTACATAGTTTCATTACAATTCAAACTTTAAACCTATCGGTTTGGTCAGAATAGATAAATATTGATAAGATAATTATGATAAATTTTAAGAAGTGACAGGTTTCATAGCACCTAATATTATGTGTAGTAAATAAACTGTTAAATATATGTTAAAGTAGATATTTTCTGTAGTTATCAATCGACTATTTATTAATAATGACAATTAATTATTATTGTTTATTTAATGAAATATGCTGGTTAATATTAGAACTTTTTATTTATAAATATATATTAATATAAATCAATTAATAATTTGTTAGTAATATATAATTATGAATAAAATTTGTATAATTAATTAACTAATAATCATTAATACTTTTAAACTTATGTATTAGTTCTAAATATACTATATTTAATTTAATAAAAATAATTAACGATAAATTAAATTACTAAAAATTGTTATAATTAAATTTGTACTATTTAAATGTTATTTATTTTAAATATTCCGTTAACAAACGAGTTATCAAGTGACTGTGTTTTATGCTAGGAGGAACCGAAATTACTGTTTAAATACAAAGTTCCGCTTCAAAGAGAAGTGTTTGATATCCTACTTTGCAGCTTATCAGATATACAAGGAACTCGTAGCTAAAGTGGAGAATACAGAGTTTACGAAAGACAAAAAAAGGTAAAAATGAGTAGAAATTACATCGTAACTTATTAAAAGTATTTAAAACTTACTAAACTTATATTTAAATTTTCAAATATTTTTCAATATTTTTATATGTTCATATATTTTATTATAAATTAATGTTAATATTTAACTAATAATACATTCAATAATAGAAATAATGAATTAAATATTTGAAAACTTAATATACATGTTTTCTTTCTCTTAATTGGACATGAGACATTTATTTCCTTTACATGTTAAATATAATAAAAAGTATATTTTTAAAAGATGATATTTTTTTAATATTATTTTTTATCTTAATTTTTAATGAATAATGAATGAATAATATTTATTTTAATATATACTATAAATAAATAATTAATACACATGGAATATGTATACATTACAATATAGTTATATAATAAGTAAAAATGGAACCCTTTAATAGCAATATGCTTTCGAGAAAGGATTCCACACATTATGTGAGAAAAGTAATAAATACATTTTTTAATTCAATTCTATAGTTATTTATATTTTGTAATTAAAGTTAAATTAATTTGTATTTCTTACTCCTATTTATAATATATTATTATATTTTATACGAAAACGTATATAATATATTTCTAATTTTGCAGTGAATAAATATATAATATTTGCAATATGAAAAATATAATAATAATAATAATAATAATCAGTACAATTATAATTTAATTTATCTGACATTTAGTTTTTTTTAGTATTTTCTTAAAATGTATATTTTATAATTTTATTTCACTTAAAAATATAGTTTAAATACAATTATAAAATTATATTTGTAATAAATTAAAACGAAAAGTGATTTGAAATAAAAAAAATTCAAAAAATTGTAATTCTCGCCACCAATCAATCATCGCAAATATTATTTTTATAATTAAAATGAAACAATCAATATTTTAACAATAAAGTTAATTTAGTTTAACTATTCAATTTAGTTTAACATGCCTTTATTTTCTAAAAAACATTCATAAAATTGAAAATCTATTAATATTTAAAATTTTAATTTTTGACATTTAGTTTTAATTAAATATTAGAATCTCATACATATGATTAAATATCATTAAATATATTTATAATCGAAATAACTAGTAAATACATATTCAATAACGTTGACATACTTTTTGATCGTTCATTTAAGGGCACAGGGCTCGTAAAAATAACGAAAAAAATTAAATAATTTTAATAAATATTACTAAGTGATTTGATTTTTCAAAAGTAGTCCTTTTTTGTATCTTTTACATGTAGCTGAATCATGACTGCCCCCTGCCCTTAATAACATTGATATTGATTCATTAGAATGATGCACCTTCAGAACTCAGTTATAACTTTAGTACGAGGCTATTCTCGTAAACTTAGGCACTCTTAGTTGAAATACTTACCTATATCAACATTAAACTTATACATTTATCACATATAGTTGGTATAATATATCCTGTATTAAGACAATAATTACTATATATAATCATATATATATATATATATATATATATATATATATATATTTGGCGATAACAAGAGTAAAGATTAAAAGCGATAAGAAATCGTTATTAATTTTATTTATGATATCTTATTATAAAAATCTTACAACCTTCAAATAAATAACAATTACCATTATTATATTTATATAAATATACGTATTTGTAGCAGCAGTAAACAGTTCCGAATGCTGTCGAAGAAATCGATTAAACTTCTCTCAAACCTGAACACCTGCGATGATATCATCCGTATGCTGTTCGGCATTATGGCTAAAGTTAGCCATTGTTCACTATCTTGTAGAATATATATATATATCTATTTATAGAGACTACCCTATTTGTAAGCATAGATTACAAGATAATATCTGGTACTCCCCTTTGATCAGAAATTCTATTGCTTTTCACTCAAACAACTAATTTCAAACTCAACAAACTAATTTCAAATTAAATTCAATATATATATAATAATAATAAAATATATGTGGCATATATTAAAAATCTTCAGCTATATTAAATCTTATTTATTTCTTTAAATTATGAATTATGTAAAAAACTGAGAAAATACTAGTATATAAATACAATAACAATTAAACGCACACACCTCTTCCTACTTAACACCCGTTTACCACTGTTGTTCCGTGTTCCGTAGGATTCGAAAGTCCGGTGTCTGATACCGCCTCTGTTCCGCGATATCGTGTCGTACGCCGTGAAGAAACGAATGCCCAAGGAGTTTATCACGTCCATGTGCGTAGAGTCTATCTACGAGATGAAGGTAAATTAAAATACCTTCAGCGTAAAGCTTATGATATTTCTATTATCGTTTTATTTCGGTGAAGTCCTTTCATTACGGAACTAAGATTAGTTTTTACTTATAACAAAATGGTTCTGATATCCCTTCGAAGTTGATCTCATTTTAAGGCATTCGTAATTTTAACTAGAGCTACATTTCAACATAAGTAAATTTCAATATCTTTCTAACTGTATAACTAGTTCATCTCTATGTTAAATATTTATATACAACTTTTATATATTTAAATGTCAAGTTTTTGAAAATTGTTATAAAATTCACGATATTATATTGCTTATAACTTTTTTTTCAGCAATGTCATTAATAAAAAATAAAAAATTAATAATAGGTAATCTAATACTAATTAATTAAAGCTTTAACATATGGAATATTTTGAATATTTAAATAGTTATAGGGTATATAAATATATGTTTTTTCCATTTTTATCAATATTGTAAAAAATTGAGGAAAAAAAAAGTACATATTTTGTTATTACTTAATATGGACCTTCTTCTAATATAATCAATTGAGAGAATGGTGGCTATTTGAGTATTAAGGATTCATTTTACAATTTTAAGATATATGTATTAATAAAAAAATTCAATAACAAATTTACAAATTACATAAATTTAAATTTGTATTGATTTTATGAATACTGATCTAAATATTAATTTATTAAATTTCAGAGTATATTAAAAAATCATTTAAAAATTATTCAAATAAAAAAAATAAAGGGTATACTTATTTATTTTATAAAGTTATAAATCTATATTGACGATTATTTATAATATATGGAGCATTTAGTTTCATTAATATATCTTGTATAGGAATCCTGCAAATATCATCACTTAGTGGCCACTTATATAAATAAATTCTTTATTTCATGAATTAAAGTTGTGGTCTTCTTCAGACTTTTCAAGTACTATATCTATATAGCTTAGATTATCATATAAACACTTTACAAAAACACCAGGTATTAAATATTATATGTTTATTTTAGGACTTATTCCCATATCTACATCATCTAGTTTTACTTCTGAATATATATTATCATTAATTATACGTTTCATTCTAAAACTAAAATGATCACTTTGTACAAATATATGAAGAGATCTAATGCCACTTAATTTAATACAAGTATTATATCGTTCTTCTAATTTATATTTATTTATATGATTTATAATATGTTCCATATCTAAGAAATAAAATTTAATATTAATTAAAATGTTGTTGTTATTTATACATTAAGTTAGTATTATTTATAAGACAATCTAAAGATTGATTACTATTTCTATCTACACATATATTTACCGTACCACATATTCCATCAGTTGGACTTTCTCGGGTGATGTTATAAAAAAAATGTAAATTTCCTTCACTTAAATTAAAATCATTATAATGGTTACATAAATTTATCATATTTTTGTAATTCTTATATTGACAAGCTGCCCCATAACTAACATATATTACACGTTTAATATTTACATAATTTACTTTAATATAATCTAAAACTACTTTAAGAAATGAATGTACAGCGGAGGTATTATAAGTGAAATGATCTGATATAATACAAAAACTATTTAAAATTATTTACTATTTACATTAATATATATATAACTATAGGGTGCAATGTAGCTTGAGTAGTATCCTATTGTATACTGTGAATTGTATCCTGATAAATAAAACTATAATTTTCTGAATACTTTAATAATATAATCCTATTAATTAAAGCTAAATTCTCCTTAATTAATTTTAAATATGCAGATTGAGATTTAGTTATAAAATAATGAGATTTAATATCATTTAGTGTTTTAATTAATTTATCTATTAATTCTAAAAGTTCTTAATTATTAGTATAGGTATCCTACAAGTCTGATCTATCTGTTTTAAACCACTTTCAATATTTAATAATACTATCATCTTCATAATAAAACTCTTTAAATAAATTAATTAAATATTCACTAATAATATCTACACTATTTGTCCAATAGTGACAGTCATTACAATTCCTTAACATACCATTTTTATTTTCTATATTACAGGCTAATTTTCTAATAATTCCTTATAATTTATCTTATGAGGTAGAAAATTTAACATTACTTTAAAGTGTTGGTGAATTACACATACACATACTCAATGAATTCTTTCACTATTTACTTATCTACATTTAATTCATTATATTTTATTGAACATTTGTCAATTTTTGATATTATTTGTATAGTAGATGTGTATATATTGAATTGTTATAAATTAATGAAGTAGTATACAATATATGTGGCTTTATATACTTAAGTGCATGTCACATTGTACAGTGCACAATACATTTCACATTTTACCATGTAAATATATAGGCAGCATATGGTCTATTGATAGTGTGTATACATATATGTTTTGAATCAGTTTTTTTTTATAAATACAAAAAAAAAACAGATTGATTCAATGTATATAATTCTGGGTCTGAATATTAATAGACCATATGCTACCTATATAATATTGTATTTATAATATATACATGTATAATATACATATATTTATAATATTTATTATATATAGCCTATTATTAATATTAAATTCAAAATTCAATAAAGCAGTTATAATTATTAATGATAATTTATCATAATTCATTTATCATAAATAAATGTATTTAAATCATTTATAAAATTAATAAAAGTTAGAATATATATGTACTTTGTATATTTGTTATTGAATTTTTTATAATTAATACATAGATCTTAAAATTGTAAAATGTATCCTTAAGACTCAAATAGCCACCCCTCTCTCAATGGATTCTATTAGAAGAAGGTTCATATTAATTAAAGTAGTAGAACAAAAATTAAAAAAGCATATATGCTTTTTGTACATATATGTACTTTTTTTTTTGCACTCAAACTTTCACAATATTGATAACAATGAAAAATATATATTTATATATGTTATTATATACCCAATAAATTTTTAAATATTCAAAATATTCCATCTGTTAAAAGCTTTAATTAATTAATATTAGATTACCAATTATTTTTTATTGATGGCATTGCTGACAAAAAATTTATAATCAAAATAATATCGTTAATTTTATAAAAATTTTCAAAAACTTGACATTTAAATTTATAAAAATTGTATATAAATATTTAACATAGAGATTAACTCTTTATACAATTATAAATATATTTAAATGTAGTTATAAATAGATGTTAAAAGTTTAAATTTATCATTTATCATTTTAAATTTAGTATTTAGTGAGGTATGAATAGTTAAAATATAGGAAATTTGAAAAAAAGATTGGAAACAAATATTTTTTGAAAATTTCAATAGGGCATAATTCTGACAATATGAAATTTAGGGCCCCAAAAATGTACACATTTCATTTTTTTATAATATTAAATAAACTGTGAAATTTCCATGACAATCGAAGAAGGTCAGCGGGAGCAATTTGCTGATTTCACTTGAAATGACCCTATTATATATATATATGTATCGTTCCTCGTTTTAGGAGTACGGTATCGAGTTCATGTCAGATAATGCCGACATAGTGGACAGCTTCGTGATCAACAACGTTATCGACTACAGAAATCTACACGTCGCAGTCTCTCGTCTTCCCTATATGGTCAGTTATGGTAGTGGTGGTCAGTAGTGGTCAGTATTAGTAGTCGTAGTGGTGGTCAGTAGTGGTGGTCAGTAGTGGTCAGTATTAGTATTCGTAGTGGTGGTCAGTAGTGGTGGTCAGTAGTGGTCAGTATTGTTAGTCGTAGTGATGGTCAGTAGTGGTGGTCAGTAGTGGTGGTCAATAGTGGTGGTCAGTAGTGGTGGTCAGTAGTGGTCAGTATTAGTAGTCGTAGTGGTGATCAGTAGTGGTCAGTATTAGTAGTCGTAGTGGTGGTCGGTAATGGTTAGTAGTAGTAGTAGTAGTAGTGGTGGTCAATAATGGTAGTAGTAGTAGTAGTAGTAGATGATAAGGATTTCATTTAAATCATTAGAAATTATTATACGAATAAGTTATAATACAAAAATAACAATAATCATTACAATAATAATAACGATTACGATAATAAGAACAATAACAATAATAATAACAACTATAACAATAACCACCCATAGATGTCAGCACTTGGATCCTTCATCAAAAACAACGAGAACGTACACGCGATTCATTTGCCCGCTATGAACATCTCCGTACAGGAATTGAATAACTTCACTCCTTTCAACTATACCCAGGCATATAAATCACAGTTGCAGGTAGAGTACGTTCAGATAAAACATCGCTAGCTGTGTACCGTCGCTAGCCCTAATTCCACCCTGGATATATCGCCAATGTATGTGAAGCAGGTATATACATATATGGATAAAATGTATATATTACGGTATATTAATAATGCCGCTATATCCAGGGTATACTAAATATATATATATGCATAAACTTGAATAGAAAACTTCAGTAATATATAGTATATAATTTATTTATCGAACGACTTGCAGATATCCTCCTCATTACGTATCGTAGATTTGCTTTTCTACGCTGCTGCATTACTCGCGAGCTATGCGCTGCGCTATTCTCTCAATCATACCCACCTGCCTTCTCGCCAGGTGTTCAACATCATCAAGAATCCGATAGGTAGCCGGGGTTTGCACGAGTTCGCGGCGTTCCTTAAGAGCGCCGTTTATCTGACCCACCTTCACTTGACTAGCTGTCAGCTGAGTACTCGAGGAGTTAAGATCATCTCAGGTTCATAGTTCACCGTGTGTCGGTGTGTGTGTGTAACTATGGGTGAGGAGGAGTAAGAGAAGTAAAGAATGGAATATCATTAATATATTATTTGCATTATATATTATATATATAATATATATGTATATATGCCATACATTATATATATATATATATATATATATATATATATTTATATATATATATAAATATATATATATACAGGGTTGTTTATACAATTGTTGGTTTTTTTTTGGTTTTCAAAAAAACCAAAAAAACCAGTTTATTTGGTTTTTTACAGTTTATTTGGTATATTTGGTTTTTTTGGTTTTTTTGTGAAGAATATTTGTTTTATTATTTATTATTTAAATAAGTGTTATTAATAAATTGTTATATTGAATGTTATTTGTAATAAATACTTCTATAGATATTTGATTATTGTTAGATATTTCGTGTATATTATATTAAAAAGTATTATAGTATAATTTATCCAAGGGTCATTTTAAGTGAAATCAGAAAATTGTTCACATTTTCATTTTCCAGACTCAAACTCAGATTTTGTTGAAACTTTCACAGAATGTTTACTTTATATAGTTAACGTAATCCTTAAAAAAAAAAATTTTTTAATTAATATTGAGCCCGTAGAATTTTTGCACGATGAATTTAAAAATATTTTGAAATTTTTGAAATGTAATTTTTGAGTAAAACACACATTTTTAAAACTTTATAACTTTTTATTTATTTAATAAATTTCATTATTTTTTTCCTATAAGATTATATCATATATTCTCTTCAAAATTTATAAATTTTGTTTAATTCTATAATTTGGTTTAATAATCTATTTAAATCTATTTTCATAACATTGCTTTATGATCTATTGGTTGCTGATTTTAAATTTTTTAAAAAGATACAATTCTAATTTTTAAGATAAAATATATGATTTATATTTATATTAAATAATGTTTTTTAATTAAATATAATGTGCTTTTTACTAATTATAAATATATATTATATTTAAATGATATAAAAATATATATAAGCTCATATGAAATATTCAAAATTCTAATATAAATGATGATATTGTGTTTTTATTGTTGCCAATAGCTGTTTTCATGACATAATGAATTCAAACTAACAATGCATATATAAAGGCTATGCATATCAAAATTTCTATAACTATATTATTATTATTTTTGCATTATACTGAGAACATCTGTTTATATATTACAATAGAGATTTCATGAATATTATTTGCTAATAATAGTAAAAATACAATTTCTATAGAATAAATGACAATAAATAATAATGTAAAATTGTAATTTATACAAAAGATGCTATATATAATAAATATTATAAATATATCTCTATTATAGTATAGTATATCCTACATGGAAAATTATAAATATAATTTTAAACAAAATAGATAGATTCAATGAATATAATTCTGGGCAATAGGCTATTAATAGACTATAGGTGCCTATCTATTTACATGGTAAACTGTGAAATGGCACTGAGAAATTTTATTTTATTTTTTCACCAATTTTATAAAATCCAATATATCATAATTATATTTTTTTAATATTGTACCTTTTAAATTGTGTATACATATGTTGTTTATATAAAGCAAAATAAATTATGTGGATTGCTTTAGTACTTTTATATAAACACTCATTTATATATGCAAACATAACAACACAATTTATTCCGAGTATATCGCATTTAAATAAATTATAAATTACACAATAAATAAATTCAATAAAATTCAAATAAATTATAAAATAATAAAATTATACATTTAGCTAATATAAAATCAATATTATAACGTAATAGTATTATATTTTCTTATCAGTATATAAATGTTATTTTTATAAAATTTATATATTAGATCATTGTTTAGAATCATCTAAACTTTAGATGAACGCACGCCTCCCCATTAAATGAATTTTATATAATACACATAATACACAATTATTAATAATATTGATAGGGTTGTTGATTTTTGGTGTTTTTGTTTTGGTTTTTTTGGTTTTTTTGATTTTTTGGTTTTTTTGATTTTTTGTTTTTTTTTAAAAACGATAAAAAATAATAACACTGCCTTATATAATTTAAAATTATAAGGTATAATTTATATAATATACATAATATAATCTATTATTATTAATATTTATACTAATTTTAAATGATATAATATTGAAATTAATATATTTATCAATAATTTTATATACAATAATCAAAAAAACCAAACAAACTAAAAAAACCATCAAAATAACCGAACAACCCTGTATATATATATATATATATATATATGTATGTAGGTCTCGGTGCATACATACATATTATACTAATCACGATCGCTATCGTTAAGGCGAGTACATTAACCGTTGATTACCGATCTTTACGAGCGCAGAAACGTTCAGCGCCTACCCGTTGATGTACCTGCAGATAGGCGATAACGCAATGGGAGACGTCGGACTCATGTACCTGAGTGAAACGTTGAAGAACAACACCACGCTGATAGCCCTAGACGTGTCGCGTTAGTAGCTTTAGTTTAGTTTACTCGATTCGCTCGCGAAACGTTTAGAATTAGCTTAGTCGCCGTTTGTAGTTTCGTTCTACGCGATATTTAAATCGTGTTCGAATTCTATATGAAAATAATACTAGCCGTACTTGAATATTTCAGAATATTTCGGGTTTTATAAATTTGTATCCTTTTTCACACATTTTTATTAAAAATAGTTATAATAATATTATATAATATAATACAGTCAACTCTCGATAAGTCGGACTCGCAAGGGACCGGGAAAAGTGTCCGACTTAGCGAGATGTCCGACTTATCCGAGATTCAGAATATCATGCAAATAAGACATGAAATGCGCAGCGCGAGTTAAATGGTTACCGAAATGTGGAATTATGATATAATCAACAACATAAAATGTTGTATTCAATAATATTGCTTACTAAAATTATGATATTCATTATTTAAAGTAAACATTTCTGACAATTTATAAAAAGTCTGACTTATCCAGTATAAAATCATAAAAATTACAATAATATGTGTCCGAGGATAAGAATAGGAAAGTCCGACTTATCCAATCCAACTTATCCGACTTATCCGATTAATTTAACATTGAACTAGATACAAATCCAACCAAACCAACTAAATGTGTCCGACTTATCGAGAAATCCGACTTATCCGTAGTCCGACTTACCGAGAGTTGACTGTAGTTTGAATAGTAATAATATATTATAATATAATTTGTCGAATAAAAACGATATAAAACGATATTAACACCTATGAACATCTGATGACAGGTAATTCACTGAGTGACGAGAGCATAATTTATTTCGCTCAAGTTGCTATGCCCAGGTTCCACCTATTAACAGAACTCGATATGTCTAGTAACAACATACAGGATACGGGATGCAAAGAGATAGCTAAAGCCATGGGTCCGTAGTTTCGTAATATTAACTCTATATGAGAACTAATGTATAATACATCATTGTCAAAATTAATTAATGAGTTAATGCCGACGAGGATATAATAATTTTGTTTAAACAAATCTCAAAAATAATGAATATTCCTTTCAGTATTTAGTATCTAATAAAATATAATCATATGATCATTAAAAGTATTTCATAACAGTAACACCCATCTAATTCCTTCGTCTACACAGTACAAATGGTGAAACTACGTGAATTTTCTCTTGCACATAATTATATCAAGGATACTGGTTCTCTTGCCTTAATAAATATGGCTGTTGAATGTATATCTTTGAGGTAAGCTACTGATAGTAGTAGTAGTAGTAGTAGTAGTAGTAGTAGTAGTAGTAGTAGTAGTAGTAGTAGTAGTAGTAGTAGTAGTAGTAATAGTAGTAGTAGTAGTAGTAGTAGTAGTAGTAGTAGTAGTAGTAGTAGTAGTAGTAGTAGTAGTAGTAGCAGTAGCAGTAGCAGTAGCAGTAGCAGTAGCAGTAGCAGTAGCAGTAGCAGTAGTAGCAGTAGCAGTAGCAGCAGCATCAGCATCAGTAGTAGTAGTAGTAGTAGTAGTAGTAGTAGTAGCAGTAGCAGTAGCAGTAGTAGTAGTAGTAGTAGTAGTAGTAGTATTATTAGTAGCAGTAGCAGTAGCAGTAGCAGTAGTAGTAGTAGTAGTAGTAGTCAGGTAGTAGTAGTAGTAGTAGTAGTAGTAGTAGTAGTAGTAGTAGTAGTAGTAGTAGTAGTAGTAGTAGTAGTAGTAGTAGTAGTAGTAGTAGTAGTAGTAGTAGTAGTAGTAGTAGTAGTAGTAGTAGTAGTAGTAGTAGTAGTAGTAGTAGTAGTAGTAGTAAGTCACTACTAGTGACCACTACAATATATAACTCCACTTTATACACTGCCGTATTATCAGGTTCTTACATCTTGGCATGAATTTCATTACCAAGGAAGGACTACTGCGTATTAATTTGGCTCAGTGCAGTAGTAACGGAAGACTATCAGTAGAATTATCTAATCAGAAGACCTCCTTTCAAGGTTCCATACCATTCTACCTTACCTTTACACTTTATTATTCTATATTAGCCATCCGTCTTACACTTTCATCTTACCCTTTCACATTAATAGAGTATTGTATATTATACTATGATTTTAGCCACAATCACTAATAATTTGCTTTCAAAATAGCGAATTCTGTAACTTCTGCAATAATCAAGGAGTCATTCGTAGAATCAAAGTATAAATTTTGTTAGTTTTGTTATCTTATTTGTCCTAATAGTTTTAAAATAACTGCATTGTTTCATCTATTCATATATCATAATAGTAACATATAATGTGTTTCTATAATATATAAATCAGTATATTTACGTTTCTCCTAACTTGACGTATAACTATTATCTTATTATATTAGCCTCATTGTCGGACACCAGTAAACTCCGTCTAGACGGCATCAGGAAAAACATCACTGACTATGACAAAATGAAGGAAGCAGAAGTTAATCCCCGCAGTGGCGGAAGATGAATACTTCTAGAATGTCATAAATATAGTCCGATGCTAGAAGATAACTCCTAACAATTTAATGAAATTATAACGAAGACTTATTTATACCATTCATCTTATATGCGTATTTCCTATGTTTATACAAACTTATTTTAATATTATTAAATTATAAATTGTATATTTGAAATTTTGTTAACTACAAATAAAAAATATACTACGAAACAATCATGTTGCAATAGAAACTTTAAAAATGTAATAAATTTAAATAAAATTAAGATTTCTGAAAAAATATATTTCGTTTCATTTTTAAAAGATGAAATAAATATTACTATTTAATTATCTAATGTATTTACATATATTTTATATTACAAGTATATTAATTATATTTTATTATAGTGCCAAAATTTGTAATATATATCTCTAGAGAATCAGATATATTAGTGTTAAACCTTAAGATAAACTCTTTAAAGATATGTCTCACCGGGCCAACATATTGTCTATTTAACGTGTAGCAGATATGAAATATTTAGCTTTATTCAAACGCAGATAACTTTGTGAATATTGAATGAATATATGTGAAATTTCTAAATTAAAATAGGGTATATATAGCTACAATAAAAAGGAAAATTTCTAATATTTTAAATATAATTTATAAAAAACCACTCTTTTTTTATTCTTACATAAGTTATCTATATATAGAAAGAGAAATTAATCATATTTGTATTGTATTGAGAGAGCCCATATCATTTGAAATTTATAGGTATAGATATTTACTTTATATAGTTGGTTCATAAAGGTACTTTTAATAGCAGTTCTAGCACGATTTTGTTTATAATTTTGTTGACGGATACTAAATAATATTCTATAAACGTATATTTTATAATAAAGTTTATCTAAAGTTTTTTCAAATCACACAATGGGGGGACATTCCCTTAGTTCACTCATTTAATTAGTACAAGATCAGTATAACTGCAAAATATGAATTCATTAAGAGAGTATTTACATAGGTGTATGTCAATAATATAAATTACAATTATAATAATATCTAATCCGGTCTGTAAACGATTCTTAATGATTTTCAACATCACTTTGCTTGCGTGGCTTTATCAAACTTATCGTTCTGTAGTTAGAACAATGTTGAAGATTACCTTTTTTCGGTAGAGTTATAATTAACGATTTTGTCCATATTTCTGGCCAGATACCAGTTTCCCATATATTGGAACATATCTTGTGGAGTATGTCTGTCATTCCTTCACCTGCATATGTTATTAGTTCTGCTGGTATATTGTCTACACCAGCAGCTTTTCCATGTTTTAGTGAATATATAGCATTAACTACTTCATCTCTTAAAATACTACCATCTCTCTCTTCTTCGTGTTGTTCATCTATCGTTTGCAAAACATTTTTGTCTCCTCTCGATTCATAATTATATAATTCTTGGCAGTATTCAGTCCATCTTTTAATAATATGTGTATCTTCACTCAAAACTTTACCATCTTTGCTTAATATTGTGTTGATCGTTTCTGATTTCTTCTTTGTCTTTCAACTTGAGCTTTTATAATTGAATATGCTTTTTTAGATCTGTTACTTGCAAATGAATTGTCTATATCTTTACATTCGTTATTTAACCAATTTTCTTTGGCTTGTTTCATGTTCTTTCTTATCCTCTTATTCAGTGAATTATATTCTTGTAAGTGATTACTTTTTTGAGATTTCAATGATCTACGTTTATCACAAAGTTCCAGAATATCTTCTGTTATCCATAGTTTTGTCTTTTTCCTTTTCAATCCAATTACTTTTGTTGCAGTTTCGCTTATTATTCTGTTAAGAATATCAGTTTTTTCATCGGAATTGATTGTGTTGTGCATTAACTTGTTTTTAATTTCATTTTCTATAGTGTCTCTGTATTGAGCAAGAATTGAAGAATTATTACTTAGTTGTTCAATGTTGTAGTTTTTACGAATGCTCTTTTGTTTTCTTTGAGATTTGAATTTTTATTTGAAGGATATCATCACAAGGTCATGATCACTTCCTATATCAGCTTTGTTATATACTCTAGTTTTAGCCACATTGATACCAGATTTAAATCGTCTCTTCATGAGGATATAATCTATCTGGTTATGAGTTTTACCATCTGGAGAGTGCCATGTAGCTATTCTTGAGGATTTGTGTATTCCTAGAGTATTTGCCAAAATCATGTCATTATAACATAAATTCCAATAATCTGATCCGATGATCCTTCGTTGAGTTGTTACATGAAGGTCCACAATATTCGTTCCAATCTGTCAGTGAGTCAGTTCCAATCTTTGCATTCCAATCACCTTGAATTATTAACATGTCCTTTTTATGGGTTTTGTCAATTATATCTTGTAGGCTTGAATAGAAGATTTCAATTTGTTCATCTGTATAATCCGAAGTTGGTGCATATATCTGTATTATCGATATATTTAATGGTTTAGCTCGTTTACAACCACAAGCGGACCGTAGTATTGCGGAAGAACAGGCTGGATTCATGAAAGATAGATCAACGATAGAACAAATATTCAACCTAAGAATACTATGCGAGAAACATAACCTACAACAAAAAAAGCTATATCATATATTTATTGATTTCCGAAAAGCATTTGATAGAGTGTGGCAAAATGCACTATGGTCCTCAATGAAGAAATATAATATCGATACAAAGTTAATTAATTTAATACAAAGTTTATATGAAAAGGCAAGCAGTGCAGTAATACATAAAGGAATATGTGGCGATTGGTTTACAACGAAAACCGGAGTAAGACAAGGATGTCTTCTCTCACCTACTTTATTTAATATATTCCTAGAAGATATAATGAACGACGCGCTAAGCAATCATACTGGTTCAATAAAGATAAATGGCCGAAATATAACAAATCTCCGCTTTGCTGATGATATAGATGGTTTAGCTGGCTCGGAAGAAGAACTAATAAATTTAACTGAGTGTCTTTTTAAATCAGCAAATAGATTTGGAATGGAAATAAATCCTTCTAAAACTATAGTTTTATTTTAGCTTATAAGCTTATGTTAAACGACGACAATTGTCAACCAAACATTGATATTCATGGCGAAATAATTGAGACCGTAAAAAGCTTCAAATATCTAGGATCAATCATAAACGAAAATGGATCAAGAAAAGAAATCCTGTCAAGAGCGGCACAAGCAAGTCAAACATATAGCAATCTAAAGATAATATGGAATGATAAAGACATACGTCTAAAGTACAAGTTAAAACTCATGGACTCTCTTGTCAACTCGATATTCCTGTATGCATGTGAAACATGGACTCTAACTGCTGAACTCGAGAAAAGAATACTAGCATTCGAAATGAAGAACATCAGAAAATTACTCGGTATAACATACCTTGATAGAGTTACTAATCAAGAAATAATAGACCGAATATCATCATCATTAACAAGTCCCTTCACCGATATCCTCACAACAGTTAAAAGGAGAAAACTGAAATGGTATGGACACGTGACCAGAGGCGATGGACTTGCCAAGATAATCCTTCAGGGTAATGTCGAAGGTAAAAGATCCCGTGGACGTCCAAAAAAACAATGGATAGATAATATAAAAGAATGGACCGGAAAAGGCTTCAATGAACTAAATGAAATTGTATATGACCGGAAGAAGTGGAGAAAATTTTGTTTCAACGTGACACGCCCCCACGGCTCAACAGGCTAAGGGACCAAGGTAACAAGGTAAGGTAATCCGGTCTGTATTTTATTCAAATTTTACAATAGAATGATTATTAAATTAATTGTTGACTTTCGTTATTTATGATATTTTAGATACAAATCAACTCATATATAAAGTACATATATAAGTATATAATATATAAAGTACAACATTTCTAAAGATGTAAATTATGCTCTTTTTTTGATATATTGCCCGTCTAATTTTCAAAGGCATCAATCCAATCTCATTTTCAAAGCATCAATCAGTTTCATATCCAAAAGCATCGCCTGTCCCATTTTTAAAAACATCGATTTGGTCTCATTTTCAAAAGCCACAATACATTCTCATTATAAAAAGTATAAATGTTATATCGTATCCAAAAAAAGAAATTCAGTTAAGCCGTAAGGGGAAAGATGGTTCAGTTAAATGAGAATGACAATATTCATGTAGTCTCGGTATCAAAACGCATCGAATTAGCCTCGGAACAAATATTATTTATCTATTATCATCAGTGATCAATTGTATTGTTTAGTAAATGAAAACAATTTTAGATAAAGATTTATATTAACTATAATGATACGATAATAAATAAGTTCAATATATATATATATACATTTGTTGATACAATATTATCTATTTATTTTGATACAAGTAAATGAAATTAAAAAGATGCTTGACCAAAGTTGAATTAATACAAAATCATGTAAACTTACCTTGTTAACGCGGTTTCCAGAAACAATATAGGTTAACTTTAAAATAATGATATAGAATTATTTATATATTGTGAAATGGGTATAGAAAATATCGAATTAAGCTTGAGTTTGAATAGATGTAATAGTATCGGTTCGAGAAATAGTCTCAGTTTAACTTTGGATCATTTTTTAACAAAATTATAAGCCTGAGCTCGATATTATAATTACAAGTCTAGATCAAAAAAGGTCGGCACCATCTTCTACATATCTGGTATTCACACAGAAGTGAGTCATTGATAACATAATTTATTAGTAAATTTGTAAAGAAAATATTATCATTGAAAAACAATCCTAAATATTCAATTTTTATTTTTCATTGTAATATCGGGTATTTCCCGGTAATATTGAAGAATTCAGTTATATATAAATAAGATGAATTACGTTTTCTCATTTATCAATAATGTTGTGGGGACTTTTAGATTGTGACTTTAGACTTTTAGACCCCATAAGATTGTAACTGACTATAGTCAGTACATATATGTATATTGTTATTTCAATGAGATATAAAATATATTTAAATTATTTACAATACTAGCAAAACATAATAGCATAACGTATATTTATATTTATATACAAATATATAATATTAATATGTTAATACTAAATATTTTACTAATAATTACAGATGTTTAATTATGTTCTATTTATAATAATCATAAATATTTAGATTTAACATAAATATGCAAATAGTGCCGGTGTTAATAAATAAAAAAGGAGTACACTCTTATAGTACAAATGTTATTTATTATAAAATGATATAAATAGTAGACAAATAGCTACTAGTCGAAGACGCGCGGCGCGGTACATAGAATAGAGACAGACGTAATAGTAGTGTAGTAGTGTAGTAGTAGAAGTATGAGTAGGACAAGTCGTAGAGATTGACGCAAAGTACAATGTAAATAGTCTAAAAATATACAATTTCCTCCTCCGTATCTCTCACTCCTATTGCGGCGGTAAAAAAACATATCATAGTATTGTGTAAGAGTGTTTGTGTTAAGCCTCAAGTCCCCTGAGTTAAGTGAAGTACGTCCTGTTAGAGGAGGGCTGGAATTAGAGGATATTATATTGACGTAGGTAGGGGGGGGGGGAAATTAAACATGATATTGACATAAATGAATGGAGGAGGGCTGGAATTAGAGGATATTTTATTGACGTAGGTAGGTGGGGGTGAAATTAAACATGATATTGACATAAATGAATGGATGAGGGCTGGAATTAGAGGATATTATATTGACGTAGGTAGGGGGGGGGGAAATTAAACATGATATTGACATAAATGAATGGAGGAGGGCTGGAATTAGAGGATATTATATTGACGTAGGTAGGGGTGAAATTAAACATGATATTGACATAAATGAATGGGGTTAAATTAAATATGATAATTACGTAGGTGTGGGAGGAGTGAAATTAGACATGATATTGAATGCGTGTTATAGGGGATGCGATTAGACATGATATTGACATAGGGGCCGGTTGCTCTGGGCAATAAATATGTCCTATCACTATTCAGTGACAATCTTTGGATAATATCATTCATCATAAAATAAATTAAATTTAAGGTAAGACATAAAATAAAATAAATAATATAAAATAAAATACTTAAAACAAAACAAACTAATAATTTGACAAAACATAAATTAAAATATAGTTTAAAATACAAATATTAATACACAATAATAATCCAATACGTAATAACAAATATTTTTGTAATTAATACTCTAAATTAAATTTCATTAGTATAAACATTTATTTTCAATTATTTTATAATATTTCAAAAGTTCAAATTTTCATAATTTTATATTTTGTCAACAAAATGTTAAGTATGTGTTGTTGTTATTAATTTTATATTAAGTCATGGATTAGTAAAAGATGTTTGGTAATTTATATTATGTCAAAAAGTAAATTAAATAAAATGTAAAATAAATGTAAATAACAAAAATAAAACTAAAAAAATATAAAAAGTATCATTGGTCAATTAATATAAATGAAATTAAAAATAATTTAAAAATAATAAATATCATTAGTTATCTATTTTATCAAGTTAGGTATTAATAAAAGTTAATTGTCGTCATAAAAATGTATCAAAACTTTTTTATAATTAGTACTTAATGCATATATACTATTTTTAATTCTATAAGATTTTATTAAATTGTTCCACAACTGTGGCCCTGAACTAGATAAACAAACAAGTTTTTGTTGGGTTCTAATTCTACTTCTATGAAAGAGAAGAGTATCATAAGCCTTAACACTGAATAGATTCTGTAAGTTTGATGGCAGAGAATGATTTTTTGCTCTAAACATAAATTTTACAGTATTTAATTTAACTCTATCAGTAAACTTTAAAGAATTGTGTTATGTATAACATTTTCTGTACATTTTATCACCATTATATATACTTTTTAGTGCTCTTTTTTGTAAAATATTAATTATATTGAGTTTCGTAATAAAAGTATTACCCCAAATATGAGAGCAGTAATTTAAAAGAGAATAAAAATATGTAAGACTAACTATTACAGTAAGACTAATTATTTATTATATAATTTGAATCTAACTTTGTTTAAAATAGCAAGGGCTCTATATAATTTTGAACATAAATAATCTATTTGGCTGTTACATTCTAATTTATTAATTTATTATTTATTAATTTGCAATATTTATTCCCAGAAATTTAAATTAGTTAACTATTTTAATATCTGTATCATCAATTTTTAATTTAAATTTAACATTTTCATTTGTATTTCAGATATTAAATAATAAAATGTTAGTTTTATCAATATTTAAGGTAATTTATTAATATTTAACCAGTTATATAATTTATCAATGCCATGTTTTATTTTATTTTCAAGATTTATAATAAATTTATCATTACAAATTAAAGTTGTATCGTCAGCAAATAAAATTGGATTAAAAATATGTGATATATTTGGTAGATCATTTAATATCATACAATAAAAACAAAATTGGACCCAATACAGATCCTTGTGAACTCCACATTTAATCTTATTATATCTAGACCTAATACCATTATGAATAACATATTGCATTCTGTTAGATAAATAACTTTTAAAAAGATCAAATAAAGTTCCTCTAATAACATAAATATAGCACATTTATTTAAATGTTCTAGATGCCCAGATACAGATTCAATAACATAAGCTAAAGCTAAATATAAATATATATATATATATATATATATATATATATATATATATATAAAATGAATAATATTAATCTACCAATTTTATTTATATCAATAATTACTAATATCGTCTTAAATATGTGTTAATAGGAATAAATAAAATAATATAATAAACTAATGATAATTTATAATATAATTTAGTAATTTCTAATAATATTTAACATATATTTGAAAATTAAATTAAAAAATAAATAATTAGTACCCTTAATATAGTGTTATATTACTTATCGTTGTCGAAATGGGATTTCCGAAACTATATAGAACTCCTATGTACATATATGTACATTCTATATTAATAAAATTATAAATAAGTAATTTATAACTATATTTCTAATTATATTTAGGATTTTTGTAAATATTCGAAAATAAAATAAGGATTTTATTAAAAATATTGCTGAATTTGAGCTGAGCTAGGATATGTTTTCAAAATCACAGAGCAACTCAATACTCCCTATAAATAAGGATTGTCTTATGATTGTCCTGGTGGGGATTGTCTTAGGCCAATCCTAGACATACTCCAGAACAACCGGCCAGGAGGAGGTGACATTAAACATGATATTGACATAGATGTCAGAGGGGTATGATACATGATATATATATAGATGGCAGAATTATGTGTGCTATTAAAATATGTATAAGTCAAATAAGTCGTATATAGGTCATTGTTAGCATAAATGACGAATAAGTTAATCAATAATTTACTAGGAAAGCCTAAAATTAGACTAGATGGATATGAAATGTATATATATATATATATATATATATATATATATAAATATATATATATATATATATATATATTACATATTGATTTCAGAAATACTAATTCTTCTATGATCACTTTTCTGTATAACTATATATATATATAAAAAAATGATACTCGAAATATAATTATGATCAAAATTCATATAAATATTAGTTATTTTTGTGACATATGTTTATAATAATAAACAATAGTATTAACACATTTAGATTATTACATTATTAATTGTTTATATATATATATAAGTATAAATTGGCAATAGTAATATTACAATAATAATATTATAAATATAACCTATTCTAAATTTATATAAATTTTGTAATATATTTTAAATATATAATTTAATATATAGTTACTTTTTGTATGATATATTATACATCATTTTAAAGATAATGAATTTTAATGAATCAATTTTAATAAAGACAAATAACATCGAAGGTTTCGCCTATCCTAGACTTATTTATAATATATCGCTAACTATGTGGCTATTAAGGGTATCCTTAGCTAAACATAGCTTCTGGGTATCCTTCCGATTATTATAGCCAATATTAAATTAGGTAAATAAATTCATTCATTCATTCAATATTATATTAAAATTATAACATCAAATCACACATGTGTATAAGTGTGTATAACATTGCAAATCAGCTAATGGGTCTAGAATAGGTATATCATATGGTTCTGATAATGACAATGGGTCTAGAATGGGGATAACTTGCGGGTCTAACATTGGGTCTGATAGCTCCACACAGTTGTTTGTAGTGTTCAAACATGTTGGCGCAGTCCTTACGTTTCATGGGGTCACGATTAGACCGCATCACGCTGTCGTGTATGGCCCACATGTCGGTGTCAAAGTGTCGCCACGTTCTGTAGACACCATCCTGTCGACGAGTGGGTGTCATATTAAGGGCTGTAGCGAGTGGGTGTCACATTAAGGGCAGTAGCGAGAGAGTGTCAAATTAATGGCAGTAGCGAGCGGGTGTCACATTAAGGGCAGTATCGAGCAGGTGTCACATTAAGGGCAGTAGAAGAGAGGGTGTCACATTAAGTGCAGTAGCGAGAGGGTGTCACATTAAGGGCAGTAGCGAGAGAGTGTCAAATTAATGGCAGTAGCGAGCGGGTGTCACATTAAGGGCAGTAGAAGAGAGGGTGTCACATTAAGGGCAGTAGTGAGTGGGTGTCACATTAAGGGCAGTATCGAGAGGGTGTCACATTAAGGGCAGTATCGAGCGGGTGTCACATTAAGGGCAGTAGCGAGAGAGTGTCAAATAAATGGCAGTAGCGAGCGGGTGTCACATTAAGGGCAGTAGAAGAGAGGGTGTCACATCAAGGGCAGTATCGAGCGGGTGTCACATTAAGGGCAGTAGAATAGAGGGTGTCACATCAAGGGCAGTAGTGAGTGGGTATCACATTAAAGGCAGTAGCGATTGGTGTCCATTAATAGCAGTAGTGAGCGGGTGTCACATTAAGGGCAGTAGCGAGTGGGTGTCACATTAAGGGCAGTAGCGAGTGGGTGTCACATTAAGGGCAGTAGCGAGTGGGTGTCACATTAAGGGCAGTAGCGAGTGGGTGTCACATTAAGGGCAGTAGCGAGTGGGTGTCACATTAAGGGCAGTAGCGAGAGGGTGTCACATTAAGGGCAGTAGAGAGTGGGTGTCACATTAAGGGCAGTAGTAGCGGTGGTAATAGTTATGTTTAATAAGAAATTCATCTCTGTTATAATAGTTATTTTTATTTGTATTTTATGTACAATAAGTATTATTATTATGCGCACAACTAATATTTCTATTATTATTATTATTATTAATATGTATATTCGATATAAATATTCTTGTATTACACCATTATTATTATTATATTCTCTTATTTCAGTATTATTATTATATTATCAATATTTTATATTTTCGTTATAAGTATATTCTTAATATAAGCTACGTATAGCTTCCGAATATCCTTCCGTCTATTAATTCAATATTCAGAAAATAAGCATTCATTCATTCATAACTACGAAGCACATGTATACATCATTAAGTTCGCTCCGATGTCCTCTAAAATGCTGCAGAGACAGCATCATAGTTAGTATCAGAATGCCATACAGAGAGTTTAGTGCCGAGGCCAAACGTGTAGATAGTCGCCACTATTTGCGAATACTAATCGTGAGACTTATATATCAATCATGTTTGATCATTACAGCATAATAGAGGCCCATCAGATATCACACATATGTAGTTCATCTTCTATATAGGGGGTATGCCACTACCAGTAGTACTACTTCCAGTATTTCCGGCAATAATGTCCGGAAATGTTTACTAGAAAGAGATTTTCTTGCAAGTCAACTATAATTAAGACAAATTACCGGAAATATAGTGACTTTAAATGGGGTATCCCACTACAACTAGCTAGAAAATCACTTTCTAGCAAACATTTCAGGACATTATTTCCGGAAATACTGGTAGTGGACCCCCTTACCGACAGATCTAAACTCCGATCTATCTCAATTGTATACGAATCACTATAGATCTCCTCACTATATTACCGACCTACTTAGAAGACACGCAATCCTCTCGCCTCTCCGTAATCATAATGCTCCCCACCATCTCTATAACACATTGAATCCCTGTTAGTGGCTGAGCTTTCCACCACTTTGTGACTAATCTCTGGAAACCTCCCTCCTCATATCCGCTCAATTAGTTGCCATTATAAGTTCATAAACTAAAATTACTCCGTACTCGTAACCTCCGATCATTACTCCCGTAGTTGTTATTCATACGTCTGACAGACATCGTTGTACATCAGTTGTACGACTTGTTTGTGTGTTGTATTATTATTTATTTATTTTCATTTTCTTAATTGTTCATATCATAATATATTTTTGGATTTCATGCCAGATCTTAGGCCTATTGTAGTGCTTTAATACACCTTCATCTACTCATCATTATCATATATATTTATGTGTATATGTATATTACGAATAGAGTTCCCCGTAAGGTTATACATATCATCGTATAGGTGTATAGTATGCGTAATAAATAAGGGGTCGGGGGGAAGATATTACTATACTATTGGTGATATTGTTATCGAATATTTATGATTTAGAAATATAAACGCGAAAGTCACCACACGAGAAATGCGCACTACATCCACTGATGTATTAGAACGGCAACAAACCATTAGATTACTTCGGATCTGATTCAGATATATAGGCTGATTGTTGTCATTGTATCCGGTATCGGTCGACACTGTAAACAGGAAGTGCAGTATTAGACGATTGTAGGCTATTTTACGTTATCGACACATCGAGTATATAATACTTCCAAATAGGGGCGCTGGAACGATTTTGTATGTCCCCTACATAGGGGACCAACCCATAAAAATAAATGTTGTGGTAAAAGTGGGGGGGACCAATACATAGGAGGTCCCCCTAGCTTTTAAAGTGGGGGTCATATCCCCCCGTCCCCCCCGTTTTACAGCACCCCTACTTCCAACGCAGCAGTTTTATTAATTTTTAATTACGGGTAATGTAAAATATAGGAAACCTAATTATACGCTTATATATATATATATAATACTGCCTAAATAATCTAGTATGATAATACATTATAATTAGTAGTGAATTATTTAGAACAAAATTATGCGCAATTGTAATACAATTTCTTTCAACCAGACACAAATCACAAACGATAGTTATCATAGTGTTGAAATCATCGTCGATTAATTATAATCTTAATGAAGTTTCTAGATATATTATTCATCGTAAATATGATATGTAATCTATGTTTAGTAGTATGTATGTGTTGTCACGCGTATCCATGAAAATGATTTTGGACAGATTTTATAGTATTTTAGTGTGAAGATAAATATATTCACCCGATTAAAAGTAAAAATATTAAAAATATCTGCTGGATTTATTTGGAATTAATTCTAAAATATTCTGCAGTTTAACGGATATTTTAAATACATCTTCACACTTGAATTCATTTAATTATTTTGAATAGAATATGAACAATAGAATATTATAGTATCAAACCTATGTATAGAATATAATATTCCTAATATAAACATTTCAAATTAAAAAATATTGAATTAAAAATAATTATATAATACTATTTTTTATAGCTATCATATTTACAATAAAATAACTTGATATTAAAATCATGGGTTCCAGATAAATAAAATATGGCTAAATTAATTATCTGTAAATCTGTGATGAAATATCTCCTATATAACTGGCTATTTTTGGTGTAAAGACAGCTTTATATTGAAATTTGTAAAAATTATGTAATATTTTGGTTTCCGAATTTATTTAACATGAGACATGTGATAATAACCAGTTTATATATTATTTCAAACTATACAATTATACATAATGTATACATAATTACTAGCATAATACGTATATTGTTTCACTGACTTTATAAATGGTACACGCAGTGGTGATTCAATAAATAGCTTTGTACGTATTGTTAATATGAGAACAAAATAATGAAATTTACTATAATTATTTCCGATGACTTGTTTATTAATTGTACTCAATATTGTGTATGATGATATTTGGATGTTCTATACTACTGCTGATATGGGGAGCATTCGACAGCATTCCGACTGTACAAAATTAATCACAAAAATTAAATAAATGTATGAAATTGTATTCTCTAACATGCAATGAATGCTTTTATTAAATAATACTGAATATAAACTTTGAAACATATCATTTTAACGTATACAATTATCACCGATGTATTAGCCTATAAAGACGATGGAATAATGAAATCAATAAAAATATTTATATAATTTTATAATATTTAATAAAAATTATACAATTATTTTATATTAGTAATATATATATATATTTATATGATATATATTGGATATAATGGTATTGTATACGAGTGTGTATTAGCTAACTCGAGTAGATGAACCAGCGAGACGGGTTGTTCGGGGAATTATAGTTGATCACTCCGTTCAGTATCCTGTGTGAAGAGATGGGAGACGTTCGTTAGGCTACTGGGTTGATATTAGAAACTCTACGTGGTATCGTATTTACTATTGTTTCATTTCGCGATATAAGCTCTTCAGCTTATGCTACACGAGTGTTTGATGATGTTCATTTCTATTTTATATTAGATATAAACATATAATATATATATATATATATAACTACACATTGATAACTGATAAATACAGAATAAATATTACACTCATTATAAATAAAGAATATTAAAGCAATGATGTTTGTTTTCTTTCACAATATTTGGTATATAAATATACACTATATTTCATGTAAAGCACTATTGATGCCTTGACCTAGATTAGCTAACAATATTTGATAGTGTCACATTGAATGTAAGCTAAACTGTATTATACGACTTAGTTATTATTGTATAGCTATAAAACTACAGCTATGCAATCATGTTATCTATTGTTTTGAGTAAATATATCTATAAATAATATTAAAAATAATATTAATTATATTATAAATTAAAGAAGTGACTTCTATCTATATCTTTGGATTTAGATTATAAATATCAATACAATAGTATATCTTTAATTTAAATACACACAAATTATAAGGAATGTTGATATGTTTAATTTAAATATATATTTTAATTTTTTGTATATTAAAATTTATCGATATTATCAGTACATATATATGTATAAATAAATATTAATAATTTAAATGTATTATATATTTAGTAGTAGGATTCGACTACAACACAACTATTGTGCCATACATTACATTCTATTGCTTATCTACTTTCTCACTACATCTATGATATTTCCTAGTACCACAGATATGCATTTAGGGTTGTAGTAGCTTATATGTGACATAAATATATATTATATTATTATTATTAAAACACTAAACTATTTTTTATTAATTTTAATTTGTATAAAACAAATTAAAATTAATAAAAAATAGTTTAGTGTTTTAATAATAATAATATAATATATATTTAATAACCATAAAGGTTATTTTTTTAAATTTAATGAAATAATATATTGATTGGTTTATATTCTTGTAATAAATTCGTAATTCATAAATTTTACTATTATCTCTTATAATACATATAAATGAAAATATAATTTTTAATTTCATTTATATATATATATATATTTTAATTCAAATTTATAATTTATTTAATAATTATATAATTATTTAATTAATATATATATAACATATTACTTATCATAATACATTACATAATACTAAATTGTAAATATTATTTTTCATTATATTATACTTAATAGATTCTTCGTATATTTTCAAATATATATCCATTATTATTATAATTAATTGTATTACTAATATAAGTAATATATAGATTTTTCTAGAAAGAGTAACCTATTATATATATTTATAAATATATATATATATATATATATATATATATATATATATCTTAATCTGAAGCCCTTTAGAGGAAATAATAACATAAATAATTATATATTTCATACGAAAAAAAATGTACAATTTAAAACTTCTAATAAATATTTATTATTATTATATATATATATATATATATCGACTATACCGCAATGATTGGCAATACTTGCATACGGATACTAACGACAAAGCGTCGGAGATGAACAGCTGTTGGTTGAACTCGTGAATAATGATAGTGTTGGTGGCTCCCCCTAGCGAGAGACCGCGGCCATCGTCACCGCCGCCCCCGCTGTTGTCCACGATGACCGCGGGGGCAGCGATAATAGTACCGACTCCGTTCAAAGAGCCCCCGCCCCCACCGTAGTGATTGGTCGATAGCGACGACACCGAAGTGACGACGGACGCGGTCCTCGCCACCGCCGTAGCCGCCATTTTAACGGATACCACGCCCCTTTTTAAAGGGGCGTCGCCGCCGGCGGTTACCTGCTGCTGCTGCGGAGGCGATATTCGTATGAGACCGTCCGAGTCGGAGTTCATGATGTAGACTTCCGATTGGTTGAATTCCGATTGGCCGATGTGTTCGGTTTCGATGATCATCTCGCTTTTCTCCTAGGGGTGGGGTGGAGGAGTGGGGGGGTCAATGGTTGTGATGTTTAGATATATTTAACGAGTTGTCTATGAAGTGCTTTTAGGCAGCGCACATGCAATACCTATCTTACGTATATATATATATATATATATATATATATTGTTATTGTTATTGTTATTTGGTGGAGTCCTTTCATCCCATCCAGGAACTTAGATGAAGTTTTCACGTGTAACCATATATGGCTCTAATGTCCCTTCGAAGCCGCTCTCATGTTAAGGCATCTATGGTTTTAACAAGAGCCGATCATTTATTTATACACAATTATATAAGATCACTTCTAAATATATATATATATATATTTATTTTAGTTATTTATCGTTTCTGTTATTTTCTTTTCGTTTACAGTTGTGAGATTGAAAAATGTACAAGTGTATAAATAAATAAATTACTTACTTACTTTACTTACTTAAAATAATATTTTAAGACGCATTTTATAATATTAATTAATGGTCCGGACGAGGCTCGAACTCGTGTCCTACTGCTTGTGTGACGCCTTAGCCACTGAGCCACACAGGCAGTTTATATATATATATATATAATATATATTATATATGAATCACCGCTAAATGTTGATGACTATTAATTAATAAATATATTATACATCATTTATATATATATGTGTTTTTCGTTTCAATGATTTATTTTTTAAATATATTGAAACTTATTGGAGTAAAAAGGGTAATTGACTCGATAATATTTCTTAGCTATAATTAATATCGCTTAGCAATGCCTAAATCTGAAATCTAATATATATATTATTCATAATAAATGTGATAAATAATATATAATTATAATTAAATGATAACATATTGTTGGATCTTAATTTTATATTAAATTTTATAAAGAAATATTTTTTTTTAAATAATTAGTTCTACAACAATCTGTGTACTTAAAATAATTGAAATAAAAACTAATTTAATACTGAAAAGTATACATTTTAGAGTATAAAAAGTTAACCATATATGGTAAAATAATAAATATATAGTATAAATATATTAATGTAGTGTAATATATACATTTTAACATTTTAATTTCTAAAATAGATTATACACTTAAATAATAATAAATATCTAAAAAACAACAGCAAAATAATATATTAATATTGATATTCTTAAGAGAGATAAATATTAGTAAAGTTAAAGATGGTAAGGAAATATAGAATTACAGAAATATGAAACCACAGCTAATATATTAGCTGACATATCAGCTAATATATTTATAAATATAGATAATTCGTTTATATATGACAATTAACATAAATCAATTTAAATTATAATTATATCATATAAATGTGTAAAGTGAAAGTTTATAAACTATGCAATTATTATATTATTTATAAGAAGTATCGAATATGCCATTATTTATTTATTTATATATAAATATATATTTTAATAGATTTTACTTTTGAAAAATAATATATCATATTTAAAAATAATATATATCATATTTAAAAATAATATATATATATATATATATATATATGTATATATTTATAAGTATTGTTAATATTAAGTATTTAAATTATAATGCAGGATACTTTAGGTATTTTTTCTACATAATCTCAGTTACATTATAACCAATATGCGAATAATCAATACATAATACATATTAACATAATCTCAAATATTATATTTATATATTTTATTATTTTTTAATAATTCTATAAATTAATCAATCAATCGGTTACCAGTAATCTCGTACGACTTAATTTCGTACGACTTATATATTATATATTAATCTCGTACGACTTATTAAATTTAATTTATTTCATAATTATACAGTTCTTATACGAATATATATAATACAATATATTATATCAATATTTAATAAGTTATTATATATAATCGTATAAAAAATGTATTATTATGAAATAAATTAAATTTAATAAGTCGTACGAAATGACCTCGTACGAGATTACTGGCTACCAATCAATCATTATGAAATAATAGTAAACAATTATATTATACCTCGATGGAGTCGAGATCATTAACGATGTACTGGAAATCTTCAGCGTCTTCTTTACTGTAACAGTATCGGTAGTTATTAATATAATTATTAACTATCTAGTTATTAATATAGTTATTAACTATCTAGTTATTAACTATCTAGTTATTAATATAGTTATTAACTATCTAGTTATTAATATAGTTATTAACTATCTAGTTATTAATAGAGTTATTAACTATATAGTTATTAATATAGTTATTAACTATCTAGTTATTATAATTAAATCTGTTCTACGGGCGACAACAACAGGTGATATGCTATGTTATTTTGAAGCCTTTAGGAGGAAAAAGTATTTTAAATTATAAACTAGAAAACTAAACGAAAAACAAATTCTTCAAATACATATTATTATTATTATTATAAAACGTTTAAATGTGGGCGTGGCTACTAACTGATTGACATCCAACATGGATGTAGACGTATCCTCTGGGCTGATATCTGAAACAACGGAGTGTATAGAGTTAAGAATAAGTATTCATGTTTAGGTGGGATATAGAAATATATAACAGTGAGTATATAGAATGAATATAGGGTGAGGAAGGGTAGAGATATCTGTAATATCAGGGTATATAAAATGAAGATAGGGGAGAGGTTGTGTGAAGTAAGATATATAAATCATATTGTGATATAGAACGAATAATGGCTAGGGTTGGGTGGGAGAGATATTTGGAACACCATGGTATATAGAATAAAAGTCAGTGTGGGGTGACATATCTGCTTCTAAACGGTATAGAATAAATATGGGGTGCAATGATACGGGAACCTTCGGGGTAGATTCCGGCTGCTTCGATGATATCCTGCAAGATATTGGGTTCTGCGCCGAAGTCGGGTCTCGCGATTGCCGCGGGGATAGTGGTGACGGCCGAAGGGGGCTGTACCGGTCTTAAGGAGGGGGTGGCGGGTCTTAAGGAGGGGGTGGCGGGTCTTAAGGAGGGTGTGGCGGGTCTTAAGGAGGGCGTTACGGGCCGGCGGGGCGGGGCTACAGCCGGTCTGGCCGCCGGGTAAAGCGGCACCTGTTTCGGTGTGTAGGTGTCCGGTCGATTTCGCCTCTGAAATATTGACTTGGTCGCTTCGCCTGTACCGATAGTCGAGAGAATCACCGATTTCGGTGCGGGGGTGACGGCTACTTTAGGGCGAGTTGAGGCGGGGATAACGGGAGCCGGTATAGCGGTGGGGATAACGGCGGGCATTCGCTGACTGGGCCGTAGTACGGTAGCTATCGGCGCGGAGCCGCGAACGGGAGTCTGGTACTGCACCTTTAGAGGGCTGGCGGGGCGGGGCGAGTACTGGAAGTGCGACTGTACGATGCGCTGCGTGTTCTGAGGTACGATCTTCGGTTGGTTTCGTATGGCGGCGGCCGCGGCGGTGGAGGGGTTAACGGGGGCAGGGGGTAGGGTTCTGATGGGCGGTATGGTTCTGATTTGGGGCGCGGTGACCATGCGATGCGGTCGAAGGGGTGCGGCGTGAATGAGGGGTTTGGCGGTCTGTAAGGGTAGGGCTCGTCTGATGTGCGGGGTTCGTACGGCGGCCGGGGCGGGGGTTTGAGCCCTCGATAACATCGGCTGTTTTGAGATGATCGACGGGGTGGCGGGGTAAGCTTTCCCCGACACCACAACCATCTTGGGGGTGGGGGGCGGTGCTTGTACGATCCTACCGGGGTTGGGCTGCACTACTTTTAGGATGGAGTTGTGCGGTATGACTACGCTTTTCTTCGACGGAACTTGCAGTAGTATGTTCGGTTTCACCTGGATACGATGAAGGATGTATGTGATGAGTTATAGGTGTTGATGATGATGATGATGATGATGATTTGATTTGATTTGATTGTTTATTTAAACACCGTAAAAATATAAAACGAATTACATTACTCAACATAGTGTGATAAAAATGAAACAAATAAAAATAAATAAATATAATATGTTGATTTAAATAATTTAGATAAATACATATAAAACAATATTAATATTATTGAAGTAAAAACAATTTTACTTAAGTCGGAAAATATTTTAATTAATTTCACAACGTAATTTTGTCGGAAGTTTATTCCAGTTGGTAGGTACTGACACACAGAAAGATCTAATGGTTTCATAATTATATTTAGGTACATTTAGTTTTACAGACTTGGTAGATCTAAGGGATGAGAGTGGCCGATAATAGGATATTCTTTCAGATAATATATTATATGTATTTGAATAGATAAGATTAGATAATGATGATGATGATGATGATGACGATGATTATGATGATGATGATGATGAAGGTGTATTAATGAACTATAACAGTCTTTCGAAGTCATTCGATCATGCACACAATTAAATAATATATTTAGTTATTTATTTCTATAGCGTTTATGTATATAATAAAACTAATGTAAGTTATATTATTTAACATAATTGTGCGTCATTATAATGCTACATACATATTACAACGTATGTCAAATAAAATACTGCAATTGAAAGTTGACTACTTATGGTATTGAGTTAACTCCTACACTTTATTAGTTAAAGAGTATCGAGTTATTCTCGATCATGTACGTTGATTATTAAAACGCACCAAATTAATTAAATATAAATGTTATTTTATAGATAAAAAAGTAATATAAGCTAAATTTAACAACATAGCCGCACTCCTCATGTTAAAGCTTACTTTACCAAACTATAACCCAAATAGAATATGTTTGTGTATTATTAATGGCTATACGTTAGCTGCACAGATATTATTACCTAAATATAATATAATCTATAATAATCTAAATAATACAACATATAAATACGTATATTACATTATTATATATTATTATTTAGTTAGATATTACTATATATTATTATTTAGTTCACTAATAACTCAATAGCTACGCAAACGCTACGATAACTTACGTGAGGCTTAGGAGCGATGTCATCCCCGATTGGCTACAATGTTATGATGAATCATTAGTTACGAGTCATAGTTAACGATGACATTATGAGTCACTGGTTTAGTTATAGTAATGTTGCGTTACCTTTTGCTGTATGTAGATAATATTGTCGGCTTTATTTATCTTCTGGTCTGTAAATAATGGATGTAAACATTAACATAACGCATCATCATCATGCTTGTTATGTAATGACCTAGATCCGAGACAGGCGATGCATAAACGGATTACGTGAATTATGTATATTACGTGAACATGTTTTCACCATGTTGCTATCTTATAATAAATATAAGAAATGATGAGATAGACAATGCCATGAACGATCCATAATCATTTTTATCTATACATCGTCGACGGTAGTGGAATAAATACTTACTACAATATTGTACTTGTATAGAGCATGTGGCTTGAAACTAGAGTCTATTAATGGTTATAATGGTTCATTATTGTACACTATTGTTGGATAAAGTAAACCGATGTTGGTATGGATTGCCACCGTTCAGGGGTAATTATAATAACTAATACAGATGTGTTTAATTTACACCTATGTAACGGTTAAAGGCAACTTTTATAGCATTTATTTTGAATTTATCATATCGAATATCAATATTATATCTCGAATTAGAATCCATCAGTTACAAGTGTAGAGTTAGTATTTTTTGACTATACAATAATGATCATATATTATATATATATACTATAGTCACATTTGTATGTATTCATTTGTATTGTATCTAAAATGTAGATTATTAGTAATGCATTGCTACATAATGTAGTTACTGAAATAGCTATAGTGTAATTTAAGTAAATACACAGATGTTTATATTTATTAATACTAAATACTAAATATTATGTTATTATAAATAAACCAGTTAATATAAATCTATTATATGATCGAATTGCTCAAACTCAATTATTATATACATAGTATTATACAAAAGTATATCCTTAGTAAGTATATCAGGGAGATTTACATTTGTTAATAAAACTATAGACTTAGTCAAATAATGTAATGGCTGTAACTCAATATATCTAGATCATACATCATACTTATTTTTCACATGTCACATGTCATTACTTAATATATCACATGTCATTAGTAATGACTCATTACTGAATATATCACATGTCATTACTGAATATGTTACATATTATTACATACTCTGTAGACTCTCAAAGTTAACTCTGGTAGAGTAGAATTATGCAGTTTCCAAAAAATGTAATATTTAATATATTACACTAATTTAGTATCAAGTTAATCGATACATCATTACAGCAGATGCATTATATAGCCTGTGATCTTTGCCATGTAATGGATACTATAAGCGATTATGCAATTATGCAATTATGCGATGAGATAACGTAACAAACAGTTAATCAATAGTATAATTAGAATACCACTCTACAGCGTTGTATACGTATCTAGTAAATTTGCGTAGTCTGATGCTGTATATGTCAGAGAATGTTTGGCCGTGCTACTTAAGTATATGACACCAGTGAGCACTACAAGAATAGAGTCGACCAATAAGACGTGAGTGTCCTCCATTACTACTGCTACTGCTACTGGTACTGGTACTGGTACTGCTACTACTACTACTACTACTACTACTACTACTACTACTACACAAACCTGGCTCTAAGTTGGCATATTTCAGTTTCTTAGGACTGTCGTGCGACGGGGCTAATTTACGTTTGTTAGCCAGTATAGAGCAATCTAGGGGTGTGGTTATGCATGAATGTGGGAGTGTAGAGGGGGCGTGGTTATAGATCAACATATTACTATAAAGGGGCGTGGTTACAGATTAATATATATTTGTAAAGGGACATATTTATAGATAAATATAGGACTGTAAAGGGGGTGTGGTTTTGTAGGAATATGGGAATTTAGTGGGGGGGGGGGGGGGGCGTTGTTACGATAGTTTAGGTCGTAAAGGGGGTGTGGCTAATGGTAATAACCTTGATAGGCAGTGTGATACGCATTCGAGTGGGTTATAACATTCATATCTGTATGGTTAAAATCAATAGGATAATATGATATACAATAATGTAATAATGATGGCAATAGAAATAAGTAATTATGGCAATAGAAAGAGGTAACAATGGTAATAGAAAGAGGTAATTATGGCAATAGAAAGAGGTAATTATGGCAATAGAAAGAGGTAATAGTGGCAAATGAAAGAGGTAATTATGGCCATTAAAAGAGGTAATAGTGGCAATATAAATAGGTATCGGTGGCAATAGAAAGAGGTAACATCACGGCGAGACATAACACGAGACAGAGACAGAACACTAACTGCCAGACTTCTTGACGAACACGGCCTGCGGTTTAGCGATCGCGTGTCCACCGCCCGCTGCTGCGGAGGACTTGATTACGGGCGGAGCCTGATGCGGCGGCGGCGGGGGGCGTGTCTTAGCCGATTGTACGCTGTGAGTGGTGACGATCGTGCAGCCGGCGGTCACGGTAGGCTGGTTACCGGCGCCGCCGTACGACGCGTTGTTCAGTACGCTAGCCGGCTTAGGTACGTGCGTACTCATCGGTTTCACCGCCGCTAAACCGGTAGAAACGGCTGCTTCGGCGGACGGTTGCCGGTTATAGGGGGCGGCCATCGGTACCGGGCGATTGATCAAGTCGATGATGGCCGTGGCGGCGTTGTATTGAGAGTGGGCGAGTATCGACGGTGTCGTGGGCAGTTGTGTGGGGGCGGGGATGGGCTGGGATCGAACGTTCGCCTCCTGAATGAATGGATTCGACGGCGTCTTAATCTCCCTGGTATCGTCTATTTCGAATATTACTTGGGCCGGCTGCGCTGTCGACGCTGGAGGTGGGGGTGGCGGGGTCGGGGCGGGTACTATGCTGCTTACTTGCGTGATCAGACTCGATAAGGACTTCTAGAGAGGTTAAATGAACGAGTATAATTATTATGAATGTATGTATGAATTTATTTACTGAATATTGGCTATAATAATCGGAGGGATGTCCAGAAGCTATGTTTAGCTTATACTAAGGATACCCTTAAAAGATATATGAGATAATATATGTTAGATAATACACAATACAAACGAGAATAAATAGAAAACGAATAACAAACTAAAACTAATTACAATATTACAATATGGATAATGTTACTCGACTGTTTAATGTGACTACATGATTAACTTTAATATCACAGTAATGCACACTAATATACATATTTCTAACATTTGAATCATTAATTTGTTATCATTGTAAAGGATTTAAATTTACATATTCTATATTTATATATATATATATACATTATCAAGGGTTGCTAACGAAATGTTTACAGAGTATGGACACTCACACACACACACACACACACACACACACACACACACATACACACATACAAACACACACACAACCACATACATAGTAACCGTGTAGTTGGAGAATGATTCATTGCATTGAGAATTATTAGATTCGGTATCGCTATCGTTATCTGTGATAGGCGTAGTGATGTTATTTACTTGTGGGGTCAATGATAGTGGGGTCAATGATAGTGGGGTCATTGATAGTGGGGTCAATTATAGTAGGGTCATTGATAGTAAGGTCAATAATAGTGAGGTCAATAATAGTGGGGTCAATAATAGTGCGAGCAATGATAGTGCAAAGCAAACATACGTTACTCATATCTATTTACGTGAAACCAATTGTAATACCGATTAGTTAGATTCATCATATTTCTGGAATATGGCTACACATTTTAAGAAATATGATTCTTATTATAAAAAATGTTATATTCTTAAAATAAACACTATAAATTAAATTTTTATTGCAAATAAAAATGGACGTAACTTTTATAATTTATAATAGCGATATATTTTTCAGATTTACATGTAAATAAATATCAACTAAAAATAGAATTAGAAATAAATAGTTTGCAGAACAGATGTCGCAAGGTTTCATAAATTTCACAAATTAATTAGAGTAACTAGGTATTGCTTCGCAAAATATTTGGTGCAAAGTTAAACGTGTCTAGAAGTAGGTAAGGTCGCGACCCTACCGGGATATAGCCAGTAAGTACACCTATACAACGGTGATGCGGCTAGTGATATCTAATCTATAATGTAAATAATACGATGCTAAGTATTTAAACACGAATGAAAGAGTTGTAGTGAATGTATTCACTGAATGAAATTAGGCGGAAGCCTTCCGATGGAGGCTGATTATAATGAAATGAAATTTATAAACGCATATGGAATTAGAAGAAAGTGCAGTAGTTCTTATCGTGCGCTGCGCTGATACTACCTTTAATGAAATCCACGATGACGTTTTCAACTCGGCCGGCTTCTAGTTGATCTTTTAGGTCTGCGTAATCAACATTTGATTAATAGCTGTCGCGCTGAGTATGGTATGGGGGGGCGTGATGGCGGTAGTACCAAGGGGGCGTAATGGCAGTAGTACCAGGGGGTGGCAATGACAGGGGGCGGGGTAGGTGAACTGGTAACTTACAAATAAATGTGATACATTTATTATATTATAATTATTTAATACGATGATGTATTACTTTTAATTATATGAAACATTAATAACTTAATCATAATAAAGATTTCTTCATATATATATATTAAATATGAGTTAAATTTATAACCTTGTTACTGACAATTTCGGGAAATTACTTGAAATTTTATTATTTTAAAAGTATTTTAAAATTAGTGATTTGTAGATCATTTTGTAGATCATTCACACCATCAATAATAATTCAATAACTTAATATATATATATATATATATATATATATGTATATATATTTAAATGTAATTAATAAGACTTAACAAAATATAGTGATTCTCTAATTTATTTCAGAAGATATCGTACTTTTAGTAAACAATAATCTCCCATCTTCACCATGTAAATATTCATTGGTTTCGCACCCGGCCCTTAACATATCGCCGATGAGTGAATAACAATCGCAATAATATAAGTAATAGCGTCGTTGCCCTCAATGTTCCTACGTATACTCTAGTGAATCGAACATAAACATTGTTATATAGATCTAGTGTCCGCGATAAGTGGTATATGTTACCAGTCGTAGAAATAACATCCGTTCGTGTTCTGTGTTCTTATTCAAGAATAGTTTGAATATTTGAAAAATAGTTATATATATATAATATATTATATATATATAGTTGTATGATATAAATATTGTACATATTATAATATTTATATTTATCAATACATTATATCGTACCACATAAACTATACTCCATCATCGTATAACAGACTCGCTAGGATAAGTAATAGGAAACGTTAACAAATAAATGAATTCGTGGAAAATCAAAAAACTGGCGCGTACTTATCATTGTCGCACTATACTTGGGGTTGTTGTTGTTCGCGGCGTAGCGTTCACATGGACGAGGGGAGTGCATGCGCAAACGCTATTACAGCCTCTGGTTGTTCAATCAGGGCTGACAGTGGGGGCGCCGCTCACCCAAACTCACGTATTCGTCTTCGAGCTGTGACCGGGCACTCTTGGAGCCAGTGCTCGAGCGTCTCTGGGGCTCCTTGGCAATATACTCGGGGATGCGGGGTCGCCGGTTGACCTCACCACCGACCCCGCCACCGCCTACGAACACTAACCGATGAACAGGGGGTCGCGATAGCCGGGCTCGAGTTCGGGGTCGTGGGCTCGCATCCGACACTTGCGCAGGTAGAGGTCGCGAGCCTCGTCGCTGTGCCTCTTCAGCACGTTCGGTGGTACCCCGCGCAGCTTCAGCGGCACCTTACGGCGGCTCTCCTCCGCCCACTGCTTGTCTACCGTGTTCGGAACGCCCGTTCTGAGCGGTAGTCGTTTAGTGATTTAAGTTATGTTTGGGTTTATAATATAATAATTAATAATCATCATAATAATAATATATTTATTAGAAGAATTTTGTTTGCGTTCGGTTCCGTTTTCTAGTTTATAATAATATGTTTTTTCCTCCAAGACTTCAAAATAATATAGCATATTTTCTATTATTGTCGCCCGTAAAATAAATATAGATACAAATATGATCTATATTCACTGCTAAATAACTTCACACGACACATAGTATATCTTTATTGCGCAAATAGATATCAGGGATGCGTATATGAGGAGGACAGTAAAATATAGTGTTAGCTATACTTATGATTAATAAAATATGTTAATTAGTTAATTAGTTATTAAAGTTAGACGAGATAGTGATACTTACCTACGAAAAATGTTATTTAAATAAAAATATTTTGAAAAGATATATACATATTTTACATAATATATAACAATCTAATAAGTAATATTAAAAAGTATATAAAAAATTAATAATAATTAATGTACATTGTAAAGATAAATTTTAAAAATAAAAGAATATAAGATAACTTTTAGAAATTTAAAAACTGAAATAAATAAAGTTATTTGTCTATTTAAATTATCTGCATCCAGATCAGATCACACTTTAATAACAACACATCATGTGATAATGATATGCTGTTGTTATTCAAACTTAATACAAAGTATCATTTTATTTCCCATTTATATGTCATATAACTTATAATAATAAATAAGTTATTATCTTTTTAATAACCTAACTATTTTATTCAAATAAAAGTAATTACAAGTGTATATCTTTACTTCCTCTAACAATAATATTTATATATATATATATATATATATCAATAATTATAAATTATAATTTAACCCTTTATAAAGAATGAAATATTCACCTTAAGATAAAAAATTAAATTCGGAGTTGCAATGTTCTGAATTGGTGTTTATCAGTATTATAATTGTAATTACTAATGCAAGTTAACATATAACCCAATGAATGACGAGTGTACCGCTGCAATGTGTGTATGATAATAATAATATAATTTATTGAATATAGAAATAGATATTCAAAATGACATAAAACAGTAGATAAAACTAATGATAAAAAATAAATAAATGTATTAACATTATTTATTTACATATGCCATAGTACGTTTAATCTATTTTCTATATTCAATAAATTATATTATTATTATTATACACGTATTCCAGCAGTATACTGGTAATTCATTTGGGTTATATATATGTACGTGGTGCACATATAAGTAAACATAATGGATACACGATTAACACACAACAGTAACTGACTGCTACGACACACACGCGAAGTAGACCTACTTTAACATATTTCCAAACTATGTATTTTATTCTTTTTTATTTTTAACTTTATTATCGTCATTATTATTATTATAGCTCACTTGCGAGTACTTTATTAGACATCTGATGTTCGTTAGACTCTTTGTTCGCTAACCTCTCCGCTAGATAGGCGAGCTTCTCGTCGTTGAACACTCGTATCATTTCGGCTTTGTGACGGCACAATGGTATCCTGGTGTGTGTGAGTGTGAGTGTGTGTCGGTGGGTGTGTATGAGTGTGTGAGTGCTGGTGTGTGTGTGTGTGTGTGTGAGTGTGGTATGTGTGTGATTAGCTTAAGGACATAACCTACTATTAACCCCACATGGTAAATATCTACGACTACAAATCAGCATACTCCGACGACTACGAAAAGTGGCCTTGGATTCTGATCCGCGATGAAAAAATCATGCGACGATTTATTTACTGTGTACAAAATCTAAATCGCGTATGCACTAGGGATGTTCACGGGTCACAATACATGGGTAGTAAATAGTTACGAAACCAGAGCCTATTAATTTGAAACCGACACCCGAAAAACAGATTAAAACCCGAAACCATTATATTTCATATAACCCGAGACCGACCCGACCCGTGAACTTCCCTAGTACACATCTATAAATCGGCCAGATTTAAATCCCAATCGTTATAGCCACATATCGAGGATGTTTTAAATTATTATAATTTGCATCGAATTACTTGCCAGCTATTTAATAGATATTCAAAAAATTAACAAATATAATCAGCCGATTTGGCTATAAAAATCGGGCAAGTATTTTATATTTGAACACCGCTTTACTAACACAACACATTTTATGTAAATATAGTAGATTTGATATTATATAGATATGAATATTAGTATGTGGATATAAACTGTAGTGAGTTGTAATAAGAGTATTAATCACCTTGAATTTATAATAAATACGTGTTAAGTTCATATCTATTATTTCATAACATAAGTGAGGTTCAATATTATAATAAATATATAAGTTTAATATTATAATAAATATAAGTTTATAATGTAAACTCTTCTGTGAACAGGATTATATATATATTATTATTTATAAAAAATATAATGAAAAATCAAAATTAACTTCTAATTAAAATCAATCTTTCGATTACATTAAATTAACGATCGTAAACGTTTAACGGATGGATACCGTACACACGACTCGTCGTACATGTATTAATGGAGTACAGACCAGTGGTTCCCAACCTATGAGTCATGACCCAAAATTGGGACATGGGTTTTTTGTGTGGGTCATGGGCTAATTTCTAAAAAAAAATTTTGCTTTTTATACAGTTTATATACAGTTTAATACAAATCTATAATGTAGGACTAAAGTTTAATAATACAAAATAAAAAATAACATTTTTCATTGGGTCATGGTATATTTTTAAATTAAGAATGATTAAAAAAGGGTCATGGTGAAAAAAGGTTGTGAACCACTGGTACAGACGGACGCGACATCGGGACGGCTAACCTAAACGTTTCTCTCATCTGGATCAGTAGATCTTTGGGCAGAATTCCCTTCGTACGACACGCCTCCAACAGCATTCCGTAGGCCGTCAGCTGATAGAAACGGCACTTCCTCTGGCATTCGTCCTTGGAGAGCATCGATAACTCGTCTATGCCTCCCATGCTATTCCTCCGATGAATGCCTTCGCATGCAAAGTATGCACCTTCGAGAGGAAATGCCGACGTTTATTTAATACATTTTATTATATTTATTATATTATTTATACATTATAAGTGCATATAATTGATGATCTACATTTTATTAAAATATGTGTGCAATTATATATATATTATATATATATATATATATATATATATATATATACATTATTGAATACTAGAGTCATATTTTAAATTATTTATATATAGTAAAAAATTTAATTATATTTTGAGAAATTGAAATAATTAAATATGTTTTTTATATTCTTAAATACGATTGACAATTAATATAAAATCTACTATAACCAGTGATGGGCTTAGTTCCTTTTTAGCACTATCCGCCCCCCTTCCTTTTATATTATCTGTTCCCATTCCTTTAATAATTAACAGTTCCTTCCATATTTAACATTCCCGTTTCCATTCATTATTCTTCATAAAATAAAGATTACATTGTATGAAGTATACTCTACGACATACATTGCATAGACGTCATTATTATACTATAAACGTGAATGTACGCATTGCAAACTAGTCTCTATATAGTGATATAATATAGTCTATATTATAGTCTATAGTTCAAACGAAAAAAGCTAATTAGTAATAATCTTACTCAGTACGAGTTGATTATTTCGAACCTAATTTAGACCGTACTCGAGTAGCACGAGTCGATTCCTACACGCGTGATTACTTAAACAAATATACGCTGAACCATTATTATTGGATAATAATATCAAGTGTGATTATATCACGTGTTAATATTAACCTGTAAATATATCAATTCAAATTATTTAAATAATTGTAATATATAGAATATGGACAGATAGTTTTACAACTCGTTCAATGTATATTATTGTTTATTATTTTATTACGTATGCGTATTATGACTACCGTAATGTTAATCTTAATCGTAGTATAAATTGTAATAATTTTTTAAATTATTATAAAACATATCTTGTACCAGTAATTTAATATATTTCCGTACTTATCGAGTAAGCCATCATATCTAGAACTAGTTCCTACACTCCTGTATAAGTATTCTCATTCCTCAATCCCGTTCCTTTCCCATTCCTATTTGTATATCCACTCCCATCCCAAACAACGCGCAACACTGACTTTCACCTATAGATATTATACATTTCAAGATATTTTACGACATATATAAAATTATTATTATACAATTTAAAATAACTATTCAATTATGGAATATAATGTTCATTCTGATATTTATATATATATATATATATAACACTAAATCATTTAAATTAATAATTATTTATTCATTATTAATACTATACATTATTTTTAAATATAATGTCTATACAAATATAAATGTATAATATATATATACCTATATAAACACTATTCTATATTTAGAGGAGTGAATTTTTTAAGGAATCGAGAGGGAATAAACCTTCTAACACGAGGTTTATTTTGTCCATCAAATTCTCTAGAATGTATTATACATACATAGTAGCTCAATCTAGATCTAACTAAATTCTTATTTTAATATATTCAATATTTTACCTAAATTGTCATCATATTTGGCTAAATTAAAATAAAATACGTTATAGACGTATTCAAGCATATATGATGAAACATTAAATCGGAAACTTAATTGTGTGTAATCTCGTTGTATTGATGTTTTATACGTGATTCATTTCAAACTAAGTACCTAGTAGGAACACTTTACATCGTGAATGTTTTATGTAGAGGTCATTATAGAGGGATTTAACTGAGTATATATATATATATATATATATATATATATATATATATATATATATATATATATATTAATTTTAATCGCTATCTAATATGAAATTATATTTAAAAGAAATTTTTAAAAACAAAAACATTTAAAAATTAACAACATTTTCTTTTTTCACCATATCTAAATCTTTGCTTTTTAATATTTACAATTTATTTTTTAAATAATTGTTAACAATTCTATGTTTAATAAATGATATACAGATACATTTCACTTGATTTATATATTTTTAAGTTTATTTAAATTATCACTAGATTATATGTATGAATGAAATAAATTATAATCAGTATTATTAATACTATATATATATATATATATATACATATATTTTGTAATGTATTAAATTAAATTTAAATATATTTATATATATATTATGAAATATTTTATTTATTATTATAACATATTTCATATAATTATTAAATATTTTTATTATTTTAATATATACTAAACTAGTGTTTAATAATTTAATTATAACAAATATTTAAATATTATAACATTATTATTAAACTAAATATCCTACATATAATATATATATATATATATATATTTAGGTATTATAATATGATAGAATAAATAATTCATTTTAAAATCATTATATTAATTTCATTATCCTCAAATACTCATTATTAATGTGATCATAGCGATTCTCATAATAAATGTATTATAAAATGTATAATAAATGTTCTCTATTCGTTAAAATTTAATATTTAAATAAAGTTGATTTACTTATATTTATAATTTAACATAACTGATATTTATAATATATAAACTATTATAGTGACCATATACTATATAGTATGGTATAAATATTAAATATATGTACTAAATAATGTAGTATATAATTGTATATAACTATGTAAGTATTATTATAATATTTTATTATGAAAAGTATGTTAAATATACGTATCACTATGATAGGCATACGTGGTGTACGCGTGTATAATATAAAACGTATTATAATTATTATAATAATATACATATGTAAATCTAAATTAGATTTTAAATAATAAGATTAAATTGAATACAAATACAAATATAAAAATATTTATATTTACGACGTTTATATGGATTATAATATTACTATTTTATATGAACGAATAATCGTTATTATGATATTATTGTATTCAGATTCTTGAAATTATTATAATAATTATATAAAAGATATTTGTTATATGTTCAACATAATGTTAAGCATATATTGTAAGAATTATAAATGATCCGTGTTTCTATAATATTTTATAATATAATGTTAAGATTGATAATTGAAAAATTAATATTATAATCGTGTATGTTTAATTAAATGTATAATAAATGATATAATAACGTATAAATAACAAATAAATTAGCAAATATTTTAAGAAATAATTAGTCAGTTATGGAAAATATATATTTAAATATCACAATATAAGCTTAACTAAAGCTATAATAATAATATAATGAATATATAAACCTTTTATAATTTATTTACATTTAATTTTATATATATTTTTATTTTATTTAACTCGTACTTTAAATAAATCATCTCAAGATATTAATATTATCTATATTAAAAATAAAAAAATATTATTTATTCTGAGGCCTGAAGGTTTTCGAATAATTACACAAATTATAGAATATACCTAAATTACACAACTAGATTTCGCACTAGATTATTCATAGAAGTAGAGATCATATAGCTAGATTTATCGCTATAGCTCTATGAGAATATTAGATAACTAGATTAAAAGTGGATGGAAGATAGAAATTATATTCAATATATTAATATGTATGAATAATATAACGCTTTATATCAGAACTTAACTAATTATTTAAGCGAAAGTTAAGTAGAACTTTTAAGTTAAAGTCAGAAGTTCGGAATGTCATACATTTATTAACGTATTATAAAATTTACATATTTTCTTAAAAGAACATAAATATAGAAATAGATAATATAGGGCTTTATTATTGTGTTTTAATGTTAATATTAATTTTATAGATCATATACATCTAAGGGGCGAAGCCCTGTATTAATATATAACGTATTTGGTATAGATTTAGAGTTCCACTTTAGGCTGTACTCTAAATCTATGGTTAATGGTTACATTTAAATTTAATAAATATATTATCTTTGATATATATTTGGTATATACTTTAAATGGATTACCAAATAAAGTTAATACATAGGTTGTAGCATTTGTAGAATACATATAGTACCTATTTGTAACCTAACAATCAACTTAACCAATATGGTAGTATAGTAACCATATGAGTTAAATATGTTTACACATTTTTTGTAAATCTATTTAATATATTATAATAAATTACGTTATATATTAATACCATAGACAATCATATATATATATATATTTATCACATTACAATATTATATATCTAAGGGAGAATCCCCTTAATGAGGTATTCCACTACCAGTATTTCCGGCAACTTACAGTCACACAACTAAATAGTTATCCCATATCTTTTCCACCTTTCTATTTTTCAGTCATAGAGCACCTACTATTTGAATGTTTATTTGGTCTCCCAACCAAATCTTTATTACCAAAAATCTATCAAACACATCTACAAATTTATCATCTCATTTATTTGCAACTATTACATAACATTAACACACATTAATTACAAACAAAGGAGGCCACTTTAACTACGATTAATATATCTATATTTTACACTTTTTCACGATACTTATCTTAATATCCTTTTCATTGCTGAAATCTGGTTAATTCGGTTAATCCTGATTAATTCATTCTGATGGCCTGGTATTCATCACCCTTAATGCAGGTCCATTTTTATTTATTTACTATAATTTACTATAATAACTATGGTGACCATATCTATGACAATATTTTACTTTATAAATGTTCATGCAATACATCCAGATCTGTGCAGTATCATCATCTGATACAGTATATATTAAGGCAAAAAATCAGTATCGTAGATACATTTGTATTTTTATTTGTATCTATTATAAAAATTATAAAAAGTATTTGTAATCGTATCTATTATTCATAAATAGTATCTACGATACGTATCTATTAAGAAAAGTATGTAAACAAATACAAATACATTTAATTAAATAATATATCATTTGATAGTATATGTTTAGTATAATTTTATATAAATATTGTATATCATATTATAAATTAATTTTAATTTTTATAAATCATCAATATATTTTTAATAAAATATCTTTTGTAAATATTGAAATCAATTAATTGTTAAAAGTTATGATATATAAATATAGTGATTTATTCTCAAAAACTATGTTATAAATTTATTGAAAACAAAGACATTATATTGATAATATATTTTATATAATAATCGATTTATAATTAAACTACTTTCTAATAAATTAATAAATATCTAAATAAATCATAATTATAATAACTAACAAAATTCAAAATTTATCTTTATAATATAAATATATATAACTTGCTCGGCATGCCAACTGCACATAGAGCTAGAGTTTCTCTCTAGCTCTGTGCAACTGCAGTTCATTACACGTTACCTCCATTCCTCTATATCATTCATCGCTATCGGTAATTCATCATTTGTGCACATCGTGTCATCTCTTAATTAAGACTTAATTTGTCTAAATATGTTCTCATATGCCTTCCTCGAGAGCGTCGTCATTGTTGTGGATTCCAGAGTAATACTTCATTCACTACTTGGCTTATGTTTCTCCAGCAGTGAACGTATAACATCAGTCATTGTTAGCGTATCTGTTATTCTTGGAATTTTGCCGTACAACTCCTTGTGTGTAACATTGATATCTACATGACTTGTTTAGTGAAGCACGCAGCATGTGTGTATAGTCTCAATCAACTTTTTTCTCTAATGTTGAAGTTAGAGTCCAAGTGACAGAGCCATATACAAGAACATTCTCAACTGTATCTCTGAAGAAGTTTCTTTTGAGTTTATTTGAAAGGTTGGATTTCTAGATGATATTCGGGCTATGCAAGGCTGCCTAAGCATTCCCGATTCCCGATATCCCGATATCATAATAATATTATTATGCTTACGTCATGTTGAGTTGAACCAATATAACTACCTATATATTTGAACTATTCTACACGTTTTATATCATGGTCTGATAGGCTTTTCATGTTTATCTGGTTTTCGTGATTTAAACACATGTATTCCGTCTTGACTGATTTTATATGTAAACCGATATCTTTAGCCGTATCTATAAATTTGTTAGTAGTTTATTTGCATCTATCAGACTATTCATTATTACAGCTATATCGTCAGCATAGTCAATATCGGTAATGTATGCATCAGGGTTTCTATTGCTTTTTCTTTAGCAAGAGTGAAGCCGGGATGTAAATTGATATCCACTGATTTTTTCAATATATATATATATATAATATATATTATATATATTATAAATATATTATATATATATATATATATCCACTATAGTGGACACATATAATGCATATAAATTGTGCAAGTTTATCTCCGTGTAGTACTCCAGTAGTTATATCGAAGAAAGTTGTGTCACCATAGATCGAGTATTATTGTATAACATCAATATGGCATTTACGATTTCAATGGGTATACCATATATGATTAAGATATATTTCATCTTTTCACGATTTATTGAATCAAAAGCCTGTGAAAAGTCTAGAAAGAGGAGAGTATACAGCTATAGCTGGTATATTTTTAGACTTTACCCATTCTAGTATATGTTGAATGGTTAACATATTTCCTGTCGTTGATCTCTTTGTTCGGAAACCATTTTTATTTTTTCTCAGTGTATACACTATCCTATACAATATCCTATAGGATCTATCTGTGTTCTTATCCTACTTAATAGCATCAGGTTATATATCTTAGCTGCAGTTGGAGTTAGTGTGATTCTCCGAGAGCTTTTGTTGTTTTAGAAATAACTACTTGTTTAGGGAATGGAAGTAAGCATCCTTCATTCCAGATGTATATTGGTTCTTGAAAATATACACTATTGCACTAGTTTAGTAAGATTTCTTAAAATTCTCCTAGTTTCCATACTTGAGCTGGTATTCCATCTAAGCCAATAGATTTTCCATTTTGTATGCTTTTCGTAGCTATCTTAATTCATCTATTGTAAAATGCCTTTTTTGATATCTGGTTAATTTTGTATAGTTAATGTACTTTCATCGTTTGATGTGGGAATTGATGGTTTACCAAATAGTTCATTGAAATGGTCGTTCCATAGTTGAATTCGTTCTTTTCCACTGTTTGCTTTAAGTTTTGAGTTAAATTTGAGTTAAAACTTTTTCTCTGTTTGAGTTATTTCTTCTACTAACTTCATTTACTATTTTCCAGGCTAAGGCTGATTTTTTGTTACACATTGCATTTTAAATTTCACTTATTTTATTCTGAACGTAATATGTTTTTTCCTTCGCATACGATTGTACAAGCTACTTTTGAGCTTCATTGAAATTTCTGACATTTTCTGGTGTCGATTGATTTTATTTATATCGCGCTGCTTCGTGTAGTATTTTACAGTTTTGACATATATTATCTGTTTCCAAGGGTATTCATTTTTTCAACTTAGGTTACAATGGGTTTACTTTAGCAGCAGTTTCCTTACATAAAGTTTCAAAGTGAGTATACCTTTTGCTAGCATATACGTGATGTCATGTAGAGCTTCTAATTTATTTTTCACTTTAGTAATAAAGGTATATCGGGTTTCTGTATCTGTCTTTAAATTTTCCAATCGTAATGTTTGATTTTACTAGATTCCTTGTTATTAGCTCTACGACTCAGTCTTATATTTACTGATATATCAGTATATATATCGTATACATATATCGTATTATATATAATACGATGATCAGATGCAACACTGATAAAAGAGTTATAAGCTCTATAGTTGTTAGCATCTCTGATATAATATATATCTATATAGTATATTATATAATATATATATATATTGGATATAATTATAATGTATTTGTATCTACTAAGATGTATCTATTAAGACAAATACGTATTTGTAATTGTATCTACTATGATTTTTTTAAAGTAATTGCAGTAGTATCTATTACAACAAAAAGTGAATAATTGTATCTATTATACATTTAGTAAGTATCCTGCCCATCTCTGAATACATCTATTATCTAGGTTAAATACCACAAATACCCTTAATTAGCATTATAATGCTAAATGAATGCTTAACAAATAAAATCATAAATATTTCCTTATTATATCGTTCATTCTATTAGTACCAAATTTCCTAAATGAAAATATTTTAATTTTTGATATAAAATATTCCTATAGAAAATTATTAATAATATGATAATATTACCCAATAATTAATCACCAGGTCTCAATAACCAATCTCCAATTGTTCAAATGACATTAAAGAACGGTTAATTTAAAATAATCGTCTTCTTAAGGGCACCAAAACTACATTGTTGAATCTTTTTCCATATTACAATTATTTCCTTCTTTTTACTATCGATAACATTGTAATCTCTCCTTCTTCTACTACATCCAACTTAGGTGGCATTGTTGAGTCTACTCTTTCATTCATACCTCATATTAATGCCATAACTAAATCTGAAAATTATCATATTTTCATAAATATAAATATACGAAAATCAATTACTATTGTCATATACCATTACAAATACCATATCACGTAGATTACTATTACTAACTCATCATAAATATTCCATTAACATCTATATCTTCCCGGAATCGAGTTATACGTTCATCAATACATACAACATACGTATTCGAGACCACTCCTCAACTTCCGTATACCAACACTTACCTCTTTGGTTCATATTTAACAAATTATCCTCTTTAAGGGGATATCCAATTACCAGTATTTCCGGAAATAATGTCCGGAAATCATGCTAGAAAGCAATTTTCTTATAAGTTGTAGTGGGATGCCCTTTAATGTTACTATATTTCTGAAAAATTACCGGAATTAACTGGGTATCCCACTACAACTTGCAAATTTTAAATTTCCTTACATTATTTCCAGAAATACTGGTAGTGTGATACCCCCTTAAAGAGGAGCATTTGTTAAATATGAACCCTTTAGATAAATGATAATTATCACATACTATCTATTGTGCATTAATCATTATACTATTAGAAGTATCCCTCCTATATTTCTGCTTTCCTAGTATAAATATCTTCCCTTCCATATCTTGAAACCATGATTCTCATCTCCTTTACCCCTATTCTCCATCCCTCAAAAATTAATGATCGGGCCCTTAGTTATATTGGTCCTAAGCTATAGATTTATCACCACCCTATAATAGTTTAAGTCCTTAAGTCCCTGTAGGACTAAGAACTAATGTCAATTATTCTTATTTTAAATCAAATTTATTGTTATTAATTCGTAAAAATTAATTTTATTATTTTCAACTGATTTATATTTGTGTGTGTATTTTGTTATTTTATATTATTGTTTACACAATAGAGAACTTCTAACGTTATTTTTATGTATAAATAAACATTCATTCATTCATATAATGATCCATAAAATCCCAATCTATCCAATGATTTATCTCAGGCAACCTGTAATACTTATATTTGTTGTAATTATTATTATATTTATTTATTTCCTTCCGTTTCATTCCACTAATCTCAATGTTATTTTAATGAAAATCTTATAATAGGTATAACATAGTTATGTAAATTTATCTCAGCACCGAATCTAGCAATACATTATACCTACATATTCATTTCACCAGTTTCGTTCAACCTCATACAATATCTACCTCTGCAGATCCATGGATAACTATTCTCTGATAATATTACCATATTCTTCACTTCGTCTCACCAACATTAATTCGATATCTATAACTCTTTATTGTAGATTGTTTAATATTATGCACCTTATATATATCATAATTTTTAAAAATAATTTCCCATTCTCTCTTAGTACTCAAATACTAATACTCAAATACTCCTGACAAAGCTTGATATTCACGTTCTAGGACACCTACTTGTTTCTAAACACTCACAACCGATAATTGATTTCTCATGGTTCACACCTCCACTTTTTATGCTAAAACGCAATCTTCGAGAATTATATTATAATGTAATGAGATAGGATTTAACCTAATTGGATTTATCTAGGATCATAAACTTAACGTTTTTTTAATTTTCTGATTAAAAATTAAATTATATTTATAATAATTGTTATTTATTTAATTTATATTTTAATATATATTTAATCTAAATTCAATTATAATAAATTGTTTGATTGTAAAATTGATATAATATTATACTACTAATATTAATACATTTTAGTATACTATATATAGTATGGAAATAGAATCAGAATATGTTTGTATAATAATTAAATTATATTATTGTATTATTTTTAACATTTTTCAAAATTCACACACACACACACACATATATATATATATATGTTTGTGTGTGTATGTTCGTATATAAATGTAGGTTCATGTATATAGGTGTACTCGTGTAGGTATGTGCATATATACGTTTACGACTTACATTGCACGACGTACATGACCACAGTTATACGTGTATAGTATACAATGTATACACAATGTACGCATGCAGAATAGTATGCGTGGGTGAATGTATTGATGTGTTAAATATGGGTAGGATTTAATATAAAAATCACTAAATAAACAGTGTCAATATGAAATATATTAATATTGTATATATAATTTATTTGTGATTTGAAGTATACGATGATATATTTTAGGAGCTTTGTGAATATTACCATTTATTGGTACTCTAAATCAACGCTAACACCTTAACAAGTAATATTCTGTACACATGTTTTGTTAATAATACCTACTTATATTCAAAACATAAAATATATTTATTTACGGTCACTTAAGTAGGTCCTGTTGTATACAATTGTTTTATTATTCCTGTTGACCCTATTTGGTTGACATATATTTCTGAGTACTTTTCTTAAAATGTAATACAAATATGTGATATATATAAAAACGTATATATATATATATATATATATATATATAAAAACATACGTATTTAATTTCAAAAGTATTGTACTAATAAAATAATTCATACTATAACAGCAGAGTAATGACTCTTCAACTGCGTATGATTCATCAGGTTACTATATAAATATAAATAATCATAATGATAATATACACATTCGGTGTATACCTACTACCACTATAATCATTATTACTATATATATATATATATATATATGTGTGTGTATATATATATATATATATATATATATAAATGCATATATATCAAGGATAGGACGTCTGCTCAATATCTTTATAGTGGTAAATGTGTGTACTCCAATATAGATACCCCAGTGGAATATATTTTACATTTTATATTAAATTATGATATATATATATATATATATATATATATATAATTAACAACGTACACGTACTTAATAATATAAGAGGAAGTCGCAACCACTACTAATACTACCGCCGTCACGCCGTCCGCTACTACCACCACAGCCGCCGCGACAACATTACACGAAGCGATAAACACCCCCGATGACGTAATCGCCGACGTAAGCGACCTAAACTCGGCGATACTGAACTCGATCGCGGATATAACGCCAACGCCGGTAGACGCCGTGGATATAACGAACGCCGCGTCTACATCGGATACAACGATCGTTGCATCGATTGAACCTAAACAAGAGTTCGCGGAGAATATCGAGAACGCGGAGAATATCGAGAACGCGGAGAATATCGAGAACGCGGAGAACATCGAGAACGCGGAGAATATCGAGAACGTGGAGAATATCGAGAACGCGGAGAATATCGAGAACGTGGAGAATATCGAAGCAGACGACTCGTTACTTCCGAAATGGGACCGTACTTCTTTCACGGATAACGTTTCTACGAAAGGTTTGCAGGTTCGAGCGGCTCCGCCGACCCTTTCTCAGCTTCTCGTTAATCATGATGACTTGCAAGTATCGGTGAAATCGTTCCCTCCGATAAATCTGAAGTTCGTCAGATCACCTTTCAATAGTTTGCTCGATTTGAGGGAATGCGCGGATAAGAAACGGAGCCGTATCGATATTTCGAAACGCGATCGTTCTGTAAAGAAACTCATCGACAACGATACGCATAGCGTTAGGCATAAAGACGACGATAGAAAAAGCTCGAAGAAGTCGAGTTTGCGCGGCGTCGGTTTCGAGAGCAATAACGAAAACTCCGAAGTCGTATTCGTTGTACCCCTATGCGAAGAATACCTATACTCCTCCGTAAACCAGTCGTCTATTACTACAACGGATAAACCGCGTACTACGAAAATGGCCGGAAAAAGTGTAGAAAACAAAAGAGTCACATCGAAACCAACTAGACGTAACGTATTTTACAGAATAGTTCACTGTATTCATTCGAGGTTGAACAAATGTTGCAGGTGCAATTGAACATATAACTAGGTATACATAACATAAAGAATAAATAAATAATATAAATATATTGGGTCGTGTTTATTATATATATAATGATGATATAAATTTATTAGGAAAAAAAACAAAGTTATAAACACTCATCGTAATGCCGAAAATTAACAATAAATAAAATAACAAACAAAAACAAAACAAAACAAGAACAATACAAATAATAAGTAAACAAACAGTTATATAAAACAAGTTCAAAGACAAATAATGGAAGAAAGAGATAACAAATTATAAATATAGGTAAACTATTTATGGTATACAATACCTTATAAGGTTTAAGTTTGGTAGTTAATGAAAGGTAATAACGGATATATATATATATATATATTTTACGTTCTATAGAACGGGTAAACATTGTAAGGAAATTCAATAATAGTAGTATGATAATGAGTTTTTCTGAACTTTTAGGGAATATGAATATAATAAAACAAGTGATAAATACGAGTATAGACGAAGTGAGTGAATGGGGAAGCTCATTGGTAGTAAACATCATAAATAAGACCGAATAGAAGAATATATAGATTTATGGGTTACGCCTCAGTGAATGGAGAAAAGGTAAAAAGAAAATATTTATTTGTGTTTTTATACATTTTTAATTTTCCACACTAAAAAATTATTTAAATATGGTTAATCATGCTTTCTTATATAGGACAGTTATCGAACCTATAATATTTAATAATAGGAGAATATATAGGAAACCGTATGTATCTAAGTAGTTTACATTGAAATATAAATATGGAAATCGAAATGAAAACCTATATAGGAATTTATTCATATAAGTGATATAATGTCGGCCATCTTAGAATATCTATTAGATATAGGAATTGGTCATTATGTATATTATGTCATATTATATTAATTTATTTATTTTAGTATTTGCATAACATAACTTACCTTAGAAATTAAACTGATTTGTAACAATCTATAATTTATTTGAACTTGTTTAATGTCACCACATTTTTATCTTGTATGCGGTACATTCATAACATACGATAACTACGGTCATAGATTTATAGTTGACCTAAATGGGGTCAATTTGGTAAAAATACGAATCTATAACTATAGTTATAGAGTGTACCGTATACGGTACGCTATATTATGGGATACGTTAAATAAAGTATATCATTCATTTTTTAATATTAATTTTTGAATGTTATTTTTATATAATTTTTAGCATGAACATTTATCTGTTTTACTAATTTTAATATAATGCTGAGCACATTAATGCGCTTAATTATAAGTCATAATTATGATAACATTTTATCCACTAGGAAACTAATGTATTTACATGTGTAGATTAGTTGGCTAATGCGTCAGACATGTCTACAAGTATATGTACAAGAAACCAAATTAGGTGTAACAATGGTATGCAAATAGCGTATTTACAACGTTGTAAATATGGGTGCATTGTGAGCAAATAAAAACTATAGTTTTAGCAATATATTGCATATGCACCAATTTCCACCTATAATTACAACTTATCTAGTATACACCAACAATAAAAAATGTGCATATGCACCAATCTACACCTATAATTACAACTTGTATAATATACACCCAAAATAAAAAATAGTGCATATGCACCAATCTCCACCTATAAATACAACTTGTCTAGTATACCCAACATAACAAATAATGCATATACATCAACCATTGTATTTTATTAATTATAATTAATGATAATTATCAATATAATTATGATTATAATTGTTTTTCAAGGTAAAACTTGAATAACATAATTGTGATTTAGTAAAAAATTCTTTTTTTAATTTTAATGATTATTCATTAAAATATGAATTTAAAATAATAACTTATTTATTAAAAACAGAATATTAATTTAAATATAGAATTAAAATAATAATTTATAATTAATTTATATTAGTACTAATTTAATAAATGTATTAAAATAAAAAAAGTAAAACTTTATAATAATTAATATAAAATTTAAATACATAATACCTATTATTAATTTAATGTTTACAGTGCATTACAATTAATAGTATTATAAAGTATTACAACTATACAATATAAATGGTGTATTTACACCTATTTTTTACAACGAATTTTAAATTAGAAGTTGTATTTTTGGGTATAATAACAACATATTACAATTATACAATATAAATGGTGTATTTAAACTATGTTGCACCTATTTTTACAACCAATTATAACCAATCGCAACATAATACGCCTACTTTGGTGTGTATGTGCAAGTTTATGCATACAGTATGCATACAGTAGTACGACGATTCAAGCCTCGTCCATTAAAATAGGTCTTATAATAATACTTAGAAGTAATCATATATAATTGTGTATAAATAAATGATCGGATCTTGTTATACCCCATGGATATAGTAGTAATATGATAGTGGCTTATGAGGGACATTAGAGACATATGGTCCAAGTGAAAACATTATCTAAATTCCTGGATGGGATGAAAGGACTGCACCAACTAAAATAATAACAATAACTTATTACACAATACAGGAATAAATACAAGGATAACTATATTTTATATGCATGAATTTATGAATATAGAAATTGCTAATGATCTATAATTAATCATATCGGATAAACATCCTATATTCTACTTTAATATATATATATATATATATATCTATACTTACTTTTGTATGGACTGCATCAGTGCGTGTGTAATCGGCCGTCTATATATATATATATATATATATATATATATATTAAGCCTATCTGAGTAATTTTAATTCCTAGTCTTTTGATTATTTATACTAAGCCGATTATTTCATTATCAGAAAAAATGAGCCCTAGCCGATTAGATACTACCAAGGACATCCTACCAAGGACTTCCTTAGACTACTTATTCAAAGAACCGAGCTAAGACGATACTATTAAAAATTGTAACCAACTCAAATGATGCTTTTTATTTTCCTATAATTTTTTTACATATTTAAAAAAACCTGTGAAGATTTTGCAAAGCTTTTATAAAATTTCCATTTGAAAATCTTATAAAAATTAGAGTTATTAAATCTAGAGTTATTTATAACATGTACCTATAAGTCTATGACTTCTTGAGAGGTCCATTCGTATTGTATTCAATATATATATATATATTTCAATAAATAAATATATACAGAAAAATAAACATAATAAATAAAATGTATCAAAAATCATATTTTGGAAATTATGTTGGATCATTTTAATAATAGATCGAAAATCGGCAATTAGTCCAATAATATGAATCCAATACTTTAAAATATGTTATAGAATAAGATAATATATCGACTATCTATAGATAGTATGTACATATATGTATACGTATAATTAAGAGTATGGGACTATAGTCCCTTATCTTCACATTAGTGAGGTGATCCATTATCATATATCAATATACAGTATATATATATATATATATATATATATATATACAGTATAGAGTATACTCTCATGAGCGCAGATTGTAGATAGCCGCCTTTCCAATATGTTATTAGGGGTGGCCACACCATTCAATATTATTAATATAGAGTATCAAATGGTGAAAATGTAGTTTTTATAAATTCTATAAACTATAATAAAATATTACCCCTAAACAAAAAAATCATCCCTGCACCCTTATATCTTCTAATATAATTATGTGATATTATACGCGTTCAACATAATAATCATCAAGTGTATATAGGGTATATTAATAAGATGGATACGATTAAATAAGTTATTTATAAATCACCTTAAAGACTTTGAAGTAAGGAATGCAATCGCTTGGAAAGCATGCCATAAACTAAAGCAAATCTGGAAGTCAACCATGAACAAGAAGCTTAAAATAAGGATATTCAGAGCCACAAGCGAAACAATCTTACAATATGGCAGTGAAACATGGACAATCACGAAAACGTTTGATAACAAGATATATGGCTGCTACACCAGGCTAATTAGAATGATTTTAAATATCTCATGGCGAGACAAGATACCTAATAAAATCCTGTATATCAACTCCCGAAGATCTCAGAAGTCCCCAAGCAACCAAACGCGTTGCGCGTCAACGTAAAATATATAACAACGTTCCGCCAGTGTATATATTATGGGTCAAATAAACACTTTGGATATAATTATGTTATTTATGCAATATATGTTCCAATTTTGTGTATTTTATAGGTCAAATAAACACTTTGGATATGAATATATTATGTATTCAATGTATGTTCCAATTTTGTATATTTTATAGGTCAAATAAACACTTTGGATATCATTAATTTATGTATTCAATATATATTCAAATTTGTACAAATATACGTATATTAATATATACAATTGTATAAGTCAAATATAATACAAGTACTATACAACATTGGACCTTAATAGAATTATTAACTTAGAAAATAATATTAATATTAAATTAAATATATAGGAATATATATATAGATATTATTTTAATAATATTAGATGATATATATTTATTAAATAAAATATATATTATATTAATAATATTAAATTATATATATTTATTAAATAATATTATAATATAACTATTCACTTTAAAAATAACTATTTTATGTGATATATTAGTTTATGCTGATAATTGGTATATGTTCTAGTATTATTATATCGCACGAGAGAATGGGTCTACAAGACCCTATTAAAGTGCCTAATAAAACGTATATCATCATCATCATCACCATCATCATATATTATGTTAATAATATTAGACGTTAATTATTTATTATATAAAATAAAAATACATATAGATATTATATTAATAATATTAATCGATATATATTTATTAATAATATTACAATATAAATATTCACGTTAAAAAATAACTATTGTGGGTGATACAATAGTGTATGCTGATTAAGACTACTTGCCCTAGTAAATTTATTTTTGCAAATGTTACACGTGTAAGGTTTCTCACCCGTGTGTACCCTATTATGAATTTTAAGTCTATCTGATGTTATGCAACCCTGTCCGCAAATTTCACATTTGAATGGCCTTTCTTTAGTATGAATTAGTTGATGCCTCTTTAGAGAACTTGACGAACGACAACTATATGTACATTTTAAGCATTTGAATGGTTTCTCTCCGGTGTGTATTAAAGTATGTACATTAAGACTCCCGCTCTGATTGCAAGTATACGTGCAAAACTTGCACATAAAAAACTTCTCACCGGTGTGTTGAGTTTTATGTCTATTAAGACCACTTGATGTAGTACACTTATATTCGCATACGTCACATTTGTATGGTTTCTCACGTGTATGTACTCGCTTATGTATAGTTAGATTTCCAGATGTATTACAACTATATTCACATACATTACACTTAAAAGGCTTATCATCACTATGCATTAGTTTATGTCTATTCACACTACTCAATGAACTACATTTATAACTGCATATGTTACATTTGTATGGCTTATCAAGAGAATGTGTTCGCAAATGAGTAGTCATATTGTACGAAACATTACTTGTATATGCGCACTTGTTACATTTAAATTTATGTTCACCCGTGTGGAGTAGTTTATGTTTATCTAAAAACTTTTCTGTCTGACATCCGAATGAGCATATATCACATTTATATTTGAATACAACATTTTTCTGTTCCAATTTATCCTTGTGCCCGCGATAATGAATTTTCATTGAAGTACGAATCTTACAAGAATATTTACAATAATTACATACATACAAATTCGGATTATCAGACATATCTTCATCGCAATTGGAATTCTTTTCACTTTTTATATTCTCTACATCTAAATTAAAATAAAATAATTTATTTATTATTCGATAGTGATAATTTTTATAAATTAATAAATATTAATGATATTTAATTATTATGTATGCAAATTGGTGTTACAATATGTAGTATACTATATAATTGCAGACTATGTTTCATTATTTATTATTTATTATAATTATAATTATATAGATACCTCTATAATATTGCTATTTAACTATATTATTTTAATTATATATAATTCACTAACCACAATCTTTATCCTGCAAATCCATAATTAATATTCCTTAGATTTTTGGAATATCTTTTTCTGAAAAATATAATATAAATATTAATTAAATTTTAGAGAAAATTATATAATATGATATAATATAAATGTAATTGATATAAAAACTAGTATTTTATCTATTGTATTTATCTATATCATAAGGGGTTCCTTATGGTATAGATGTTAAATTTAGTTTAAAGTTATTTAAATTATTATATTTGAAATTATTTTTTAATAGAAATAATAAAATAATAATAAAATATTTATCTATCATTTTACCTATAAAGTATAATTCAAATCATCATATAAATATATCAAAATAGTATTTCATTGGAAGGGCTAATTTAAAATACCAGTAATAATTAAATAAATTAAATAAAAAAGAGGTATAGGCAATAATTAAATAATATATCTCATTATTTTATAATTTAAATTTGAGCTGAAAACTGTAATGAGAAACGGAAAACAGAAATGTGTATTTTGCATGAAAATTATTAATTTTTAAAATGAATTAAATTATATATCTTATTTTAATTATATGGTATACCTATATGTTATATATAACAACTATGGTATAATTTATAATATAATAGAGTAATACAAAATAGTTCTAACTATATAATATAACAAATAATTATAATATTAATATCATTTTAAATAACATTTAACTATTATTATTATAATTATTATTAATATTGAATGGGTCTACACATGAATGATTATATGATTAGTAATACAATTATTATGAATATAATATATATGTGTATATATTACTCAGAAGATGTAGCGAACTACTGGGTAGAAAAAAAGCAAAGCTTATCTAGTTCTAACCGGTTAATTATTCGAGAATGGAAAATAATAATACGTGATATATGATAAAAATAATATGCAATTTGATAACCTTATACAAAACTAAAAACACATACACATATATACATATACATATACACATATACACACGTACCCATACACACCCATATACATTCATATATATACAGTAAAACCTCTCTATAGGAAACCTCTTTATAAGAAAAACCTCTTTATAAGAATATTGTTCACACATTTGGTTGGAATTCAACCTTTTCAACATTAAAAAACCTCTTTATAAGAAAATCTTATAAGAAAATCTTATAAGAAAAATATAAGAAAAACCTCTTTATAAGAAACTTATTGTATACAAAATATAAAAAATAATTATATATAAATAGAAGTATTGTATATTGATAACAATTATAGAAATTAATTATTATATAAGATATTTTTTTTTCTTACAAATATTTTATATTACATAAATAGCTCGAAATGAATTAAAATTAATTAATTTAATAAATGTTATAGTATATCCAAAGATTTTCCGAAGGAAAGATATAACACTTACGCGAAATCGTGTAATTCGAATTTGTATACAAAATACCCCAGTGCCACCTATAGCGGGTTACTTTTAGGAACTATGTATTGTTTATAATTTAAATTCATATTTAACTATACACTTTTAAAATGTTAAATAATATGCTTTAAATTAATATTTATATGATGAAAACTAAGTGTGTATTACTAATATATAACAAATAAATATGATATTAAGGTTTTAAATACTATAAGTATATATTTAGTAAGTAAAAGCTAATTTATATTGCATGTAATTTAATAGAGCAATGAAAACATTGTTGTATACAAACAGATCCGAACCTAAATCTATTTCAGTGATTTCGATACTACTGCTAGCAGCGGCAGGGGATATTACTAAATTACGTTGCATGCATTATATAGGGAGTATTGTATCTTTGCTTCGCAAAATCTTTGGTATATCCATAAATTTATTAAAATTAATTAATATATGTTATTATATCCTTAATATTGATGATACAATTTATTATATTATACAATTAATTGTTAAATAATAGATTATTATAATATTCATTATATTATATTCATCAATGATGATTCATAATTTATAATTACTAATGTAAATCTAATAAAATTTCAATATGTATTAACATGTCTAAGCTCAAACAATACAGTATACATTTTAAATATAATATAATTAAAGAATTTGATGAAGGTTTACTGAATAATCAAGAATTATGTAAGCTATAGCTTAGAAATATCATGTATACATGATATTTCTCCATCTTTATTATCAAAATAATTGGAAAAGTAAAAACCTCTTTATAAGAAAATGTATTATAAATTAGTTTCAATGATTTTATAGTAAGCAAATATTTTAATTTATGTATAATTGATACAACTTTAGAAAGCTTAGATCGCTATATTATCTATATGTTTTTTCCAATTTAATTTCCCATCTATAGTGATTCCTAACTATTTATAATATTGAACTAAATTAATTATATTACCATTTATATGTAAACAAAAATTATTTATATATTTGTTATCATTAAACTTATCATGTATTACAATATAAGATGATTTATCTATGTTAATAGTTAGTTTATTTTCTGATAACCATATATTTAATTTATTAGGTTCATTATTCATAGTTAATTTAAGAGTATTTGCATTTTTATCTTTAAAAATTAAATTAGTATCGTCAGCAAATAAAATTGGAATCGAAGAATTAAAAATGTAATTCTATTAACAAATATATAATTATATTTTTTACTTTTATGTTTATATATTTAATACATATAGGATTATGATTACTACATATACATATATTTAATACCTATAATTTGTATAGGCATATATTATCTATGATATATTACATTGACATATTTATTTTAATTACATTTATAACTTTGACAACATTTATCTTTATTTATCACACATATTTATATATAAATAATATGTATTTATTCATAAGTATATAATGTACCTAAGCATTTATTATAAATATATTAAAATAAATTATTTAAAAGAAGTTTATTAATTATAAAGCTGAATATATATATATATATTAAATTAAATAAAGTAATATATTACATATAAAATAAGTGAATATTCAATTTTATAATTATATTATTATCACGTACATTTTTCGTCATTGATTATAGTTTACCATTTAGTTTAACACATTAACAGCTGCATAAATATGAATATATATATAAATTATAATTTAATAAGTTCAGATTAATAAAGCCAACAATATATACATTATCAAGACTAAATATCTATAGAACAAATAACTTATATTAGATCTACATATATAAATATATATATATATATTAAGTGTATGTAAATTATAATGTATAGAACAAATATATAATTGTATATATATGTTATATATATGTTATCCTAGATATAGTATATAATTAAAGTTATAGAAATATATACATTGTAGAAAATGTACAGAATAATGAAGCTGACAGCATATACATTATGTTTGTTTTAATATATTTATAATAAATGCGTAGTTACATTATATATAATGTATATATACTCTATATATAGTTAGGAATAAATACATATTATTTATATGTGATAAATAAAGATAAATGCAGTAAAAGTTATTAAAATAAATATGTTAATGTAATATATTAATATAATATATATATATATATATATATATATATATATATATATATATATATATATATATATATATATCATATATTATATATGCCTATACAAATTCTATATAGTTATGTATTACAAATATAAACGTAAAAGTAAAACATATAATTATATAATTCTATGTTTTTTAATAGAATTACATTTATTTATTTGTATATTGCGCGTCACCACCCATCAATAAATATTAGTCATATAAATATGGCGGTTAATTAAAAAAATAATTATATTTTATAAAAAAGATAAAATATAATGTTCCGTGATGGGGAATCGAACTCCGACATTCGTCCAAAAATAGATTAATAACACATCTCTCTAGACAACTCGGCTAATTGTATTTTTATATATTATAATATTATTCATAATATTATTCATATATGAATATATTTAATAATAGAGTAAATATTATGATTTAATTATAAAGTAAATCAGAAACTAGATAATTAATAATTAATAAATACTAATATTCATTTTTGATTTCTATTATAATTCGTAATACAATAGTTTACCTAAAATTGTATTATGTTATTATATTTTTATAACGTTTACCTTAATAATATTATGAATATATGATCGAAAGTATTTAATTAATTTTAGAAAAATAATTAGTTCCATTACTCTAATAATTTACCTATCGTTTTGTTATATTATTTTATACATATTATATATTGCTTCTACTTGGAATTAAACAGTCTTTCATAAACTATATAAATCCTTTATATACGTACAATATTCGCATTATAGTTAAGTAAACGTGATATTTATATTATTTACGAAAATTAATTTTAGGAAAATAATGTATTAGGTCCATTACTCTAATAATTTACGTATCGATGTGTTATATTATGTTATACTTATTATATATTGCTTCTACTTGGAATTAAACATTCTTTCATAAACTATATAAAACTCCTATATAGGTACAATATTCGCATTACAATTCAGTAAATTCTAATTTAGAATAAATTAAAAACTAAAATAATTAGAATAAATTAATTTATAAGACTATTATTATAACAGTTTTCTCATCAGTGCGGTATATTATTATACATATATTATATATTATTTATACTTTACATTAAACAGGCTGTAAGGAACTATATTGATATCGTATGTACTTATAATATATACAGATATATTTACATATATAAGACTACTATAATCAAGGACGTATGATATATGTCGTATGTCCTTCCTATACTTTATCTATTTTAACATATATTTTCTCGCGGACTATTTACTCAGTGTATTTATATTTTCCTTGTTAAATCACTTCCTTCTAATCCCCTAATCATATTTAGGGCTTTACATTCAAGGGCGTATGTTATTGCGTACGTTTAGCGCAAGCGCGCACTAGATCGGTCTAAACCAAATTAATTAATATAAATTTGTTTACTTTAAATTATTATATAAATTGTTTAAGTGGTCAATATTGATTATTTGTAACTGTTTTTTTATCGTTAGTTTTTATGTAGACTTTATTTTTATATGTCCAGGTACTAGTAATGATATTGTTAAATTTTAATTGTCTAGTTTGATAAAATAGATTATCGATTTATTTAGATAATTCTGATTGTATATAAATATTAGTATCAATTGATTAGTTTCTTTTTCCTAAATAATATTCTAGATTTTGTATCAATATTATATAATTTAATAATATACTTTGTAATATTTGTATTTAATTTAGTCTTATTATTTGATTTATCTAAATTATCTACTTTTTTTTTCAATACTATTATTAAATCTAAAATATTAGTATTATCTATTGAATGCTCTAATTTATAATTAAATAATTCTATACAATTATCTTTATTAGTATAATCAATTTTAGTATCGTTATTATCGTTATTGATTGTAAGAATTATGTTATTATTATCTGTATTTTGTTTAACAGATAATGAATCAATTTGACTAATTTGAACAATATTATTATTATCTATATTAGTATTAATTTTACTTATCTCGTTTTTTAAAAGCACGATTATCCTCTTTTAAATCTTGTATCTCTCTGGTCTGATGATTTATGATATCACTTATGTATATTGTATATTAATTCAGTAATTCTTGTATTAATTTGTTTGTTTGAAATAGCCATTATATGAATGCATAGAAAAACACGTCTATGCAGTATAAATTCAACGAAGCGAATGATAATATTACATACATAATACATACATATATGCATATATATTAATTTGTTATAGACTACTTCATTCTTTATTATACTATAATAAAAGTATATAATAATTTATGACTACAATAAAGTAACATCATATATGTACAGGTATAAACTTTGGGTACCTAATATATGGAGAGCTTATTTTGATAATAAAATAAAAAGAGAAGGATGCTATATAAACTATATAAACTATATAAACTATAAAAAGATTTTCTATATAAACATGAGTTTGTGCAGAAATTGCAAATCACTTTGTCTATCAAGAATATATTAAACTTGTATATATATATATATATTGTTATTTGGTGGAGTCCATTTACCCCATCTAAGAACTTAGATGAAGTTTCCACTTATAATTCCGGCTCTAATTTCCCTTCAAAGACGCTCTCGTGTTAAGGCATCCATGGTTTTAACTTTTTTTATGGATCATTTATTTATACATAATTATATAAGATCCCCTAAATATTATGTGGATATATTTTAATGGTCCAATTCCTACTGCTTGTGTTTGACGCCTTAGCCAACTGAGCCAAACAGAATTATTATGTATATCTTTATCTTCCTACTCTTCCTCCTCCTCCTTCTCCTCCTGTTCCTCCTCCCCTCCTCCTACTCCTTCTCCTATTTTCCTCTTCCCTTCTTCCTTCTCCTCCCATCCTCCTCCTTCTTTTCCTCCTCCCCTCTTCCTACTCCTTCTCCTCCTCCTCCTTTTCCTCCTCCCCTCTTCCTGCTCCTACACCTCCTCATCCTCCTCTAAAAAGCTAACCATACCGCTATAACGTAATACCTTAATATACTTGATCTCTTTCAGATAGGTACAACCGTGTATACCGTATAATTTCCAAATAGTTCTAGGTTACCACATAATACCTACTTATTCTATTTAATAACCTACGTTGCATATTTGGTTTAAAATACATTTGATACAATGTTTATTAATAGTGAAATTTGTATATAAAATTGAAATTTATATTCATTTTGCACGATTACTATCTAATTATAATTTTGTTTTTAAATATTGTGATATTTGTAATGTTAATAAATATGTTATTAGTTTATTATTTTATTTCCAATTAATTATCTTTTACTTACAGATAACATTCAATTTAAAAGTAAAACTAGTAAATGAACCAATTGGTTTCTTTACTCTTAAGAGTAAAAAATAGAAAGTATTTAAAATATTTCATCAATAAAATTATATATATATCAAATAATTTATTTATGAAATAAATGGAAATCAATGCATATATTATTCAATAATAATATCTTTAATTATTCAATATATAATAATAATGTTAACAATATAATTAATATGTATATATCACTTATAATGTAATATATTTCTATAATAAAATCTAAAAAAAACACATATATTTATCTTTTTTATTATTATTAATGATAAATTACATATTGATTAATTTTAATATAGTTTATTTTTGCAATATTACTCATGTAATTCATAGATAAGAATAAATTAACTTTAAAATAACAGTTAAATGTTAAGTTTGTATGTAACTATTAATGTATTACTTTGAATACGATATTATATTTATCTTTAAATACAGTATGTATATGTTGATTAAAGGTATTATTTAACACTTTTATGTATAATATATTTATATCATATTAATTACGATTATTAATATAAGTATAATGTTTATTTAATGTATAATTACAATCAATAAGATTTAATATTATTCAAGAATTTTAAGTTTATAAAATCATTATTTATGCATATTTTAAATAAATTCTTCAACACTAATCTCACTAATCTCATGTTTGTTTACATTTTTTGTATCTAGGTAAAATAAATACCACGATAGATATGCATGATAGATAGGGAGCTGTACCGCTTGGTAATAAAATAAAACTACGAATTTTTATATAATCAAAAAATAAGGAGATATTAGAATTTTTTAAATAAATTTTGTAAATTTTTGTTTTTAATGTTTAATTTTATTAAAGAAATAAATAAATAATTAAATTAAAAAATTGAAGTTAGCAATACTCTTTAGTAATAATTTAGAATATAGTGAGAACAAAATTTAATTTAAATATATAAAAATAAAACAAGAGAATTTATACTCTAGTACTATAGTACTTTAAATATTTAGAATTTGAAAAAAAAATATGAAACTGAGGAATAATGGTTTAAAGGATAAATAATGATAAATTATATATTTATATAATATTATATATAAGCTAAATATTATTTTTCTATAACATCAATATCATATGATGAAATTAATCTAGAATATTTAATTATAAACACATTTTAAAAGATATATACATGTTTTAGTAGTTATATATAATCAAATATTTATTTTATCCATTTATTAATAATTTATAATTAACAATATATCTCTTGTTTCTCGAGTCTACATATATTAATTTATATTTTCATTTTATATTAAATAAAATTACAAGTTTAATTGCATTTAAATACAAATAAATAAATACACTCATTTCACTATTACTATGCTCCCTGATGATATCCCCTTATATATATATATATAAGTATATATTTATGTAAGTATATTATAGTATAATATAGAAAGCCAACAAAAGACAAAAATTTGTATAGTTTAACTATAGGTGGGTCAACTATATGAAAGTATCGAATTATTATAATACTCAAATCCCAATCCTTACATGATTATACTTTTTATATAAACTTATTCGTTACAATAAAATAAACATGCACTTTTTATACACCATATATAGGCAGATATACATATTCTACTATATATATATATATATATATATATATATATATATATATATGTAAAATATAATAAAGTTCATATGCAATTGAGTCAAGACTTGACTTGACATATAGTAATGCGGGAGTGACTGACTAACATACAGTTGTTTAGTGGTTTGTTGAGACTGGATGGTCCTTCAGTCTCAGAAGTGGTGAAAATGCGGGAATCAAGTTATTCACATAGGTAACTGTTGAATGAATGAATGAATGAATGAATAATATTTATTTTACTTATATACTATAAATAATTATTACTTATGAAATTCATATGTATACAATATAATATAGTTATATGATAAGTAAAAAAGGAACCCTTTAATAGTCAGATACTTTCGAGAAAGGAAATAATATACAAATAATATAAGAAAAAATAATAAACACAAAAGAAATTAACAATATTAATTTACATAGTTAATTTAATAGGTCTAATTCAAAATAAACAAAATAAGTACCTTATTTTACATTATAAATATACTCCTTTACAAAATATAATGCACATTATTACGTAATAATTATTACCCAAACAAATTTAGAAGCTTATATGGTGGATATTGAATCTGGCCGCCGCGATAATTTTCATATTTTATAGGGCGTGGCTAACTTCTCAAAGATAATTAAATATTCAAATATAAATGTCATTTCTGTAAATATTCAAATATTATAATATTAAAACATGTAAATGAATGTACGTATATATATATATATATATATATATATATATATATATATATATATATATATATATATATATATATATTAAATTATGAATAGTAAAGGTTATATTGATAACAATTTGTCTATTTTATACAATATGTTTTTAAATTAATGTTTATATAAATAGCAACACAACCACCATGTTATTAGTTCTTATTTTATGAATAGAAAATAAAATTTGGAATTTTATATTTTATATAAACCAATATCATATAATATAAATCATGTTTCAGTAAATATAATAAAATAACTATTTTATTTAGTTGAAAATTGTTGAAAATAGAATTTTAATATAAAAATTTGATCTAAAACTTCGAAGAATCAAAAGAAATTTAGATAATGAAAATGTATTATTTGAAATTGCATTGTTTAAAGGGACGAGTGCCACTCGATTTGTCATAACAAAAATATTAGTCATATGTACTATCTATACTAAAAATAAAATTATATATTTAAAATACATAATATCAACATTCCTCGTAATTTTGTGTATTTAAATTGAAGATATAATTCTATTTTATTGATTTTATTGATATTTATAATTTAAATCCATTGATATAGATAGAAGTCACTTTAATCTATTTCGACGAAAAGCCTACTGTTTTAATATTTGACATATATAATATGACTAATATCCAATCAAAATCACTGATACCATTTTGTTAATTTATCGATAAAAGTGTCATTCACCTGTCTATCTTTTAAATGCATTGCGTGCGTCAATTGCTTATCCACTTTCTTTATATCGATGACCTAATGTTATCTATATAATTAAATATAATATTATCTATAATATATTAAAACTACTATTTTCTATATAATTTACAATTATATATTATTTATAGATGTTATATGTAATAGATAATAAACAATTTAAAGTTAAACAATACTACATTAAATTCAATATTATAAGATTTTTTATATTTTTTTAAAAACAACCTTTATTAATTTTGACTCTATGTATACATCTTTATAAAGAACAATTTTTTTAATAAATAATATGATATTAACATTTTTAAAAATGAGTATATAATTCAATATATATATATATAAAATATTAAATATAATAATATATTTATTTTTGTATTAGTAAAAGGTTCACACCAAAAAAAGCGATCGATTTTTCACAGATATGCTCAGTAACGAAATCGTCGAGGAATCGTTAAATATTTAGAGATATCTCCAAATTATGAATAGCGATATTGTCATGATATCGGTGATATATTGGTGATATATAGGTAGGGGTGTCACACAGAGAGAGAGAAAATCGGCCGACTTTTGACAGGGGTAAATAAACTTAATATTGTAAAAAAAAATATATATATTAAACAATAGAAATAATAATATTTTCATTGAGAAATTATTTGAATGTATTCATTATTTGATTTTATACCATGATATTTAATTAAATATATTAAATATATCTATAGATATTGTTAATTATATATATGAAATTAAATATAGTTAAACATATATATTTTTTACCACTTTTTGCCATTTTTGCCCAGTAAAAACAAGTTTTTACCACAAATAATGGAACCCTGCTATAGATTGATTGATTTTGTATTGTTTGATGTCCCATCAACTGTACGCCTACGGGTATGCATAGTCCTCATATCTACGTATCATTTACCACCACTTCTATTCTTCCTTGATTCGATATATAATTGTTGCTAATAATAAGTTAATATAAGTTTATTAAATGTATACTGTTTTTTTTTCAAATTAATTCTAATCTTTTTAAAAAATGGATTTATTAATTTCTTAATTATATATTTTCTTAAGGGGTACTCCTACTTTTTACTTCAGTGACATTTATTTTTATTTTTAAATAAAATTGAATTATTATTTTATTTTTATCCGAATTAATATGATGATATATGGCACTGTACATTGTACAATGTACAGTAATTATTGATTCGATACCTCATGACAGTATGTAGAGTGTACACTGTACATACTGTCAGGAGGTATTGAATCAATAAATATTGTCGCTTTCACTGATCCTCTTTAGACTTTGTCTATAAACTGATTTCATTCATTCATTCATTCATAATATATATATATTTTCATTATATAATTATTTTTCTATTTTTATAAAAATAATATATTTTTTTATATATAACTTATCTGTATATATATGTATATATATATATATATATATATATATATATATATATATATATATATATATATATAAATGTGTGTTTTGTATTGGTTTATTCTCAATTATTCCATAGTATCCAACAATATAAATGAAAATCACCATAAATTTACCATAAAAATTATTATTTACTTTGAACTCGATTTTCTCATAACTTTATTTTCTTATAAATAACAACATTAAAAACCCTAAGGCTTTTTTTTCCTTTTATTGAATGTTATTCAAATCTTTACCATTATAAATATATTTAATTGTATTTATATGAAATAGCGTTTATTTAGTCATAATGAAAATATGTAATACAAATAATTAAACATAAATAGTTAAAAAAGTTAAAAAGTTAAAAAAGAATAAGTTTTATAAAACATAAAATATATTATAAATGGTAATTGAAATAAAAAAAACTTCTACATTTTTCATATAGAATAGAATAAACTCTACAGTTAAAAAAAATTAAATGTCTATAACTATATTGTATAAAAAAAACCTTTGGGATTTTAAAACACGTACCAATTCCCTATATCCTATATGTTAAAATCTATTGTATCTTCTAAAATTTAATCATTTATAATGATTATAATTTAATTGCATTCATTTATTTATAATTTGTTGTTAATTTTCAAGCATAATATTCTGATTATCAACAATTTTTATAAGCATAAATATATAAACACACACATATATATATATATATATATATATATATATATATATATATATATATATATATATATATATATATTTATATTATTTTATATATATAATTATTATTTTTAATTATTTTTTTCTTTTATTACATTTATATATTTATATTAAGATGTAGTAGAATAATTATGGAATTTGTTTTTTTTTTGTATTTCGTTGACTCTTAATTCATAAATTTGTCATATTTTATATCGGGTAGTATGGATGCATTTGTTGGCTCCAAATGTTACCAGTGTATATACTATTTGCGAAAGTATATTCCCTAAGATATTGGACTTGATGAACCCACATTCGGAAAGTTGATATGTTATGGTGGTTTATGCTTTATAAGTTGATGATTTATTTTAATAATTTAATTTTTCACTCTATTTTTTGTTCTACTATTTCTTGATTTTAATTATATTCCTATATAATTTTTTCTCCTCGTAATCATAAAAGGGTGAAAGACTTGATAAGCTCTGCTTCTTCCTTCACCCAGGCAATTGCCAAATCTGATTTTATTATTATTATTATTATATATAATTTGTATATAGCAAAATTACTCATCAAGCATGAATCTCAAATTTATTATATTATAAATAATCATTATTATATTCTAAATTGCTAATTATGTTAATAATAAAAAATGAATATTAAAATAATAGAATGATAAAATAGATATAATATAGTATATGTAGCATTTTCTCATTGATTATACACTAAAAATGTAAGTTTTAATAATTATAATAGTCGTCCTACCATGATTTATTAATGAGTGATACTTCATTATTTATTAATATATCATTAATTATAATCAATGATTATTGATATTTCACAAATAATTAGTGATGTTACAATACCACAGGGTGTACGTACGATATGCTAGCTCGTATGCAATAGAAATCGAGTAATGGGGTTTGCGGCTAACTAAAGGGCGTATGAATAACTAGAGGTCATGAGTCATGACTCATGACTAACATGAGGGAGCATTACTAACTTTAAGGGGTGACTAATTAGTAGAGGCGCTGTAATGATTTTGTATGTAGGGGCGACCAACCAATCAAAATAGATGCTGTGATGAAAGTGGGGGGGGGACCAATACATAGGAGGTCCCCCTATATTTTAAAGTGGGGTGGACATATCCCCCCCGTCCGCCCCTGTTGCAGCACCCCTACTAATTATAGAGAGTTTGACTAACTCGAGAGATGTGTGACTAACTAAAGGGGTTATATAACTAACCTGACCGTACAGTTGATCAGAGATGTATTGAGACTTGATGGTCCTTCAGTCTCGGAACTGGTGAAATGTGGGAATCATTTATTCACAGAGATAACTGTAATATATGTGTGTATATATATATATATAATTAAACATTAGAAAGTGGAATAAGAAATAAAAATGCAATTACAATTTTAAATAGTATTCATTTAGATTCAATTTACTTCAATTTTCTTTGCTTTTCAATTACAAATATATAAAAACAAAAACCTTTTTTACCTATTAAAAATGGACTGTTCGAATCCGCATACATATAAAAGTTATTTAATTAGCAACTGTCATATTTTATTTTATTATTATTTCATTTTTATAGATTATTATGGTTCTGTATTATATAAATATGATAGCTTTATATATTATAAATGTTTATTCAGAATGAGTTTCGAAATCAAGAGTTTTATGAAAGAAATGATTTAATACAAAATTAGGTGTAATAATCAGTATATTTATATATCAATTTGTTATTTTAGACTTTTATTATTTTTTTTAACATAACGTATGATCCAAATTCACAAACAAAAATTATGTATTAGATTAAAAACACTTATAAAAATTATTTAAAAAATCGATAGATTATTTTATTACACTTACATGTATTATTATTTATATGTATTATTACTGGTATCAATTATTATTAATAAATGATATATAAGGTGCTAATGTATACATTTAAAGTATATTTTATACACACAATGTTAAAAGTGTTACCTCGTCCATGTACAATTTATAGGTAATAGCGGAGATCACCTAATATATGGATTTTTTTTCGGGTTTTGCTTTCTAATTATTATATTTCCATATGTACAATAAGTGATAATGAGTATGTGTATAAAATCCGCCTTAACAAACATCGATTTCAATAGTATAGTATATAAGGATTATGGTCAAAAGCTTCGTGATTTGAACGCCCGCAAACTAGTTTATTCGAATTAATGATTTTACAATAGCGTATGATTGGCCATTATAATTAGCGTATGTCTATTTATAGACTATCATACATGCATGGCGTATCATTAACATATATATTATATAAATATGTGTTTGATAAGCTGCAGCTAAAAAACCTGGCAATAATAAAACTAAACCCATCAAACCAAACCAAACAAGTGAAAATAAATAAAAATATATATTGTTAAACAATTTTGCGGTCGTTCAAATTGCGCATCACTCGCAAAGCTTTTGACCAGGTACCATCGATATAAAGAAAGTGGATAAGCAATGTAATGTAGTGTATGGCACTATCCACTACGGGCGCTGCAATCCAAACCCTCTATCTGACCCACTACTTTTTATTTATAATAATATTTATTTATACATATATATATTGATAATTACTACCACTTTTAATGTACTATCTATACTACAAATAAAATTATATATTTAAAATACATCATATCAACATTCCATGTAATTTTGTTATTTAAATTGAAGATATCATACTATTTTATTATATTTATAATTTAAATACATTTAATGTAACATTGATATAAATATAAGTCACTTTAATCTATTTCAACGAAAAGACTACTGTTTTAATATTTGACATAATATGACTAATATCCAATCAAAATCACTGATACCATTTTGTTAATTTATCAATAATTTATCTTATACATGCATTGCGTGCGTCAATTGCTTATCCACTTTCTTTATATCGATGCAAGGTACCGAATATAAGATTAACTTTACGATCGACGGACATCAATGTCAGTCGAATTTGTATCAATCCATTAAGCTGTACTGAGGACATATCGGAGGACATATCGAATGACAACGGATATAAAAATCGAGAGACAAATTTATTTTATTATTTTGTTATGTAATACTCAAAATAATGGTTTTTGCTCATACTAAAGTTTATTAATTGATATCATATATATGTATATTAAATGATAAATGAATGATTTTTTAGGTTTTAAATATTTACTAAGATGATATATAATATATATATATATATTATTATAATAAATACATAAGTAATAATACAACAACATACAAATAATAAACTAGTAAATGATACGGTATATTTGTGTTAATAAGGTATATTAATAGTATATTGTGTTGCTTTTGTTGTACTGCTATACCTTATTATCACAAATATACCGTATCATTATTTGTATGTTATTGTATTATTAATTATGTATTTATTAAATAATAAATAATATTATATATTATAGGTAATATATCATTGTAATAAATATTTAAAACGTAAAAAATAATACGTTTTATCATTTAATATATATATATATATATATATGATATAAATTAATAAACAATATAAACTTTAGTATGAGCAAAAACCATTCTTTTGAGTATTATTATAATAATTATATAACAAAATAATAAAATAAATTTCTCCGATTTTTAAATCGGCGGACAATGTCCGCCGGACATCCGTTGTCACTCGAAATGTCCTCCGTACATCTTACTGGATTGATCCTCGAATTTTGTGTTTACGTTGATCGTTTAGTTATTTTGATCCATTATTATTATAATAATTATTTGTAACAGTTTTTAAAATTTAAAGTAAAGTAAATTTAAAGTTTTTAAACTTTAAAAACTTTTATTTAATATTTCATAATATATTAGAATTATATAATATTATTAATAATTATCTTATATAATTCCTAAACTATGTTTATTTACTTTTTACTAACTAATATGTATTATAGTATATACTATAAATTATATATTGAAAATAATTTTATAAATATTAAATAAATAAATATAAACAAATAATTACTAAGGTATAATCTTTGATATTAACTCAAATGTGATTGGGTTTTTATTAATTTAAATATCCGTGATACCATTATATTAGTTGGATCCATTTATTTATAGTTTACCTTTTTGTAAAATACAAATCTATGGTTGTATCATAAAGATAGATAGTTTTTAAGGCGTTAAAATATGGTTCAATAGTTATTCATGTGATTAAAACTAAGTGTTCATTATTAATATATAACTTATCAATTTGATATTTGTTTATTTAAATGGTATGATAGGAGTAAAATCAAGATATCTATAACATCATTATTACATTCTATATTATCAAGACCTCTTATGACATCGGTTATAGGTCCTATAATATAGGAGGTCTTGATATTATTGAATTGTAACGATATTGTATAATTATTTAATAATTATAATACTACTTTATATTTATTAATTATATATATTGATGTATATTTATATTAAAAAGATATATAAATGAAAAGATAAATAAACTTTCGATTTTAATATTTATATTTTTGTCACTAAGTGTTCAAGCCTGAGGTTGTATGTGGTATTGTTAAAGGGGGTATATAAAAGCTAACTAATATTGCATGTAATTAATAGACAATGAAAATAATGTTTTATATAAAATTCAGCAACCTTTGCCTTTTTTTACTGATATAATCTAAGCAAGACCTCCTACAACTTCGGTTATAGAGGTTATAGGAGGTATTGGTATAAGGCTCTACTTTTATAAAATAATGACAATTCATGTAGGTAGTAGTCCCATCATGATGTACATGAACTACCCAGCTAACAGTAAGAACAGCACAATATCAAGACCTCCTATAATCTCTGGGTGGTTATTGGAGGTCTTGACAATATCAGCATAACAGCATATGTTATAGCCTCAAATGTTTTCATTGTGCTATTATGCTGCCATTATGCTGCTATTAAATGTATATTATGCTGCTATTAATTTTTCATGCCATTATGCTGCTATTAATTTGTCATGCCATTATGCTGCTGTTATGCTGACATTATCTGACATTATCCAACATTATCTGATTCTGGTTTACTGGGTGAGTTATATTAAACTCATAAATACAAACTAGTATAGTATATATTTCAATACTTTTTTAATCTCATAATATGATACAATTTATACTCTATTTATATAAATTGTAAATATATGATATCAATTATATCTCATAAAATTTAAATAAATATAGGTAATTTGTAATAAAATAATGAATGCTTCTGGATATAATTCTGGATCTTCGGGATATAATAACTTATCAATATCAAAGACTTTATAATGATAGGATTTTAATTATTTTTTTTTTTATTTCAAAAATATATTTATAATTAATTGATATTTATATTTAATACTATAATGTATAACATATACTAGTATTTTAGAATAGATATTATTATTTGATATTAATTTTGAATTTCAAATGTAATGTTTATTATTTATTAAATGTGTTCTTTTGTATAATTCTATATTACAAATATTTTTAAATAATATTCTAATTTAGGATCTAAATATTATTATAATAATTATATATTAAATATAATAATATCATTATTATATATTATAATAATATTATATAAATAAATAAATAATAATAAATCAGCCTAATACATTTATCTGCAATTGAATTATAGAATATTTAACATGGACAATGGTTAGATAATATAATTATTTAATAATTAAAATATGCATGAATTTTGTGATGAAAAATCGGATTATGGTCAAAATCTTCGCGATTGATGCGCGATTTGTACGCACGCAAACTTGTTTATTCGAATTAGTGATTTTACATAGCTTATGATTGGCGAATGCCAGTAATCTCGTACGAGGTAATTTCGTACGACTTATTTAGTAATCTCGTACGAATTATTAAATTAAATTTATTTCATAATTATACAGTTCTTATACGAATATATATAATACAATATACGATATCAATATATAATAAGTTATTATATATAATCGTATAAAAACTGTATTATTATGAAATAATTAAATTTAACAAGTCGTACGAAATAACTCGTACGAGGTTACTGGCTACCTGATTGGCCATTATAATTAGCGTATGTCTATTTATAGACTATCATACATTCAACGGCTTATCATTAACATATAATATATATATATATATATATATGTGTGTGTGTGTTGTATAGGTTCACTCGGGATGTAATGCAGCTAAAAAAACCTAGCAATATTAAAACTAAACCCAACAAAACCAAACTAAACAAGTGAAAATAACTAAAATTAAAAATATCAATGTTTGTACAAACAATCATACGGCGTATGATTCATACTCTATTGTAAATTCACTAATTCGAATACACAATTTTGCGGGCGTTCAAATAGCGCATCAATCGCGAAGCTTTTGACCAGGTACCGAAAAATCTAATTTGTATTTATTCACTTATCCTCAGGACAATCCTGTGACTAAGTTATAGGCCCTATAACTTATAGGGTTCTCACATCTATACCGTTTTTTATTTCCGTCTTTCGAAGTTACCTTTCGTCGATTTACATCCGTCAAACCGATGAAATTAAGGATCAACCGAACTATTTGTCCACCGGTCAATTAAACAGTCATTGTATGACCGCAATACGGTCATTTCATAACTATTGGTCCTACGACGTAGGAACTACGGTCAATTCGATTTTAATTATATAATATATAGTGACATTATAAAAAGAATGGTTTAGTTATACTAGAATATAAATATTAAATTTTGATTATTATATAACTTATATTAACTAATAAAAACAATGATATTTAATATTAAGAGTTTTATTAAATAATAATTAATAAGCAAATATATATTAATGAATTAGAGTAATAATATAATATAAAAATAATAACTAGAAAATGACACACAGCCTATATTATAATACGATATAATACTAAAACAAAACCAACACAATATAATAAATAACAATTAAAATATCTAGTAAAAGTGTGCACTTGTATAAATTTAAATAACGCGTACAATTAGTGCATTTTTGGAAATAAAATTCATAAATATAGCGATAGTTATATGCGCTTTAGTATAACACACTCATTTTTATTAATATCTGTAATAACTAATTATTGCATGCCTAGTAAGAGTGTAATTAATAATTACTAATTACGCTATAATCATGGTTATTGAGTAGGGGAGATTGTTATTCGATGCGGCGAGTGACTTATTTGAGCGTAACAGTTGTGTAGACAATTACAGAAAACAACATAATAATATATAATATATTTGTAAATTAAAGTTAATTTAATTTAATTATAATTTTCCCTATCCTTAACTATGAATATATTATATGTTTTTTAGAAATATTGTTAATAACGCTATTGTTGATTTTTAAATCAAATAATATATTATACTAAATAGTATCTATTGGACTATTATACAATCTTTGGGTTGAATTAGTAAATATATAGACTATATATCTTCGATTGATATGTTCAAGGTATAACAATGAGTTTTTTGTATTGAGGCTAGAATAAAATAATGACCACCATTGGAAATATTATGAACAATTAATATAATAGTCATATATTAATTTTTTAATCAGAATAAAATAATAAAGTTTTAGGTAATATAGTGTCAAATTTATAAGTATAAAATTAGAGCATAAATATATATATATACTTATTAGTTAATATTTGACAATTTTTCGCATTATTATTTGTTTAAATATATTTATTAATATTGCATTGATTTTTCAAATTTTTAAATAATCAATTTTGTGGTTGTTATTTATTTGTTAATATTTTACAAATAATTTGTATCGTATTAATTGTAATTATGAATAAATAACTTGTATCAATTTTATAATTAATTGTTTTGATAAAACATATAGAATATTATTAACAATTTTAATAATTAAGTTATTTAATAATTACTTTAATATATTAATAAATTAATAAAATAAATGTTGATATTTTTAACATATGTGAATTATATTAATAATATTTCCATATAATATTAATAATTATGTTGTAGTAAGATATATATATATATTATATATAAGATACAATGGAGGACTTTGCAGTCAACGAAAGAGACAAGACTGACAAAGGTCGTTTTTATAGTTTATTAAGTTAAGTATTATCGATTGCGTGCTTCCACACATCGGAATACTTATATTACTGAATGCGGGTAAATCAATAACACAGTTTCAGTGAATAAACCCAGTACCATATATAATTAGTTCTCTTGGCAATAGTTAAGTAGTCTTATAATCGGGCGGCTCCCTTGAATATAGCCTAGCCAGCCTCGGATAGCATTCTTGTAAAAAATACCTATTATTAAAAGTGTATGATATATTATTAACAAGTATATATAAAAATTAGAAGTAAATAAATAAGTAGTATACATATATATATATATATATATATATATATATATATGCATAATACCACGATAAATGTTATTTAGTTATACTGTTATACTCGTTATTAAGTATTCGATGTATAATATATATTTTAAAGCTGTACTTTTATTCAACCTAATTAAACTATCGAGCAATTATGATAATCTTTGATAATACGACGCTTTACTATAGATCGAGACGGACGACCCGATGTAGATGAAGTGACCCCTATAAACGACGAAAACAAACCATTTCCTGCCGCCACCCGTATATATCCGTCCATACATAGTTAGTAGATATGTAAAGGTGTAGCAGTTAGTTAGTACAGAAGTGGTAGTCGGTTAGTAGAGGTGTAGTGGTTAGTTAGTAGAGGTGTAGTGAAGCTATATATATATTTTTTAATATTCATATACTTTTATTTTTTTTCGCGCTTATTAATCTAACAATCCTATATTCTTTACTTATATATTTGTTATCGTTAATTTATTTATGTATTACTATTTTGCCAAAACACAAATGAGAACTATAGTTGTTATATTTGTGTATAAATAAATCATCTATACATCTATCTATGCATATAAACTTCATTGCGCAATGAACCTATGTAAAATGGAGGTAACGACGTGTACAAATAATCTCAAATTAGTTAGAACGTGAAATGTTGTTTCAGCGCATATAATAATAAGTTATTTACGTACAAAAATACAAAACGAGCAACACCGGGTCGAGTCCAGCTAGTCGTATAGCTAATAGAATACTACTTATACGTTAATACGATGCTGACTATCTTTATTGTTCCACAATGGATACACATAACGTACCGTTGGGTACGTTCATATAGTATTTTCCACTTGCATACAAATATTTGAATTTATCCATATTTCATATATAAAATAAATGTATAAATAAGTATATATATATATATATATATATATAAATTTCTATCCCTTATTTGTATTTTAATATAATTATAAAATTATAATATGATTTATATATATATTAATATACGTGAATAAATATTATAATTATTATTATAATATATATATTTATATACAGGTATATTAAATAAAGGCGTACATATACGTTCATCGCACATCTATTTATAGATACATCAACGGATGCTGACTCAGAGCTATCGATGAAGGCCTCAAACGATAAGCTCGACGACATGATTCAGAAGGCTATCAACACTCCGCTCACAGTTTGTCGTTCATCCCTTTCATCCCACCAAACTACGACTCACTTTATAGTACATACTTACTTAACGCATACGTATTAATTACTATACTTTTACTTAAGCGTGTACTTATTAATCACTTTGTTCTTTACTTTGTTCTTTTACCGATTTAATTTCTTACTTTAATATTTTACTTACTTTATATACTTACTAACTATATACTTATTTAATTCTTTATTACCTATCCTAAATTTACTTATCAACTACCCACTTAATTCTTAGTTACCTACCCATTTATTATTACTTACATGTTATGTTAATGATCTATTAACTTACGTTACTAACTTTATACTTAGCTCACCCTATAATCATTGCTTATACACAGAACACACTAACTTTATACTTTTCTCACTTCTCCCCTTTAATCGTTGCTAACGGTCCCTAGGGCACAGTAACACAACGCGGTGACATCATGGAGTTCGTGTCCGACCAACTCGACCGCATGATCAAGATGAGCAGTCCCATCGGAGTGTCAGGTTACTATGACGACCGAGGCTGCGATATAGGGAATGCTAGTATTTATAGCCTTACGTACTCGTCGAGTTTAACGTACTCGTCGAGTTTAACGTACAACATATTAGTAATATATTACTTTACTAAATATCTACTAAATATAATCTAGGGTATGTTACCTATTACTATACTATGATCACGACGTATTGAGTAGTATCCCCTTACGGCTTGTGTAAGTTGTAGGTATTCCATGTTAAACCTCTGACCGTGTAATAGGTATACCTTAGTTATAACTATACGTTGATTCCGAGTGAGTTGAGGGTTACCTCTACACTAACCCCCAAACCCACTACACTAACCCCAATCTCACTACACTAACCCCCAACCCTATACACTAACCCCCAAACCCTCAACACTAACCCCAACCCCTCTACACTAACCCCCAACCCTCTACACTAACCCAAACCCTCTACACTAACCCCCAACCCTCTACACTAACCCCCAACCCCACTACACTAACCCCCAACCCTCTACACTAACCCCCAACCCTCTACACTAACCCACAACCCTCTACACTAACCCCCAACCCTCTACACTAACCCTCTATACTAACCCCCAACCCTCTACACTAACCCCCAACCCTCTACACTAACCCCCAACCCTATACACTAACCCCAACCCCACTACACTAACCCCAACCAGCTACACTAACTCTATCCTACTATAATAACCCCCAACCCTCTACACTAACCACCAACCCTCTACACTAACCCCCAACCCCTCTACATTAACCCCACTACACTAAATACACCTGCTACACTAACCCCCAACCCTCCACACTAACCGCAAATCCTCTACACTAACTCCATCCTACTACACTAACCCCCAACCCTCTACACTAACCCCAACCCTCAACACTAACCCCAACCCCTCTACACTAACTCCCAACCCTCTAAACTAACCCCCAACCCCACTACACTAACCCCCAACCCTCTACACTAACCCCCAACCCTCTACACTAACCCCCAACCCTCTACACTAACCCCCAACCCCACTACACTAACCCCAACCCCACTACACTAACCCCAACCAGCTACACTAACTCTATCCTACTATAATAACCCCCAACCCTCTACACTAACCACCAACCCTCTACACTAACCCCCAACCCCTCTACATTAACCCCACTACACTAAATACACCTGCTACACTAACCCCCAACCCTCCACACTAACCGCAAATCCTCTACACTAACTCCATCCTACTACACTAACCCCCAACCCTCTACACTAACCCCAACCCTCAACACTAACCCCAACCCCTCTACACTAACTCCCAACCCTCTACACTAACCCCCAACCCCACTACACTAACCCCCAACCCTCTACACTAACCCCCAACCCTCTACACTAACCCCCAACCCCACTACACTAACCCCCAACCCCACTACACTAACCCCCAACCCTCTACACTAACCCCAACCCCTCTACACTAACCACAACCCTATACACTAACCACAACCCTATACACTAACCCCAACCCTCTACACTAACCCCCAACCCTCTACACTAACCCCCAACCCTCTACACTAACCCCAACCCCTCTACACTAACCACAACCCTATACACTAACCCCAACCCTCTACACTAACCCCCAACCCTCTACACTAACCCTAAACCCTCTACACTAACCCCAACCCTCTACACTAACCCCCAACCCTCTACACTAACTCCATCCTACTACAATAACCCCCAACCCTCTACACTAACCCCCAACCCTCTACACTAACCCCCAACCCACTACACTAACCCCAACCCCTCTACACTAACCACAACCCTATACACTAACCCCAACCCTCTACACTAACCCCCAACCCTCTACACTAACCCTAAACCCTCTACACTAACCCCAACCCTCTACACTAACCCCCAACCCTCTACACTAACTCCATCCTACTACAATAACCCCCAACCCTCTACACTAACCCAACCCTCTACACTAACCCCAACCCTATACACTAACCCCCAATCCTCTACATTAACCCAAACCCTATACACTAACCTCAACCCTCTACATAACTTGTTTGTATGCAGTTTACTTCTGATGTGATTGTGTATTAAATATAATGCTATTAATGATGTATACTTATTAAGATCTATGATAACATCTCACTAATATAACAATAATAAATTATTATTAATATTAATAATAATAATATTTATTAGAAGAATTAAAATTTGTTTTTTTCTGTTAATTTACAAGTATAGTTATATAATGTTCTCCTAAAGGGATTCAAAAGTAATACAGCTTATATGTTCTGTTATTGTGGTCGTCCATTACGTGTCACTAATAGCTGTCATTAATTCTCGTTATTAAATACTGAATATTCCATACTGGATAATAATATAGCATACACTGATATCAGATAACATAAAGTCACAACATTAGCACTCGTATAACGCACTTATATTACAAATGTTATATATTATATATCCTATCTCGTGATATATTAAATAAATAAATATGAACAATAAAATATATTGTTCTTGTTCCTATCAGTGTATGACATTTATAGATATCATTATAATGTATAACATTAAATCAATATTATAAACTCGATATCTCTAAAAATTGTATTCGTTCCCTTGGAATTTGAAACATCAGGAGTTGCCTGTATATAGAGGATGCGTTTAAAACCTTATTATCGTATCAAATCGGTATTCAATGAATACATAACACCTGTATATTAATGATATCATTTCAGATATTACTGTTTTTTATAATATATAATGAATACTATATATTATATATCATTTTGTATAGGATATTATCCGCAGGTGGATATTGTCCATAAGGATATATTAATAATATATACATAATATATATATATATTTGATCATCGCTTATATTACCATGTATATGTAGGACTTTGCTAAGATAACTGCATTACATCTGTGTAGTATCTGTGTATTATATAAATATGCCTATTGCATAATACTTAGTGTGCACTATATGGCAATAAATAATACGGTATTTAATAGTCATATTCGATGAACACTCTTGCATAATGATATCTCTTGTTAAATAGTACGTAAGCGTTGTTGCATAATTGTATAGATTACTAATATTGTATAACAAGTATTACATGCTAAATATCGCATAATACTATTACACGATAAATATAATAATTCGCATAAGTGCTAATTTATGAGAATAATATATTGTTAATACCACTTATTTTTTGTTAATACCCATCGAGTATACATTTACTATTATTACGATTGATTGGTAATCTATTTAAACAAATATATCGTCGAAATATATATAGTCGATAGTCGATGAAGTATACGTATTTGCTATAACATACCTCACAGAATAAACATAGAATAATAATACGAAATTAAATAATTTGAAGCGTGTGTACAGTTGTACACTATACCTTTACACTATACACTGTACAGTGTATACTGTACTATACACTGTACAGTGTACCGCCTTATCGCATACCTATCTATCGCGCCTAACTTCCACTTCAGATTCCGAGTCCACGACGAGCTCATCCTACGTGCCCACGATGAGACTGAATCGTCACGCTCCGTCGGGTGTACCTCGGTCCGGTTCTACGTCGCTCTCCTCGTCTAATAGGTTACCTAGTGGTTACGACGTGTTCGATCGGTGCTCGTTACTATTAGTGAACGGAGTCGATGGCGTGCGACAGTTGATCGTTGTATAACTAGTATCAAGTTACCTTACCAGGTCGAGCTTGCTCGGCGTGAAAAGTTTAAATTTAATGAATAATATATATTTCATTTATTAAAAGTTAATTTTTTTTAATATTATAAAAACAAACTTTGAAATTTTATATTATATGCTAGTTTAAATAAATAATGTATATACTTACTACATATATATATTTACCATATAGTTAATCATTTAAATAGATACATACATCGGTGGAACGTATTAAAGGCTCTGAAAACACTTCCCTCTCATCGTTAACCTATTACTCTGCGAACAGATTCGTAATAGAATCAATGACAAGATCGACGACCTCTACTTCTGGGTGGTCTAACGACGACGACCTTCAGAGTTCCGCTTCCGGGTGGTCTAATATATCGTCGAGGTTTACCATATCACACACTCGCGTTGATAATGTATTCAAATATATTTATAATAGAATAAATCCTTAAAAAGCTCTTATATTTATCATTAATGTATATATATTAACTTATAAGAATTCGAAGGGATAATAGAGCCTTTTGATTATAAGTAAAACTTCATCTATTTGTCTGGGTGTGACGAAAACACTCCACTAAAACATAAATAATAACAACACTAAGTTGTATATTAAGTCTTCAATAATTGTAAAACCAGATATCGTATATTAAGGGGACGAGATACCATTGATTTTTTCGGAACAAAATTGAATTTCAAATTTTTTTTTAATGTAAAATTATAATATTTCAAATATTATCTTTAAAATGGTGTTTAAATTATGTTCATTACATTATTCATTTTGTTTATATTATATTATTTGTACCTATATAATCATATTGTTTATATTCATATATTATATTTGAAACTTGATTTACTCAGAATAATTATTTTGCATTTTGTATATCTCCAATTAATGTCTCTTCTTATTCAATATTGAATATTTTTTCTTCAAATTTTCACAATATTATATATAATATATAAATGAACAGTATGATTAATTATTCTATATATATAATATATGTAAATTTATATAAATTGTAAATTTAGTGATAATTTGTGATAAATATCTTAATTAATTATTTTTTTTTATAATTAATCATTTTTATATTATTTATGTTAATAATTATTAAAATATATTCAACCATATGATAAAGCTATATGTTTATAATAAGATTGTTAAAAAATTATTACAAAAACTTTAATATTATAAGAGTTTATACATTTTTAAAACATGCTATTTTCCCTATCTTTTACATGTATACTGTTTATAAGTAGCTGGTCCCCTTAAGCGAGCTCTACGTCAAACGTCATCTAGATCAGTGGTTCCTAACCTATGGAAAGTTTCAAGTTTCTCCTACCCAAGTTTGGGTCATGAGCCAATTATTAATTTAAAAATTTGTTATCCAAAAATGTTAATTAAAAAAAAATGCTTCTGTATTATAATTTAATCCAAATCTAGTTAAAAAATCAAATTTATCATCGGGTCATGTTATATTTTGTAATTAAGAGATCAAAAAAGGGGCACGATGAAAAAAGGTTGGGAACCACTGATCTAGATAAATATATTATATTTCACTAGAGGCTTCGTTTAGTGTATATCCGTCGAGCTGTTACATCGTCGGCCTGCGATCACCATTGTGTGGGTATTATGCTTATACTCCCTTATCACTGCGGCGTAACGATAATAATATAAAATAGAACTATTATTTTATTACAATAATAATAATAATAATATTTATTTATTGAAATCTCATATATATATATATATATTAGTGTTGTCAAATTTTCTAAAAAGTAAGTCTCAGTATCGTATCAGTATCATTCAACAGCTGTATCAGTATCGTTCGAAACTGTATCAGTATCGTATCAGTATCGTTTGACAGCTGTATCAGTATCAGTATCGTTTAAAAGAAGTCTTAGTATCGTATCAGTATCATTTGACAGAAGTCTCAGTATTGTTTGACAGAAGTATCACTATCAGTATCATTTGATAATTGTATCCGCATCGTTTGACAGCAGCATAAGTATCGTATAGTGATGTAAACTGGTTCGATATGAATCATCTCTTAAATTTGTATACAATATTTAAAATGAATACACAAATTTAAAATAATGATGTTGATGGTTGCACGAATAATTTTAAAATGAATCAATGTGTATTAAAAGTGTCGCGGATACATACGAAAGGCGGGGTAGTTTGATTGAAATTGGTGCCTATTCACACAAAGGGACGCTAAGCTGAGTAATAGTGTCGCGGATACATACAGAACCGATATGTTGGTTGAAAATGGTGCGAATAAATATAATCCCAAAGGTAAACATTGGAATATATTTTAGATATCCAATAATAAAAATCCGAAATAATACGAATCTAATATTTAAAGTCCGAAATAGTCCGAATTTAATATTTAAAGTCCGAAATAGTCCGAGTTAAATATTAAAGTCCGGTCCGAGTCCGATATATCATAAATTATACTGTATCAGTCCGGTATCAATGACCTAAAGTCCGAAGTCTGGGTCCGAATGACAACGCTAATATATATATTATAATACAGTAAAAATAGCGGATATAAATGGACTCCTCGAGAAGTCACAGACTTATACACCACTTACCATCTATCTATCTACAGAGAGTTGCATCACTAATGCATCTATAGTCATTGCGTTATAATACACTGCGTGATATAGTTATTTTGGTGGAATCCTTTCATCCCATCCAGGAACTTAGATTAAGTTTTCACTTATAACCATATATGGCCCTAATTTCCCTTCGAAGCCGCTCTCGTGTTAAGGCATCCACGGTTTTAACGAGAGCCGATCATTTATTTATACACAATCACTTCTCGTAATATACGATCACTTCTGAATAATATTTTAAGACCTATTTTAATGGTTCGGACGGAGATCGATCTCGCGTCCTTCTGCTTGTGTGTCTAACGCCTTAGCCACCTGAGCCACGCAGGCAGTTAATATATGTATGTGTGTGTTCAATGACACTACGATATAACCACGCGTATATAGTTGTGTGAGAACACACTCGCACGTATTCGCAAACATCTACTACGATTGACCTACGATTGACCTACGAAATATACATTTTACACGGACATTTTCTAAAATCTCATTCCTATTTACACTTAAATGTCTATAATTAAACACACGTGGCGAACATTTACTAATACAATGTATACAGTATACTCTTAATACTTAGTACAGCATATTACTATACAACTCTTACATCAGCATACACCCCACACGATCATGTGACGCTATATACAAGGTGCCGGTTATAGATAGGCCGATAGATACCGTCCCCGGTTAACTATGCCTAAGTTAACATCCCATGTTAACTCTATGTGTTACAGCGTGACAGCGATAGTAAGTATTGCGTCTAATGTGAAAGCCCCTGTAGCAATGATCAACGCCCCTGTAGCAATGATCAATGCCTCTGTAGCAATGATCAACGCCCCTGTAGCAATGATCAACGCCCCTGTAGCAATGATCAACGCCCCTGTAGCAAAGATCAACGCCCCTGTAGCAATGATCAACACCCCTGTAGCAATGATCAACACCCCTGTAGCAATGATCAACGCCCCTGTAGCAATGATCAATGCTCCTGTAGCAATGATCAATGCCCCTGTAGCAATGATCAACGCCCCTGTAGCAATGATCAATGCCCCTGTAGCAATGATCAACGCCCCTGTAGCAATGATCAATGCCCCTGTAGCAAAGATCAACGCCCCTGTAGCAATGATCAACGCCCCTGTAGCAATGATCAACGCCCCTGTAGCAATGAACAACGCCCCTGTAGCAATGATCAACGCCCCTGTAGCAATGATCAACGCCCCTGTAGCAATGATCAACGCCCCTGTAGCAATGATCAACGCCCCTGTAGCAATGTCGAAGCTCCTGTAGCAATGATCAACGCGCCTGTAGCAATGATCAACGCCCCTGTAGCAATGATCAACGCCCCTGTAGGAAAGATCAACACCCCTGTAGCAATGATCAACGCCCCTGTAGCAATGATCAATGCCCCTGTAGCAATGATCAACGCCCCTGTAGCAATGATCAATGCCCCTGTAGCAATGATCAACACCCCTGTAGCAATGATCAACACCCCTGTAGCAATGATCAACACCCTTGTAGCAATGATCAACGCCCCTGTAGCAATGACCAATGCCCCTGTAGCAATGATCAATGCCCCTGTAGCAATGATCAACGCCCCTGTAGCAATGATCAACGCCCCTGTAGCAATGATCAACGCCCCTGTAGCAATGATCAACACCCCTGTAGCAATGATCAACACCCCTGTAGCAATGATCAACACCCCTGTAGCAATGATCAACGCCCCTGTAGCAATGATCAATGCCCCTGTAGCAATGATCGATGCCCCTGTAGCAATGATCAACGCCCCTGTAGCAATGATCAACGCCCCTGTAGGAAAGATCAACACCCCTGTAGCAATGATCAACGCCCCTGTAGCAATGATCAATGCCCCTGTAGCAATGATCAACGCCCCTGTAGCAATGATCAATGCCCCTGTAGCAATGATCAATGCCTCTGTAGCAATGATTAATGCCCCTGTAGCAATGATCAACGCCCATGTAGCAATGATCAACACCCCTGTATCAATGATCAACGCCCCTGTAGCAATGATCAATGCCCCTGTAGCAATGAGCAATGCCCCTGTAGCAATGATCAACGCCCCTGTAGCAATGATCAACGCCCCTGTAGCAATGATCAACACTCCTGTAGCAATGATCAACGCCCCTGTAGCAATGATCAACGCCCCTGTAGCAATGATCAACGCCCCTGTAGCAATGATCAACGCCCCTGTAGCAATGATCAACACCCCTGTAGCAATGATCAACACCCCTGTAGCAATGATCAACACCCCTGTATCAATGATCAACGCCCCTGTAGCAATGATCAACGCCTCTGTAGCAATGATCAATGCCCCTGTAGCAATGATCAACGCCCCTGTAGCAATGATCAACGCCCCTGTAGCAATGATCAACACCCCTGTAGCAATGATCAACACCCCTGTAGCAATGATCAACACCCCTATAGCAATGATCAACACCCCTGTAGCAATGATCAACACCCCTGTAGCAATGATCAACGCCCCTGTAGCAATGACCAATGCCCCTGTAGCAATGATCAATGCCCCTGTAGCAATGATCAACGCCCCTGTAGCAATGATCAACGCCCCTGTAGCAATGATCAACGCCCCTGTAGCAATGATCAACACCCCTGTAGCAATGATCATCACCCCTGTAGCAATGATCAACACCCCTGTAGCAATGATCAACGCCCCTGTAGCAATGATCAATGCCCCTGTAGCAATGATCGATGCCCCTGTAGCAATGATCGATGCCCCTGTAGCAATGATCAACGCCCCTGTAGCAATGATCAACGCCCCTGTAGGAAAGATCAACACCCCTGTAGCAATGATCAACGCCCCTGTAGCAATGATCAATGCCCCTGTAGCAATGATCAACGCCCCTGTAGCAATGATCAACACCCCTGTAGCAATGATCAACACCCCTGTAGCAATGATCAACACCCCTGTAGCAATGATCAACGCCCCTGTAGCAATGATCAACGCCCCTGTAGCAATGATCAACGCCCCTGTAGCAATGACCAATGCCCCTGTAGCAATGATCAATGCCCCTGTAGCAATGAGCAATGCCCCTGTAGCAATGATCAACGCCCCTGTAGCAATGATCAACGCCCCTGTAGCAATGATCAACGCCCCTGTAGCAATGATCAACACCCCTGTAGCAATGATCAACACCCCTGTAGCAATGATCAACGCCCCTGTAGCAATGATCAATGCCCCTGTAGCAATGATCGATGCCCATGTAGCAATGATCAACGCCCCTGTAGCAATGATCAACGCCCCTGTAGGAAAGATCAACACCCCTGTAGCAATGATCAACGCCCCTGTAGCAATGATCAATGCCCCTGTAGCAATGATCAACGCCCCTGTAGCAATGATCAACACCCCTGTAGCAATGATCAATGCCCCTGTAGCAATGATCAATGCCTCTGTAGCAATGATCAATGCCCCTGTAGCAATGATAAACGCCCCTGTAGCAATGATCAACGCCCCTGTAGCAATGATCAACGCCCCTGTAGCAATGATCAACACCCCTGTAGCAATGATCAACGCCCCTGTAGCAATGATCAACACCCCTGTAGCAATGATCAACACCCCTGTAGCAATGATCAACACCCCTGTATCAATGATCAACGCCCCTGTAGCAATGATCAACGCCCCTGTAGCAATGATCAACACCCCTGTAGCAATGATCAACGCCCCTGTAGCAATGATCAACACCCCTGTAGCAATGATCAACGCCCCTGTAGCAATGATCAATGCCCCTGTAGCAATGATCAACGCCCCTGTAGCAATGATCAACGCCCCTGTAGCAATGATCAACGCCCCTGTAGCAATGATCAACACCCCTGTAGCAATGATCAACACCCCTGTAGCAATGATCAACGCCCCTGTAGCAATGATCAACACCCCTGTAGCAATGATCAACACCCCTGTAGCAATGATCAACACCCCTGTAGCAATGATCAACGCCCCTGTAGCAATGATCAATGCCCCTGTAGCAATGATCAATGCCCCTGTAGCAATGATCAACGCCCCTGTAGCAATGATCAACGCCCCTGTAGCAATGATCAACGCCCCTGTAGCAATGATCGAAGCCCCTGTAGCAATGATCAACGCCCCTGTAGCAATGATCGAAGCACCTGTAGCAATGATCAACACCCCTGTAGCAAAGATCAACGCCCCTGTAGCAATGATCAACGCCCCTGTAGCAATGAGCGACGCGTGCGTTGTATAAACGACCAGTGAGAAAAGAGAACAACTAATTTAGTTACAATTTCTAATATATAATTATTTTTATTTATTCATATATACAAGGTGTCATTGTATCAAAAGTCTGTATATCCTTGATAATTCTAATGTATAGTTATTATTCCATACCATTTAGTATTAATGGCCAAAACTAAAATATAAAGTCACGTTTACCTATGTACTCAATGTTAATTCAATTATATTCTATATTTTCCACATTTTTTAAATAACTTTTTTATCTTATATTATATTAATATTAACATTTATACATCGTGTATATTTCTATTTACATAACTGTGCTTCAAATGTAGTAAACACGTGTTAACTTTTATATTATTTTGTCAAGGGTGCACTGTATATATATATATTAAAGATTACGATATGCGTGTTATATTTATAGACATTTATGTACAAATGGGTAGGAAACTATTTAAATTTCTATGTCAATTTTATATTTTCATCACCTATTAAATCCGCCTGCATAGTTCAGCAGGCTAAGGCATCAGATACACGGAAGTACGACGCAGATTCAAGCCCCGCCCTGACCTATAAAATAGGTCTTAAAATAATATTTATAATCGATCGTATATTGTATATACAAAATAGTCAGTTTTCATTAAAACCACGAATAGCACGAGAGAAGCTTCGAAGGGACATTACATCTATTCCGTTATAATAAAACTTCATATACATTCCTGTACGAGATGAAAGGACTCCGCTAAAATAAAATCATAATAACACTTCTAGATATTGATATTAAATAGTTTTATTAAACTTTACTTTTACTTTTAATCCCGCATCGTAAGGGGAATCACCTCGCTTGTGACAATAACACATATTCTCTAGCCGTCTCTTTCCTTTACCTTCCTCACAAGTTCATCTATCTTCTTATCAGTCCACTGTGTGATATTCCCATCCAGTCTTTCTTTGATCTTCCTCTATCCCTTATACCTTTAACTTTATCTTGTATAATTGTTTTACTCAAACTATTATGTGTACACGTATAACAGTTTTCCTCATTTAATAGTAGCTATCAATGGTTTATATTCACCAACCAATTTTATTAGGATTTCTTTTATATAACATCATTAAACTTGTATAGATACATGTATTACATCATTGATCATGTATTCATTCCTAATACATCATTGTTCTCTTTAGTTTATGCAATTGATAACTTCATTCTCTTATTATAGGGCCATTAATAGAACAATAGATCCTCTAGCTATACACGACCTTCAACTGCATACCACAAAGATTGCAGAAGATTTATCCGACATGACTTCGACCCTTCAAAACCACATACAAAAGGTTTGCATCGTAGAATAAATATATATATCATAAATTCATATATATGTATACATTTAATTAAATGCATATATATTTATATAGACTGTTTCATATAGTAACTTTTTTTAAATTAAAAAACCTATTCATATCCATTTTATTTTGAATACTAATATATAGTTACAATTCCAGTAATAATGACCAAAACTAAAATATAAAGTCACGTTTACCTATGTACTCAATGTTAATTCAATTATATTATTCTATATTTTCCACATTTTTTAAATAACTTTTTTTATCTTATATTATATTAGTATTAACACTTAATACATCGTGGATATTTCTATTTACATAACTGTACTTCAAATGTAGTAAACACGTGTTAACTTTATATTATTTTGTATATTTATAAAGTTTTATTTTCTTCAAATAATCATACGCATAATAAAACAAGTGCATTTGATTTATAGTAAAGCACATAATAATATAGTGACGTCTATATTAAAAGGTTAAATTATATTAAAAATTATATTTTATAATGGTAATTACAAATAACTATGAAGATTTGAAAATCTCAACTTAATAATAATATGTATAATAAAGTAAAAAATGGTAATCTTAAATATGTTACAATTTGAAGAATTATAGGCATTCATAGATAATTTAGCTATAATTTAGAAATGTTATGACTCATTGTTCTATTTACACATGAAAAATAGGGTTGCAAATAATATTTTGTTCACGGGACCTCGGATTTAGAAAATATATAAAATTGGTTTTCATATTCTTAATCGGAACATTAATAGTTCTGACGTTACATTTTTAAATAGTCTAATATATATATATATATTCAAATAAAGATAATTGTTATTTAAATTCATTGTATTACACATTTATAATCTTATCTTTATTGTATAATATAGATAGATAGATAGATAGATCAAAAGTTTATTTTATTACTGGTTATATATATATAAAAATACCATATAATTACATATATAACATATAAACAAAATATATAAATGTGATAACAGTAAAAGAAAACGACACGATACAAAAAAAACAAGAAATAAACGTAGAATTAAATAAAAATAAAACATTGCATTACACGAGCCGTTGAAATATATCTACTGTTTAACTTATATGCTGACATAATTCTGTTTCTATCATAAATTATATCTTATTATTAACTGTTTATTTAGATATTTCATCATTATTTATAGTAGATGTACAGTAGGATAGCCCGTTTTGGTAACTTTTTTAGTTCCCTTCATATAAAATTGCTCTCTCGCTCAGAATAACTCCTTTTAATCATTACATATATAATAAAAAAAATAATTGAAAAATGACAAAAATTCAGAAAACGAAACCATATTCAAAAAGAGATAGGAATTTACATTACAGGTATATAAAATTTTGTTTACAAGTAAAAATTGCATATTATCATATGTAGTATATAAAAACCTCTTTAAAAAATATTTTAAAATATTTTTTTTAAATAATTAAATCGATCTATGGAAATTTTAATTTAATTTTTAAATTTTTTCAAAATTGAAAAAAAAAATAGCAATAGAATAATAAAAAAAAAATATATATATAATATATATGTCTATCATCATTATATGAATATCAAATTATAAGTATTTTTATAAAAATAGCATATATTTATTCAAAAAATGACTTTTATTGAGCATTTTAACAAAAAATTAATTTTGGGGTAAAATAGTCGTAAAAATTTTTTTGTCAGAAAATTAAATTTTTTTTTTTTTATTATACCTCGTAAATATCAATTATAGGCTCACAACAAAGTTTGATCCTTAATTAAAATAATTGATCAACAAAATAGTCGAATAAATTATATTAATTAAAAAATAAAAAAAAATTAAATTAATTTTAAATTTTTAAATAATTGTTTACTTTATTATAATATATTTATACACGTATTTACCAAATATTTTATTTTTATGACAACGCGCACTTGCACAAATAGATAAAATACATAAGAAAAAATTTCTATTTATAGAAATTTACATTGTAAAATAAATGAAATATTTCTTCATTAAAGTACACTTCGCTTTACCAATATTACATATTTTGTGATGAAACTTTCCACATATGTTTATTATGACATGTATGACCTACTGTAACTGAGAGAGAAAAACTTTCAAAAACGGGCTCCCATAATGTACAGTGATTATCAGTTGAGATTGTAGTTATCATATTTAATATTTATACACGATATTTCTTCGAATTACAAGTTTACAAATAACTAAATTCATGGCATGCCGCGTGTGTACAGTAATCTTATTAATGTAAACTCTAAACATTAACCTAGCTCACGTATGTAATGATACATACGAGAGAAGCACCAACCAGCTCAGTATAAGTGTGTTCATAAGTGTGTCATATTCGTATTTGATAACATGTATTTGTATAAAAAATTTAATAAATATTTGTATTTGTATTCGATTCTTTAAGAAAAATGTATTTGTATTTGTATAAAAAATGTAATACATATTTGTATTTGTATTCGATTCTTTAAGAAAAATGTATTTGTATTTGTATAAAAAAGTAATAAATATTTGTATTTGTATTTGATTCTTTAAGAAAAATGTATTTGTATTTGATAAAGTGTATTAGAGCCCGCCCAGCTGTATAGCTAGTACTGCTACAACGCTATAGAATATCACATCACATCGATGTTATTGAATGTAGTGGCGATATATTACGCACACACGCGCTCAGTGAGATATAGTGTGTGTTTAGCTGCCAAGACATCGCTGTAGGCTGCATCATACTTGTGATGTGTTATTCATGCGTCATTAGTTTTTGTTGTAGTTATATTTAGGTGTCGCACTTATTTATGAGACAACGATATTATTGATATAAATTATTAAAAATATTAATATAAATAATTATTTGTTTGCGATACCATTACAATTTAACTCGCAATATTTATCATTATTATTATTATTACTATATTTCATTTTATTATTCCATTATTCTACGCTCGATTACTCCATTGCGACGTATCTTCAAATAAACAACACCACCATCCCCCACCCCATCACACCCCGATCACCACCCCATCACTACCCCATCCCCTCACCCCATCACCCCCCCATCACGACACCATCATAGTCCCATCACAGCACCATCACCACCCCACAGATAACCTCGGTGACCTACACGTGTCTGGACGTCTACAAGGACAGCGTCAACAGTACCTGCAACAGTGTGGACGCCAGCATCAAGGTTATGTCCTCTTCATCCTCAGCTAGCACGGCTACCTCTTAATAGCTAGCCGTTGCCGATGTATAGTTCTTGCTGCCGAACCAGTATCTCGATAATATTGAATCTTTTTCGAATATATAAACATAAGTCAGCCCGCGAATGTGTCTATTACATGCTTCCTCTTCTGCGACGAATCACTCGTTAAGCTATTAATAGATTGCGGTCTACATTAACAGTGAGTCATCGATTACAATGCAATAGTTTACTGGTCGTGTACGTTTGCTTTCTTTACACTGTGATTATCTCTGTGACAATATTCTAGTAGTAATAACGCATCATTATATGGCTGTGCATATGTGTTTAAATAGCCTTATATCCATATACTCTATATATATATATATATATATATATAATTGCCTGTGTGGCTCAGTTGGCTAAGGCATCAGACACACAAGCAGTAGGACACGGATTCGAGCCTCGTCCGGACCATTAAAATAGGTCTTACAATATTAATTAGAAGTGATTTTATATAATTGGGTATAAATAAATAATTGGCTCTCGTTAAAACCACGGATACCTTAACATAAGAGCGGCTTTAAAGGGATATTTTAGCCATATAAGTGAAAACTTCATCTAAGTTCCTGGATGGGATGAAAGGACTCCACCAAATAAAACAGTAATAACAGCAATAACAACAATAGCTACATATCATACATACATGTATACTAAATATGGCTAGCAGTAGTAGCTTAACTCTCCACTGAGGACACGAGTGCGTCTCTGCCATGTTATAAAGTACGATTACCTCTAGGGAGTTAACCATAGCGTATCGGTATAGCAGTTCACCCTATTAGAGTAATTAACTGCAGAACAGTATCACTATCGCCGGATAGATTGTAGATCTACAACGGAATCTCTATAGATCGACTGGATTAGCATAACTATGCGATTATAAATGATATTTAAATTTAATAAATTGCCGACGAGTAATTAATCTATCTGGTTTGATACATTTCATAACAGAACGTAGACACACACATATACACACACATATTACATAACACTAGGCACATGTATTACATCATCGTTTACAGTCTATGTACGCGCTGATGGCAAAGTGTGAACAACTCTGTAAGAACATGGCCCCGGTCGTCGAATTACATCATCAAATGTTTGCTCATATATATATATATATACATCATTTATATATCTATCCTTATAATTCATAGTGTTACCATGCATATATATATATATATCATTTATATATATAACCTTATAATTCATAGTGTCTCCATATATATATATATATATATATATATATACATGTATAATACTAATATGAAAGTGTGACAATGTATGAGTGAAGAAGAATAACTATGCAGTCATTCTCTTATTTATAGATTATCCTATTTTATATAAATTATCCTATATATATATATATCAAAATATACATTAATATTATTAAAATACTTCACGTTATATATATATATATATATACATAACATGGAGTATATTAATATTATAAAACCTATAATTAGGTTATAATATATATTAGTATATTCATTTAGGAATAATATCGGTATGTTTAATAGTCAACATATTGGTAATAGTTTATTATTTATTAACATATTTAATTTATAATATAGATTCCTAAAAGATTATTTAATGTTATGAAATGTAATAAATTAACCTGTAATTAATATATATATATATTACAATTCAATGTATTACAATACATTTCTAATTTATAAATAATATTTTTAAATAATCATAATAGATTTTTTAAATAATACCAATTATTCTCTTCGTATTTAGTTTATTATTTTATATTTGTAATAAGCAAATTATTTTCTAACATTTAATTTCGTATGAATTTTAAAATTGATGCTAATTTTACGAAATTTGTATAAGAATAATAACAATATTAATAATATATAACATTATAGTCCGTATTTATGATATTACAGGCATTCTTAAATATAAAATAAGCTATCCACTGATGTCATAGATAATGTTAGCAATGCAACCTTCTTCATCTATACTAATTATCCATTGTCATTGCAGACAAGAAATAAACAGACTATTGGACTTGTTCGAGGTGCAGATAGTAAAAGATGATGCCTTGACCTAGTATTACATCAGACAACCGTTCTGTTATATAATTTGTATTACATAATCCACATTAATATTCTATTGATAGTATTACCAGTTTAATTTTTAGTACTATTTCTATAGATTTCATTATATAATATTTGTATTATCGAATTCGAGTTGTATTTATGTGAATTTAACATTTTCATATTACCGTTATTACTTATGATTTAAGTATTATATAATATTATGTAATATACATTATCTCAAGTATTTCATTATTTGCAAATTGATATGTCGGAATTTATTTGCAAAATTTTATATAATATAGCAAAAACACTATTTCATATTTAGACCACTGTTATAATATTTAACCGATTATAATTACGAATTAATATTGTTATCATTTTTCTAATAAAATATATTTCATATTATATATATTATAATATATTATATTCCTAAATATGCCGTGCAATATTTTTATAAATGGAATGTTTTAATTTTTTATAAATACCTATTAACATTATATATTATTATTAAATAATAATTAGATATAATTTATTTTACATGTTTAAAAATAAATATTTTATATAATATTTATGTTAGTTATATTGTTTTGACTACTAAACTTTTTAAACTGCCCTTCATAATGCCTAATTATACTACGACCTCTAAATGTGTACATTAACCTTGTACAATAAACCTTACGGTGTGTAAACAAACAATACTGTCAATATTGTTATCCTAAATACTATCAGAGTGTGAATTACCTCCAATAAAGCACTGAGCAAATAAAGAAAGCCTAGTTCAGTGAATGTTGTGATAAAAGATAATCTCAACTAATGATGTATACATTGTATATACTGACATTATTTACACAAATAGTCTATAAATAGCTTGTTTGTTAATGAATCTACAATATAAATTTATACGTTTCATCAATAATAATTTATTGATTTATATATATGTATATGACTCACACAAGACTATTTATAATCTCCTTAACTAATATACATATTATGTTATTCATAATGCAAGTAATATCTTATTAATTTTTATTTCTAATATATATGTATGTAATGTAGACATTATTGTAAAATAATACAATTATATTTATATAAAATATATATTTGATAGATAATAGCGTACAATGATATATTTACCCATAATTACATACTAGTATCTGCTCATGCATATCAACATATTTTAAGTATAATATTTAGTTATTTATCAATAAGTTCACTACAGTATCTCCGTTCTATATCACTGACTTCCGGAAAAGACTGAACAAATATGTTTTTATATGTCAAATTTTTAAGGTAAAATACCTCGAAAGTCTTTTGAATATTTTATTTGTCTGTTTATTGTTTTTCTTTTATAATGATTACAATAATAACATTTATCTTATATAAATATTTGACACATTTCCACATACGATAATTACATAAACGCACTAGAATTTCATACTAAAATGTAGGCGTCTAAAACAAGTCTATTATTCACATGATTACCTCTCCACTACATCTATCGTGTCGGGTGATACGGGGATGTAAGGGGACCTACTGCGTTGAATGATTAGTACTTATTGTATCGTCTTTGTAAGCAGTCAAATGTTAATGTCGGCGTGATTTATCATTTATCATTTGGAAAATGTCTGACATGAGCTATATGCGAAGGTGTGAAGTATATGATACCTTGTTCCGACCCCTGGCGACATCCATGGTAACTATTCTGCATCTCGCTCTGTCTCGGAGATTCATAATATCTTAAAAAGACCATAGAGACCGAAAGACCTTTCGCTATATCATAGAGAGATATTTTTTATATTGTCTAGCCAAGTGCATAAGTATATAATACAATATATTAAAACCCCTTTACAAGTAATACGAGTGTACTCAATATAACGCAATCAGCACAGCAATCCCTGGTAATGCCTCATTCGGTAGTAATGATCCGGTCTCATACATGTAGTGTTGAGGAAGTCTGCGTGAACGTAATCGTTTCTACTTCGACCACCTCCAGAACATAACTCACATTCTACCAACACTCGGTATCCATCCAATACTCCTGGAATACCCTCCTTACACCCATTCGTACTACACCATCAACTCCTAACTCACTGAAAACCCATTTTTTAAACTGAAACATAACTTCTGTTATGGTCGGCCGATTGCTTTATAAGCGCAGTTCGCAATCCGAAAAATGTATGCATGTAACACCTGTTTCTATGTGCCTATGTGTACATACTGCCTGTGTAGCTCAGTTGGCTAAGGCGTCAGACACACAAGCAGTAGGGCGCGAGTTCAAGGCTCGTCCGGACCATTAGAAAAGTCTTCAATATTTATAAGTGATATTGTGTATAAATAAATGATCCGCTCTCGTTAAAACCACGGATACTTAACAGTTTCGAAGGGACATTATAATCCTCTAGAGCCATTTCGTTACGAGTGACAACTTATCTAAGTTCCCGAAAGGAATGAAATGATTCCACCTAAATAACAATAACATAAATTATAAACTGTATTGAGTAATAAATATGTTATTATCGATGATAGGACATAGTCTGAGTCTCTCTACCAACTGCTGCGGTAACGATTAATGTACAGTAGTGTATGTTATTATTCTGAAACATATATATATATGTTAGTATACCTACTTTGATGGTATATTACGCTTTTAGATGTTTATCGCGCGTTAACAAGATATCTCTGTTCACATTATTCACATTATACCGAAACCAAAACTAATTAAATGTTAGTGTTGTTATTATTCCCGATGTATTTATGTATTACAAGTATATATATATATAATATATATTCTGAGCAGATTTATATATGTGGAATACTTATTAATATTCGTTCTTATTACTATTTTCCTTTTATGATCACCATAGTAATTATTTAACGATATAGGTTCATTATTTTATATTATTTATTAAGGATTGTATATAGTAAATATTTAATAAATCGTTCGATGACTTTGACTGTCGTTCCATGTATCGATATAGTATGTCATATAATATTTAAATGATGTAGTATATATAATAATTACTTATAAATTAACTAGGTATTTGATATAATATTATATTAAATATAGCAACATGATAATCATATATTTACTAAATTATTTAGGGTACTATAAATCTACCCAGCAAACAGTAATAGCCTCATAATAGCAACATAACAGCATATGTAATAGCCTCATAGATTTACATTATGCTATTATGTTGCTATTTAAAGTATATTATGCTGCTATTAATTTTAAAAGTATATTATGTTGCTATTATGTTGCTATTCTAATAATAGCAACATAATATACTTTTAAAATTAATAGCAGCATAATAATAGCATAATAGACTTTAAATAGCAGCATAATAGACATTTAATAGCAGCATAATAGCAAAATGTATACATTTGAGGCTATTAAATATGCTATTATGTTGCTACTATGAGTCTATTACTGTTAGCTGGGTATGATCTAGTATACTTATTTTATATTCATGATGGAACACTACTACATATGGTCATAGATTATAAATAGTGTTCATTTAAAACAGTTTACATCATATACAATTATGGGTTTGATATTTTTTAACTTGAATATTCATCATTATATATAATCTGGTTTATATAATTTATGCAAATATATTAGTCACATGTCTTAATAATGTAAATATTATGGTTATTTTTTTTTTACTATTTAAATATTTTATATATTCTGTAGTATACGTAATAATATATAAAATATTTATTAATTATTTTTATATGTATGTATACATATATTATCCGTTAATTTAGTTTATTGAAATACGCCTACATCAATTCGATATAGTTATCATATATATATGGGTATTCATAATGGTAATTTATTATTCTATACATTTCTACGAACTGTCACAATATCTATTTAATGATTGACGTATGAATATTTTTCAAAACAAATACTTGTTATGCATATATATAAGTTTACAGTATGTAGTTTTTAAATTAGAATAGTTAATATTTTAAAAAATATAATAATATAAATACATATATAATATTATTCAATTTAATATCGTCTAAGTATACATTATATCTACAAATATCTGTTGACGCAACCGGCTTCTAACTTTAGGAAATTTGTTGATCTACTTTTCATCCAATCAAATGTAATCAAAAATACATATATATCCAATAGTTAACCTTAAATCGTACCACATGACCGTAAAAAGCCTCATTATATATTCGTTCCTCCCACAATTGTAGAACCATAACAAACCGGCGTATTAAATCAGCTGAGAATGATAATAATTCCTGAATAATTACAAATTAAATAGTACCTTCCCCTTCGAATGTAATAGTTAATATAGATAATCGCTAGCCTAGTTACAATAAATCCACCGGTCACGTTTCATATGTTTCGATAGACGAATTATCATCATATAGACGATTTAATCGATCGAAATGTTCGGAAATCGTCGTCTAGCGAAACGTTCCATAGTGGGGAGCTGCGTTAGCGCTCTAGCCACAGACGGATGCTATTACCCGAGCATAATAGAATCCACCCAGACTCGTCCCAACGGCGAAGATGGCTACACGATCGCCTTCAAAGAGGGTCCGTTCACCCGAACCGACGTCACGGCTAAACACATCGTAGGTCCGGGATTCTCGACAGTCGGGGAAATCCGTCTGGTGGCGGGACAGAAGGTGTTCCTAACGCAGAACGGTCGCGAAGTACCCGGGGTAATCTGCGACGACGGGGGCGGAGGGGGTACCGCCGGGGGGCAGGTTAGACGCGTCCGGGTTTCGGCCGTGGAGTTCGGCGAAGACGAGATACTGTTGAGGAGACACGACGACGTCAGGTTGATGGCTAGTAGAAAGTCGGCTCGGCTTCAGACTAACGACACCAACTACAGCCGCCTGGCGGATCTTCATCCCGACAATAAGAAGAGAACCGTGTCCAGTGTTATTGACGTTCCGGTAAAGAGCAGGTTATACCACGACTATTATGCTGACTATATATACTATAGTAGTACTACCTTATTTGTATTATTATAGATCCTGTATATTCTACATACCACAATATAATATTGTGGTAGTATACATTGAAAAGGACCATATCATATGGTATTAGCAGTAATTATTTTATATATATAAGTAATATAATCTTACTATATAATACTAATTACTATATAGATAATAATCTATAAAATATAATATATTGTTAGTTGTAAAACTCTCGGGATCGTGTAAACAAATCAATAGATTAGTCAATCCCCTTTTTAAGCCACCACACTCCATCCTAAAGCTACTATTTCATTTCGGATATCTACAACTACGTAATAATGTTATTATATATTTATAAATATATTTACACATATACTCATTACACTATATATAAATACTATAACTGATGTATATCATTACAATATACATTAATATGTGTGTGTATATGTATATATATATATATATATATATATATATATATATACAGATTCACACTTATTATGTAATAGATGTAAATAAACATTGACCTTAATTGTGTTCCTATTACGTGGTATTACGTACCGCGTCATGATGTGCTTTGAGGTTCGGCACATCTACTGCGTATGTGTGTGTGTATGTATGATTGTGTGTGTGTTTGTGTGTGTGTGCGCGTGTACGTATGTTATATTACCGTGTAGTAATTACAGGTTCCATAACCCACCACACACACACATACACACACAAACCTACGACGTATATAGGTCACGCCTAGATCATATCTAGAACAACGGTAATTAGTCCGCATCGTTAATTAACCTTACGCTACTACTAGCGACGCGTGATTACGTCACACATCTCTATTACATCACGCATCTCTATTACGTAATCCAACATCTCACCGTGGCTCGCCTATAGGAGTTACGGTATACGAGACGTGCTATGTTATAATTAGACGTTATAAGTATAAGATGATTCGTTTCCTCGTGTCCTTAACGTATCATGTCCTTATCGTATCGTCATACCGTAATTAATATACTTATTCATTAATTAAATATATTCTCATATTACGTAATCGATTCGAGTAGTGATTGTGCCATCGCGATGATGACGCATTACGAATGATTTCGACGATATCACACCCCTTCACACGCGTATTCTCTACGTATAATGAACCTCTACCTCTGCGGTAACGGTACTATATTGTGAGATATGTTTAGAATAGCTGTTAGTTTGAATAAAGAGTAGATGACCCTCAGACATGCTATTGTTATATATATATATATATATATATTGTTAGAATTCAGTAGTGGAATTCAATTGATTTATGTAGTTCGTTTATTTATCATATACTACTACTTATGTAGTTATCGAATGCCGATGACGTCATAACGTCAATACACTAAGTAGATCACAACTTCGCGCACCGCACACCGGTGTGTGAGTATGTGTGTGGGCATGTGTGTGTGTGTGTCACGCATATAATACGTGTATCGTAAACGTACACTATACACACGTTATGTATTGCGTAATATGTACGCCGACTGTAGTAAAGATGTAGGATGCGTACGATATATAATACTATAATATACCGCTACTATAATATACCGCTACTACAGATACATACATTCAAGGACAACACATGTCCTCGCGCCAGATTGATAATTCTACAATTACCGATGAATTCCAGTAGCGCGCACACACACACACACACACACACACATATATATATAAATATATACTTATTCTATTACGTAATATCTAATTCGATGATATGATTATTAACCGCGCGATTAATAATACGCGTATTCTATATTTAGCACGAGCGTTATCACCTCGCTCCAATTCGGTGACTAATCGATTAACCGCTTTCCCCTCGTTTACAGTCGTAAGAAACACCATCACCACCACCATCACCACCACCAGCACAGCAACCACCACCACTACCATCAACCGTCGCAACAGAACAACAACCACCACAACTACTACCACCAACAACCGCAACCGCACAACAACCACCACAACTACCAACAACAGTTATACCTCCCGCACCACCACCAGCAACACCCGCAACACCACCACCAATCGCCGCAAACCTGGAACCACCACTACCAGAATCTTCACCACAGGCGCCAACGAGCTCCGGGAGGATGGACAACCGACGCAATGGACGAACAGACCGCCGCCCTAGTGTTGACGTCGCTGTCGTGTTCGCCCACGCCGCCCCCACTCGCCCCCACAACGATGGCGGGCGTCACATCCGGGTGGAAGCCGGGCAGTCACGGTAGCAGTAGCGGTCGAGTCAGTTCCTCGGCTTCATCGTCTCCTTCGCCCCCACCACCGTCGTCGTCCCAACGCCCCCTAGCGGATGTTAATGGCGCCGCCTTCTCATTGGCCGGAGCCGCCGTGACGTCATCGCGTGACGTCATCGACGAGGGTCTGGAACTCGGCGCCATCGAGCAGCGAGATGGCGACACCTATAGGTCGAAGTTCGCGCCCGAAGTCGCCATGACAGAGGTTATAGGGAGGATGAGGCGCCGGCTTTTGAGGATTTGAAAGGGGGGCGATTTCCAAAATTAATTATTACCTTTTCGATTGTATATGAACAAAATCTAAATTACATCAACTGATTTATAATAAATAAATAAAATTATCATATAATTTATTATGAACAAATCTGAATTTTGTGGGCCCAATTACAATTTGTGTAGACACAAATAATGGTTGGTGGGGCAATTTTCCACAAAGTACCTCTTAAAAGACACTTGTCCATCGGTTTCCGACTAGTATCAAGGACATCGACGCATGTCCTTACTAATAGTTCAGCGGTGACGAGGACATTAGCGTCCTTAAATAGCATTGCGCGTGTGTGATTTATGTCGTTCACGTTATGCTTGTGAATAATGTGTAGCTATCCACATAATACACTTTGACATGTCACATACACTTATACATAATAATGTAAACTATACACACACACATATATATATTTGTGTGTATATATATATAGTTTACATTATTATGTATAAGTGTATGTGACATGTCAATATAAACATATATACATACACTATACATAGATACATGCATACACAGTGTATGATACACCCAAACACATGTGACATTCTACTATGTATACACAACAATACATAACAATTCTACTTGTACATATGTATGTTCCATCAATATAAAGACATTTCTTTATATCGATGGTATGTTCATTCATAATTCAACAACAAAAATAGGCATTACATTTATCAGTTATGCAGAATTAGGGGTGGCACGCACAATAATAGTAGAATGTAAGTGTGTGTGCACCTATAGGTACTGGCTATTCACTCACGGGAATACCTGCGCACCACTGTTTGTGTAGTAGAAACACTGAAATAAATCGCTACACCAAAATTAGTATACATTATTCAGTGATTCATAAATAAAAACCCACTATATTGGATTAGATTATATGCATATATGTATATATATATATATATATATATATATATATATATATAAATATATATATATATATATATGTATATATATATATATATATATATATATATATATATATACATATACATATATGTACATATATGTACTCATATAGTATTGTACTACATATTAAATATTATGAAAGGAATGCAGTACACACTATATATTACCCCCTCACTCTCTATGTTTGTGTATATATTGAATACTATATACATGTATATATATATATATAGATAACAACAACAACACACACATACACACACACACACACACACACATACACATACATTAAAGCATACACACAAATATAGGTGAGCACAGCTATATAAATTCATATTCATTTACTTACCAATTCACATTTATAAAAATCAATCATAGCACATATATACATATATATATATATATATATCCTATAATATATACATGTGTTTACATATATGAGCATTCACTATAATTCCACTCATAGAATTCCTAGTAATCTTATTATGATTATATGATAGTGGGTTATGCTGACTATGGTACAGCAAGCAAAGTGTGCGATCCATTCAGGCTATTGTATTACACCTGGGAGCTATTTGTCACCCACACAAACAATGACCACTCTCTGGTTCAGCAAACCGCCTGCACTGGTGGTGCTGGTGGTGGTGGCGGGGCTAATGATTGTGTATTAATTGCTTATTAACATATTACCTAGAAATCGTAGTAGTAGTAGTAGTAGTAGTAGTAGTAGTAGTTGTTGTAGTAGATATAATACTCGTTAACATAAAAACACAGTATAATACTCTGTGGATTCATTGTTTCATTTCAGAGTTTACATTAATTTTATATATGTGCATTATATTTCGTTACACTATTAGCTACACATCATTACTTCCAGTGCTTGACGAATTCCTTTACGGTAACCACGCCCCCTTATTATCGTTGTCAACGAGCCCTGTATTGGGTTACACGTTGGCTCAATCATACTAGACACCTGAAATAC
>OZ025243.1:81469212-81659212 GCA_964019155.1 Osedax fenrisi
GAATTTGTTTGGGTTTTGGTTGAATTCATCATTAAACAATAACATTTAATTTCATACCATATTTAAAATAAAATAATAATAATATGAATATTTATCAAATATAGGATTATTTGTTAACAATAGATAATTGTATCAATCAACCATTAATAATAGATATCATTTTAAAAATATGTGAAATTACTATATTTCAAAAAAAATTGCTAAAACCACTAAATTTAAAAAAATTGTGAACAAAATATCCATAACACCAACTCCTGTAAACCTGATCGTACTCCCCTGTATATATCCCTAGGTATAGAGCCACGTACATGGTATACGTCGTACGCCTATTTCTAGAGTGCCTTATTGCTGTTTTATTTATCTCATTTTGTTTACAATTTTTTTAAATTATTATTTAAGTTTTATCCGAATTAAATACTCGGAAAAATTTGTAGTTAAAAATAAATGTATATGATCCGTTATAACAATATCCATTTTATCGTTCTGGTTTCAATATTTCACTCAATATTTGATCTACTGTGTTACCCCATTGCAATATTAGTAGTCCTATAACAGCCATATACTGTACTGATAGGAATCTGATCAAAAATCCTCATGTGATAACAAAGATAAGAGTTTGATATCAGCCCTAACTGATAACACACAAATTATCAGCAACATCTCATATGATAATATCAGCCCTGCAATGATAACATAGATAATAGTTTGATATCTGCCCTGCACTGATAACATAGATAAGAGTTTGTTATCAGCCCTGCAATGATAACAGAGATAAGAGTTTGATATCAGCCCTGCAATGATAACAGAGGTAATAGTTTGTTATCAGCCCAGTAATGATAACAGAGATAAGAGTTTGTTATCAGCCCTGCCATGATAACAGAGATAATAGTTTGTTATCAGCCCTGCAATGATAACAGAGATAAGAGTTTGTTATCAGCCCTGCACTGATAACAGAAATAATAGTTTGATATCTGCCCTGCAATAATAACAGATATAAGATTTTGTTATATTTTTTGATATCTCATCACTGAACTACTACTAGAGTGATACAAGCACACAACTTCATTTTAATATGAAGTCATTATTAATTACTAATTAACTACTGATTTATAACAAGCTGATATCACTGCGCATTACCGTATTAATCTCGAGGCGAGCAAAGATCATAGAATAATAACGATGTAAATATAATTAATTTCGGTGGTGCGCATCGAATTACCAAAGGGATGTAAATTCATACTCGAGTTATTATCATTCTTTGATTGGTCAAGGGGGGTAGATTATTAAGTTGTGATTATTATTGTTAAGATTTAATTGGTTAAAATCAGGGGGGGGGTGTGGGTACTAGGCTATTATTATCATAAGCACTAGATAAATAGATCATGTAAAGGGGCTAAGGAGGTACTATTTGTTGGCGAGCATTCATCGCCTAACAAAGCGCATTGTCATCATGAGACCACAGATAATGGGTAACACCAAAGACTCTCTCCTACCTCATAACAAGGCATTCTCTCACATCACAAAGGTGATAAAGATCTAAACCTGTGATGTAGTTTAGTGTATGCATGGTGGTGGAGATGGCAGTAGTGGTATCCCATTCAATGATTCTCCTATGTATAATTTAGTATTTATTATTCAACTGGGTGTTATTATTATTCTTGACATTGTGCTGGAATATTTTTGTTGTATTATTTATATAATGTGATATAATTACTATAATGTAATAATATTATTATTATTATTTTGTGATATTATTAGTAATATCAAGCCATTTGGTAATATTATAGAATATTATTTGAATTAACGTACTATATTAAATAAATATAATGAAAATAATAAAACTAAGATTATAAATTATAAAGTATATTATTATGTAATAATATATAATATAATTATGAGTATTGTGTAAAATAATAAGGTAACATAATTAACCACATGCAATATTATAAGTTACTATTGTGGTAAAGTTATGATATAATTGAGTGACTCCATTACGCAATGCTATGATGTATCTATACCATTACTTATACCCTCCACCCTCCCTCCACCCTCCCCCTGTCACCAGACTGCGTTCTAATGCTGGATTGCAATTGCGAGTGGCCTATATATATATATGTAATATATATATATATTTAAGTCAATTTAAGTGATATATATCTAACGATTATTATCTTAATTTACAAATTTATTACATGACAGACCCCATTAAAAGCATAACCTGCCCCATCACCACCAAATCATGTTCCTATGCATATGTCCGGCTTTATACTTCGAGTTACCTATATATATATATATATATATATATATATATATATATTATTATATATATATATTAAAAACTGCCAGTGTGGCTCAATGGCTAAGGCGTCAGACACACAAGCAGTAGGACACGGGTTCGAGCCTCGTCCGGACCATTAATTAATTTTAGAAAATGGGTCTTAAAATATTATTTAGAAGTAATCTTATATAATTGTGTATAAATAAATGATCGGCTCTTGTTAAAATCATGGATGCCTTAACATGAGAGCAGCTTCGAAGGGACATTAGAGCCATATATGGTTATAAGTGAAAACTTCATCTAAGTTCCTGGATGGGATGAAAGGGCTCCACCAAATAAAAATAACAATAACAATAAAATAACAATATATATATATGTAAATTATATATCTAACATTGTGATCTTAATTTACACATGTGTTACTTAACTCATAAGTATATCACTGGCCCCATTAATACCCTAACCTATCCCCCCTTATAAACCCCTCCACCCCCCCCCCCCCCGATCTCAGACCGTGTTCCAATGTACGTGGCCCGGATGCTGCGAACAGAGGAAGTCGTGTTCCTCCATAGAACAGCACGTGCGTACGGTACATCTCGGGTTAGTCATGGCTAGTAGTTGTGGCCTTAGTTACGCCTTAATTACTGCCTAGTTACTGCCTAGTTACGCCTTAGTTACTCCTTAGTTAATGCTTAGTTATGCTTTGGATACTGGTTAGTTACCATTTAGATACTGCATAGTTACTCCTTAGTTATCATTTAGTTACTGTATTAGTTACTCCTTAGTTACTTTTTATATACACTATACTCCTTAATTACCTCTTAATTTCCCATTAGTAACCATTATTTATAATTAGTTACCTGGTACGATTAGTGTCCCTTAGTTGCCCCAATATACACCTTAGTTACCCACTGTTTACGATTAGTCACCCCTTTATCGTGTTACAAGCAGTTATTATTAATTAACGCACGATTATTATTAATTAATTTATGCGTGCATCTGATAACAATGTTTGTTTACTTTACTGATTTTTTATATATACAATATGCACACACTGTGTACAATATACTCACACTATGTACAATATACTCACACTGTGTACAATATACTCACACTGTGTACAATATGCACACACTGTGTACAATATACACTGTGTAATGTACTGTGTACTTATTATACCTATGTAATTAAATATACTTTCCGTTTAACCACTAGAATTTAAAGCACACTGTTATGCGTACAATACGTATATATTATACTGAATTTTATGACATATTATTTGAAGTTAAATATACCTAAATAACCACTGCTAATAAAATAACCCTTCCAGCGGTACCATCGATAGCACTACCTCTAATATAACTATCTATACTAGCACTACCTATACTAGCACTAACTCTACTACTATTTTACGTAGTTCGAGTAAATATATTACAATAATAATTAATAATTAGGGGCGCTGCAACAGGGGGGGGGCGGGGGATATGTCTCCCCCCCCCCACTTTTACCACAACATTTATTTTGATTGGTTGATACCCCTACATACACACCATCGTTCCAGCGTCCCTATTAATAATAAAACTACCACCGATTATACTAATCATGTTGATTGTCTTTGATTGACATAGACGAGGAGAAAACAACGACTCGGATCACGAGGAAGAGTTTTACTACAAAGAAGTTGAGGTATGTACGAGAATAGAGCGCTGTTGGCAACCTCCCGGCAATAGTCGCACATTAAATGTCCGTTATAAATATGTATATACACTATATACACTATATATACACTATATATACAATAATGATCGGCTCTCGTTAAAACCATTGATGCCTTAACATGAGAGCGGCTTCGAAGGGCCATTTGGTTATAAGTTAATGTAAACTTCATCTAAGTTCCTGGATGAGATGAAAGGACTCCACTAAAATAAACAATTTAAAAATAATTAGAGTAGATGTAACCGATGCTATTTTACATAACGTATTTATAACGCACAATGTTTAATATACACTATTTTAAATATATATATATAACTGTGACTAAATAATATAATAATAATCACGTTTACACGCTAGTTAGGTATGAGCGAGATATTTCCTTGATATTTGTCCATAGAATATAGAATATCCATTAATTAATTAGATTAAATTTTCATAATATAATATATTATATAAAATTTAATATTATTATTCACTGATATATATATTTATAATTATTTACAAAAAATATAAAATATGTTACACTTTTTTTATGTATATTTATTTATATGTATTTAATTTACAATTATATATATATATATATATATATAAATAATATTGTTTACTACATTTTATAATGACTCATAAAATACTATATTTAAATGGTGATACTATTTTTAAACAAGTAACTTATAAATAGAGTGTAAGCTTTGTAACCACATCGAATATGTAATCTTGCGTGTATATATGTATAATAAACATTATGTATACATGTATGACACATGTGTATGTTTGTGTGTGTGTGTGTTCTTGAATCAATATAATTAGTAGTACGCTATTTGATTTAGATTATCCGAATCGTATTTATTTAGTGTACTATATATATTGAATAGTTGACTTTAAACGCTGTTTTAATGCTATATAATATATGTGCACATATAAATATATATATATATATATATATATTTATATTTGTTTATATTTATTATTGCTCTTATAGTTGTAAAATACACGTATACATTATACTTTTACGCTGTAATTTACCCTTGTGAGTTTTTATGTAGAAAAGTGTCTACGTTCGATGCCCGCCGCGCTCTGAACATCGTACACTATTACGTAATACATTATTAATTAATATCATCACACACACCCACACACACACACCCACACACACACCCACACACACACACCCACACACACACCCACACACACACCCACACACACCCTCACACATAGACATGTGTGTAATTCAGTTTCATGAGAATCTATAACAAAACACTCGCCTCCTTTATTACTCGTGACGATATCTTAACTTGTCACTAAGCCCTTCCGAATACGGTATTAGCGGTATACCACTATAGTTACTATAGTAACATATCTAGGTCTCTTTACGAGATAAACCTCCACATAAATATGCTCTCAGTATATCACGGGGTATATATAATAATAATAATAATATTTATGAGAAGAATTGCAATTTTTTTTCTCCGTTAAATTATAACGATATGTATATAATATTTTCTTCTAAAGGGCTTCAAAATAATACGACTATTTTCTGTCGTTGTTGCCCATATATATATATTTACCATATAGTTAATCATTTATACATACATCAGTAGAACACATTATAACATTTGCGCGTATAAAGTACACCCGCGTATAACCCCCGCCGCCCCCCCTGCCCCCCCGGCCCCATAACGCACACCAGCGTATAACCTCCCCACCCCGCCCCCCTAACACGCCCCCGTCCCCATCAGATCGGTATGGACGTGATGACCCGGTCGTTCGCCGATATGAACACTGAACCGATGCTGACCGAGCAATCCGAGGACGAGGAGGAGGAAGACGTAGACGTACAAATTGACGACGACGACGACGATGTAGATGGCGACATCGACCTCGACGACGACGACCTTGACGACAGCGAGGCCGACCTTGACAGCAGCGACGCTACCGGTTCGGATAACGTCGACATGTCGCCTAGAGGCTACGCTTATATCGCCGACCACGACTACCAGAAGAAGGTTAGCACCCCGCTCCGCCCCCCGCTCCCCCCCATAGCCAACCGGGGCCAGTTGCTCGATATGTAAAGTACCTGGATTACTTAGTACAGCGCGAGCTATATTTGTAATGATAAATATTGCGCTACGATAATCCTAGGACAATCCTTAGCCGTCTCGGAAACGTATCGATCTGAGAATTACAGCCAAACTAAGATTTAAAGGCGTGGCTTGTGGCGTTCCGCTTTGAAAGTCTAGCATAACTATTCCTTTACACTACTCGTAGTGATAGTGTCCGTTTTATAGGTCGAATAATAACTCTTATTGCGAGCGCGACACTAAAATCAAATCATAAAAATCGAAATATTACGACGTTGCGCTGTTTACCCACCCTATCGATATCTTCGTTGCCCATACTCGAGTGTATGCGATACCTGCGAATAGTGAGTTCATCCTTACCAACTACGCCCGCCCGGCCATTGATATTATGTAATCGAGCGCGCCGCATTAAGTTACTCGGCATTCTTTACAACCGCACTAGTGTGACAATGGCGCGCGCGTCCATTGTTATCGATGTTATTGTTTGCCTTCTACGAATTACATTGAAGCGAATGTCAGTATGGTTTCCACAGTGATTTCTCTGTTGGGGACGCGTGTGTATGTTTGATACCCTCTATCTACCCTACGCCCACCCACCTTAACACACACGCGCGTGTCCTATTGTTTCTCTGAGTGTATTCACTAATTCTATAGTCGGTGATGATACTAAGGTGTCTCGTGTTTACTTAACATTTCTTATCATTATTTCGTACGATAAATGAGGCCTTTGAGATTGACCTCTAATATTTATAATTTATCTCTATCGCTTATGTTCGACCTGTATATTTATTTGATTTACCTATATTTATATATAATATATTTGAATATTTTGATTAATCGACAACGCTTAACACCTATTATCGACCTATTAACCTCTAACCTCTTATCCGTGACCCTCGTAGAATTGTTCGGTGCCGTTGGCGATACCGGGTCGTCGTCATAGCAACGATCAGATCTCGCCGCTGAACGGTCGTGATTACGGCGGCGAATATAGGGGATACGAGAGATTATCTATGTCGTCGAGCTGTAACCAATACTCTCACGTAAGTAGTAGTAGTAGTATAATTTATATATATACACCAAAATCCAATTTTAAATAAATTGTTCGGAATTGAAATATAATAATAATAATAATAATAATAATAATATAGTTTACCTATAAGTTATGTCGATCAATAATGTGATATAAAAAAATACAGAATAAAATAAATAGTTTAGTACTCTGGTAATATATTTTATGCATAAAAGTGTTTTTTATGAATAAGCCATTTCTCATATAACTTGAATATTATGTTTTAATTGTATTTTCACTATTAAAGTGTACGTGATTTGCGTATATTGAAATTATTACTCTAATGAGGTCTATTTCATCTTTACAATAATTGGAAATGTATTTGGATAACAAAAATAAATATCCAACTATACGCGGATTGGGGGAATTGACTAATCTATTGATTTGTTTACACGATACCCAGAGTTTTACAACTAATAATATATTCTATTTTATAGATTATTATCTATATAATAATTAGTATTATACAGTAATATTATATTACTTATATATTAAATATATATATATATATATAAAGTAATTACTGTTAACATCGTATGATATGGTCACTTTCAACGTATACCACAATATTATAAGTTTACAAATTGTAATTTATAATTATAATATTTATTAGATAGTAATATTTAAACCTTTATTTACAAATAATATTTCATTTCTAAAATCACATTATTTAATATTTCACGCATTATCCTGTAGTAAAAATTATCTACAACTTGTAAACTAGATAATATAATGATTATAGCATATGAATATACCTACTATAGCTTCATTTAACTCTATATAAATGAACACGTGAACTTATTTATGAATATAGAATATTTATAATATCCATGTAGTTTACATTATAATTATAACTTATATAACTAATATTATATTGTTAACTATACTTATGAATAATTATACGAAATTATAAATTATAAATATAATTATTAATCAACGAAAACTGAAAAAGTAATTTTTTCTTTACTACTTATTTATTTAATGTATTTTTTATAGTAATGTATTATTCAGACTGAATATTTATGTCCATACACTTATGAGTGTATTAAATTACATTAAATGTATATCAATTAGCTAATAAACATTTTATTTGCGAAATTAATTTACATATATCGTATCAAATTTCATTAAAATATATCGATAAAAATATCATTTCAGTCTATACTAATAATACCCTACCTGACTTATAGAAACTATCGTGTGTATTGTTACACATTGTTTATTTGGCCTTTGTTTACATCACGATAGAGTTTATTAATCTCTGATATTTATTTATTTTAAAAACTCGGAAACCAGTACCAGTAGTAGTAGTAGTAATGCATCGTAAGTGACCTACTTGTATCGAGCAATAATACACGCGAATTTCTACTGAAACATGCGAAGTGGTACGGGCATATTTATTATTAAATAGTTAGGCGGCGTGTAGTCCGATTGTTTTATAATGCTGACCAGTTAAGTATAATGTCTGCATAGACTCTATACTGCACAATGTAGGCAAGTCTATAACACAATCGGGTATCGATATCGTTATTGATTGATAATATATTTAAGCAAATACATAGCCGAAAATATAAATTATAAATATTTGCTAACGATAACATACGTTATAGAAATAAACAAAGAATAATACGAAATTAAAAATTAAAGAAATTAAAACGTTTTACAGTTACCGTAAAAATAAACGAAAAACAATCGAAAGTAGAAATAGTAATAGTTATTGTATTATTATATATTGTATTTTATATATTATAGCGAAGGAAATCGTATTTCAAATGTATTTATTATGTTGGATAGATTTAAAAAATATAAAACAAAGTTTAAATATTATGCATTCTATTACAATTATTATTATGGAATTATTTAAATCAGATTATTATAATAAATACACTAAATATAAATTATGAAATTATATTTCTCGGAAAATAAAAAAAGAATGTATTTATAATATTTATAAATATTTACAATAACTAATAATCTTTATAGAATTACTTTAAATCTCATGTTCCAGTAACAACGGATAACAATAACAATAGATAACTCTATTTACATCATTAATAATTATATGATATAAACAATGTGTTATTTCATTTATTATTTCTTTAATAAATCCAGTATTTCTATTATCTAAAAATCTTATTCGTTAATAATATAATTTTATTATTTTTACATTATTAATAACTTTACATTTAATAGGTTCATATACCTTCATCATATATATAATTATATATATGATGTTTAATTAAAAAGTGATATTATTCGTTAATATATAATAACTTAATAACATAATATTAAGTCGTTAGTAGTTAATATATAATTGATTATACAATAAATATTAATGAATAACATTACAATTAATTAATAATATGAAAATTTTTTAACTAACTTAATATACATTTATAATTAACCAATAATACTATCAATCAAGCACTGCCTCGTATAATTAAATAACAGCTTATTAAATATAATTAATATATAATGTCTAGCGTGAAAAAACACTTTTGTATCCTACACTTTATCTAACAACGATTACCTATACCCACACCACATACCCCCACCACATAACCCCACCTCACCTCTACCCAACCCCCCTACCCTACTCCCTCTTATACCCCTCCCCGCTCCTCCACAGTCTACATCAGCTTCCGCCTGTCGCCCGCACAACGTATCACCCCAGTCGTCGGGTCAACGCTGCCCTACCACCACCCTGTCCGTATCGCTACCCTCCCACTACGCCACCCTGCGCAGGGCTCGCGCCGAGGTCAAGAAGTGTCGCAAGGTGTACGGCATGGAGAAACGCGACATGTGGTGCACCCAGTGCAAGTGGAAGAAGGCGTGCACTCGTTTTCACGAATGACCCGCCCCGCCCCCAAATCAGCGAATTACGTTCTCGGAACTACCGATTTCATTATTTTAATCACACCCTCCCTACACGCTTAAACTCTGACAGAATAACTAATCGACCATTACAGATCACTTAATATCTTATAGTATTAACTAGATACCCCTCATCGAAGTACTCTACCATAGTATTATCACACACACACACACGCGCTACACCATAGCGTAGTATTATCAGACCATAGTACAATATATCGCCGCCGCCGCCACTATAACATCGTATAATCGGACCGTAGTACACTAGCATTAGCAATCGGCGGTGGTTTACAACACGTATTATTGAAATGATCGAGCTTCGTCGGCCCGTATCGTATTATACATATATCAGGTATATAGATTAGTATTAGTATCGCGCAGGGTGGAGGGGCGTGTACACGGGGTGCCATTACTGCCGGGCTGGGTCCGCGCTCTGGCCACTATAACAAACATATAATTAGATATATGGTCCTCCCCCCCCCGCCCGCCCGCCTCCTCAATTTTAGGATCCTATTAATAGATCGAGAACATCTACACACGAATGAGGGCGCGCGTCTAGTATCGTAGAACTTTAGTCGAAGGTAGACGTAGTAAAGGCGCGCGATCGCCTCGCGAATAGTTTATTTTCCGCGCCCGCCTAATAAGCGTCTTTTCGCGTTATTCACTCCAACCCCCGCCGCCCCATGTTATATTGTTGACCCTTTCTCTCTCTCTCCGTAGATACGGTTCATCGACTAATCGTATAGATTACGCTCGCTACTCTTTTTAAGAAGGCTCAATCTTTTACACGCCTCCTCCTCCTCCGCCGCTCTCTTTTGAAATGTTCCGCTCACAGAGTTGCTCAACCCGCTGTCTAGCTAGCACTCGTTACCCCCCTGAGGCTCCCTCTATTGTCTACCACGTGGACACCCACGCGCCCATTAATAAGTGTACTTTGCCTTCGAGTATCGCGTAATTAGACGAAGTGCCATTCTCGCCACCGTTCGACCTGTTGACCAATCGAATGGCTTTACGATCTCTCCCCCCCGCCCCGCCGCCGCCACACTCCCCCACTCTCCTAGGAAGAGATTTGCGCCCGCGCGCCACTTCTAATGAACAACGGGTATTTATACGATTAATATTGAAGCGAGTGCGAGCGTGCGAATCTCTTCGGCGGGGAACGTTTCCGAGTTACCGAGTTTCTCGATCGCGAACACGAGTCGTTGAATTTGTACATAAACACTCGCGCGCCCGACTCTTCAATTCGATACACGATCTATACATAATCTATTATCGATGTAATCTACTCCTATTATCTCTCATTACTCGACGACGTTACGTAATCATTTATTGTTAATCGATGCTTTTTATTCTATTGAACATTTTATTTTACCACTTTCACTGATATTCAGTTACCATGGTTTTAGGAAGGACGGCACGTTCTCCAGGTTTTAGTATTCTAGACACATTTTCTTTGTATTATCCATCACAAGTATTGCTACAAGAATATTATCATTATTATTACTTCTATCATTATTCTTATTATTACTATTATTATTATTATAATCAATATAATCATTACTATTATTATGTTTAGATAATGTTAAATTCGGATCTTATTCTATTGTTAATGTTTTTTATGCGAATTTTTTCAATAAATATATCCATTGCTTGACGAAATTTTAATTATTTATTTTATATTATATTATTTCATAATTCATATTAATGTTTGACTATTGCTATTTCCAAAGATTTACAGTGAATATACTTAGATAAGTTTATTTCTTTCTTAGTATATAATAAACATGATATTAATCTATAGATTGATTAGAATATAAAATGTAACATCTTGTGAATCTTTCACATTAAAGTAGTCTTTAAAAATAATATTAAATATTATATATATATATATATATAATATATAACAGATATATTTATATTTTTTCCAATACTTTAATTATATCAAACTAGGTATATTTTATAATCGTATAATAATTATATAATGATTATAGTATATATTTCCTCCATTGTTAATATAAATACCCCATAGCTAGGATAAAGACCTCGTAAATCTCTTTTCTTACTAATCATTTCATGGAAAATAACAATAGAATATTCATAAAGAATTAAATTGTTATTATATTAATGAAAATCAATTATAATATTTTATTTATTTTTGTAATGACATTTATGTAAATTATTATTTATAGGTATATATAGATACATTATTTATAGATATCAAATTAGCTTTCTTTACAAATTAAATGTATAAATTATATACTATAGTTCATTATATAATATTTATGAGAATTTTTATATTATATATTTTATTAGTTGTGAAATTATTTAATTAATTAACATAAATTAGTTGATAATATTTTACTTTTCTCAATACGTTGAGGATATTAAATTCATAAACTATATACTCTTCATACTTGATATCAGATATGTTCAAAATGAATATATAATTGTTGTAAAATAATAATATAAATTATACTATATAACATCTTTTAGTAATCTATATCGAAAAATGATTTAAATTCTTTCAGATTCAATTTTCCATCTTTATCTAAGTCATATTCTTCTAGTCTTTCAACCACCTATTATAAATGTTATCATTATTATTATATTATTACATACATAATGAATTCGATATCATAAATTGTATATAATTTCTTATATAATATAGGTATATATATATCTATATAATATGGATATATATATATATATATATAATAATTATGGACGCTGGGACGATTTTGTATGTAGGGGGTACCATGGACCCCCTTAAATTGTAAAGTGTGGGTGGGAACGACGTCCCCGAGACGGGCCCCTAATAATATAATTCAATAACATAATTTAATTAGTATAAATTTATAGAATTGAATAGAATTATATTTGCACTACAATAAATATTACTTATATATGTCACATATTATGTGATTATTATGTATTATAATACTCATGTGCACATATATAATTAATTATGTAATAATAATTTTGGGAATGAACATTTTCTACATAATTGGCAACTATCTCATGTTGGGTTGTTCAAAGACTTAAGTCTCTTTATGTCAGAGATTTTGTATATAAAGGCTTAACAAATATTCATAATATATAATTTTGTATTTATTAATATCATAAAAAGGACATAGAAATCCTGTAGCATAGTTAATATCCTAGAAATCTGCGGTAAAGAGCCTAGATCACAAACACATATAGAAACGAATAGGAATATACTGTAACGCCGAATCATAAACCACGCCTACTTTTCTAATAGAGCGAAAGTACATTGGATTATTGTTATTTTTCATTTGCATCAATTGACATTTAAATTAATAATTCACTCGTTATTTTTGATATTTACTTTTAATACATTAAATAATTTGTTTGAAAAAGGTATGAATGTTAAATAAATAACATATATGTATAATATAATATAAAAATATTGTTATTATATTAATAGGAAATCTATAATATGTGATTATATGAGTATATTATTTAATGAGTAAATTTAAAAATTATAAAATATTATAATTGATGGTATTGGAATTTTAATACGATTAAACATGTATTATTCACAGTTGTAGTAAAATAATGTTATATGTATAATTATTATAAAGTTTATATTTATAAAATAAAATAGTATTAATATTCATTATATTCGTGTAAACATATGGTTTTTTATATACATAATCATTATCATTATAATCATTATGATAATGTATAATAGCCTATTAAATAGGATAACAGTCACGAACGGCGAATTGAAAATGCGAATGCGAGCGAGAGGGGTCAAAAGGGGGTCGGAGCTTAGACGCTCACCGGATTATCTAATGCCTGAGTTATTTTTAGAATGCACTGCATATGTTATGTAATAATACGCTATATATATATATATATATAGATAAGATATACTGTATGTGTATATTTTACAGTGTATTTAGGCATAGTACTACACATGTGAATACGCTATGCTATAAAGATATATAGTATTTATTTCAATACTCATGTAAAACACACAAGTAGTAGGCACAACTAGGCATACGAAACAAGTTGTAAACAGTAGTATATACATAGTCACATACAAATACAGTATATAAATAGTACATATAATTAATATCAGTTAATAGAATTTCAATACGAATGTAAAACACACGAGTATTACTATGCATAAATACTATATATCTATATAGCATAGCGTATGCACAGGTGTAGTACTACGCCTAAATACACTGTAAAATATACACATACAGTGTATCTTATCTAAAAATAACTCAGGCATTAGATAATCCGGTGAGCGTCTAAGCTCCGCCCCCTTTTGACCCCGCTCGCTCGCATTCGCATTTTCAATTCGCCGTTCGTGGATCTCCCCCGTATAATACATTGTATTATCACAAAAATAAAGATTCTATCTTAGATTGTTTGATCATTTAGAAAAATATATATGATGTATCTCAAATAAAGGCCACAATTTAATAATAATATTGTCAATAGTTCAACTATAGGAGGCACTAATAATAGCAGAATATAGAGTAAAAAATTATATTTTAATAGAGTATGCTCTGCACAGGAGATGTGACATGTAATATGTATAACAATGTTGTATTTATATTGTATAATGAATGAGTTTATATATAAAGTATAATTCCACACTAGGTAATATCGATCGACTTATTAAGCGCTATTCATATGAGCAATCTATTCCAGCAATTTCGCAGTAGAATACTTAAGAATTGCCAAAATGTAAAAGTTTATGTTTTTTTTTTTGCGATTATTGCTAAATATTCTAATCCGAATTTATTCTAGTTTTGTGACAATTTATTGCAATTGGTAAATAAATGCAAGCCCAAGTATACTGATGAGTATTATGCATACTCTTTTCCCTTTCTAAGTGGCAATCTATTAATAATCGTTTATGATTATAAGTAATTAGAATTAAGTTATTTAAGCGTTTACCATCGTTTAATTAATAATTAATAAATACTTAATAATAATTAATTAATAATTATAATTATAATATATAATTCCTTATATAATTATTAAATTATGAATATATATATATATATATATATATATATATTACCACTTAATGATTATATAATAAACGTAAGTTCATAAGTTCATCAAATGTATGTATTTTTATGAATTCTATTGAAAAAATAGATTGCTCATGTGAACACCCTAAAATTGATACCGCTAGGGGATTTTGAAACTGGAATTCTTAAGAATTCCATTGCGAAATTGCTGGAATAGATTACTCAAGTGAACAGCGCTTTAGATGTAGTTTATTTTATAAGTATTGTACACAAAGTTTATTGAAAGTTTTCTTATTTCTTTAAATATTTTAAATTCCCGTCTAGACTTTATTTATATATATATATATGTCATATATGTATATTTATATTTGGAATCAATATGTAATAATGAAATTATAAATATTCGAATAATAATTGACTAATTATGAAATAAACTTAATTTAATAAGTCATCCTAGATTACTTATAAATTCGTACAAAATTACTAAATAAGTCATTCCAAATTACCTTTTTCGAGATTAATGGTATTCTAATCCAGTACATATTTAATATCAAATGATAATAATTATACTTTTAGTAATATAATAATTGTATATCGACTAACGCCCTCTATAGTTAAACAATATGAATTATTTCCTTTAGTCAGCTGTAATAATGTATATTAACTATAATATTTGTTTAATATATATTCACTATTATTATAATAATTATACAGTAATAGCAAAGCCCTTAGATAATAGTATTAAAGTAAATTTCAGCAATAATAATTAATTTATTACGATTACTTATGATAATAATTATATTTAATAAGGCACACTTATCATCATTATATTCATATTAAATTTGTTAATAAATATACAAATATTAAATTATTTTAATTATATAATAATTATGTTCATATATAAATATTATTATATTATATAAAATTTATATAATACTTGTATAATATATAATAATTGTAACTATACATTGTTAATAAGTTGAGATATTTTCCAATGTTTCATGTAAAAATGTTATGTAACAACATGATATTATGTAATACATTTTTCATCCAGTAATAACTTATTACTAATAAGATATATCAATGAAGCACTTTTGCATATATTAGATTAGAAATATGTTAGTAATGAATACAAGCGCGCAATGATAATACGTATTAATGAAATAATTAATTATAAATAGTAGAATTTATACTTCGTACCAAAGCACCGCACCAACTTAAATCGCTCCGCACTTGATCGCTAGTTACCTAAGTGAGCATACCTATCTGACGCTGCGCGATGTCCTTATTAGTACATATTAGTACGTAGTAGTTCTGTAAATGAACTCGGACAGTTCGAACGAGTATCGAACAGTATCGAATTTTTATACTTCGAATTTTGAAAAAAAATGTTGTTTCGAACTTTACCTATTGTTAACTTATGACTTTCGAATTTCGAACTTTGAATTCGAGTATCAAACTTTAGTAATTCAAAATTTTTAGATGTCTATGATAATATTATAAATTATATAATTTAATAATTTATAATTTATAATTAATAAATTTTATTATGTAATTGGATTCGAATGTACAGATATGGCTTCCGGTGCAAGAAGTTGTTCGGCGTTGTACTGCCACAATACCAGTAACAAGGCCGTGCTGCACAGGTTCCCAAATAACGATTCGAGACGGTTACTATATATACATATACTAGTGATGTAAGCGATAACGAGTTTTTGATGCCGAGCCGAGACTTTCATTTTCGGAAAAAAAACGAGCCCGAGCCGAGTTGAGACTTTAGGTAACTGAGACTGAGATTGCATCGTGCTTTATATTCGAGCATCGTTTACATCACTAACGTATACACCTACGCCGATATAAAACGTTTGAAGAATATTTCCATTTTCAGGACTAAAAAATGGCTGCGCAATATGAAACGCGGCGGAAGTTTCGCTAAACTCAAGCCCCGAGTGTTACGCAATTCCTACCGCGTTTGTTCGATTCATTTCGAAGACGATCAATACAAGACTAGCATGAGAATACACTTAAAACGTGGCGCCATTCCCAGGTATAATTCGCTCGCGCGATAAACTCGACTTTAGACGGACTCATAACACGTCGTTTCACGTTTCAGTATCTTCCACTTCTTAACGACTTCGACGCCCGCCGCGCCTAACGATTACGCGAAATCGTACCCGCCGAGAAAGAGGCGTCGCTTCGGTAAGCGTCGGGCGTTCACCGATTCACAGTTTACGTACTAACTCTCTCTGAAAACAGGTGACATCGAAACAGAATCGATCCGTACTAATGCGCCGGATATCGCGGACACTTTCGCCGCGGAGAGAATCGATACCACGGCCCGCTCATCCGGTACTATTAAAACTGAGCCGAACATCGTTGAGAATGTCGATCGTGATATATGTATCGGTGACATAGAAGTTTATTCAGGTATGATATCGAGTTTGCGTACGAACATAATATTCATATTTGGAAGGTCGTAATCGGGAATACTTTATTGGAGTACATTTTTACGAAAACGTATACTACATTTATGATACTTAACTTTAACATCAGTTTAGGCCGTAGATATGTTTAGTATGAAATTGTTAATAAATCGGATACATTTTATTCGCGCACGTGCATAATCATTTGTGTAGTATTCTTTCTAAAATAAGTTTTCATACTTTTCTTTATCGGCCGTGAAGTAAACATACAATTATTGATGATTTCACTTTATTTAAGGGCACGAGGCACGGGTAAATATAATGAAAACAAATATTATTTTATTAAGATTTATTTATAAAATTTTAAATATTATCTTTAAAATGGTACATACATAGTTTGTTTTCGTCAAATAAAACTGATATAAAAAAGGAAATATATTTAAAAACAAATATAAATATACTCGTATGCATTAATTTAAAACTTTAAACTTTATTTACACAACATAATTATTTTGACCAAGTAAGTTCACTATAATTCCAATAAATTTAGTAATAATGCTTTATTTTATTTAAAATTTTTATAATATATCCAAAAAATATATAGCATCATTATTCAAGTTTATTTTTATTGATAAGAATTTATAATTATTTTAAAAATAGTATTTTTTAATTTTTTGTTAATATTTTTAGGTCATCTAAATAAATATTCATAATACATAGAATATTAAAAAAAACACAAAAAAACTTGATCTATAATTCTCAGATTAATTATAATACAAATAAAAAAAAATGTAATAATTATAATAAATATTACTTAGTGAATTAAGTTTTGAAAAGTAGTCCTTTTTTGTATCTTTTACATGTAAACGAAAAACCGGTGCCCTTAATTAAGTTTGATAACAATATCTAATAGATATTATCTATATCTATATATATATATATGATGGTAACTTAAGAGAACATATTAATTTAGGAGATAAGTAGATTGGAAAAACACTGAATTAGATAGAAATTCATATTAAAAAGTAATTATAATATAAACAAAATTCGAGCATATATTACATATTTAAAATTTCTAAATAATAACGGACACGCGCGTTAAACGGGCAGTAATCAATATAGTTGTTCCGTTATACAATGTAAATATATTACTTCATCGACAAATTATTTTATTACGATATGCAAATATAATTATTTATCTTTAAAATGATGTATATACGTGATTCGAAAGTAATTATAAGTTCTTCGTATGAGTATTATAAACTGCGTTTGTAAAAAAATGATGTGAAATATTTAGTACATTTACTATATCAACTTTTTGTTTACCTTATACTTATTATTAGCGCTTTGCAAATTAGAGATAGTAATAAAAATGTTATCTACGTATACATTTTTATGTTAATATTTCATAATTGATTGACAAAGTTATCCACTTTTTAAGTATACCCATTTTTTATATTTTCGTACGAATAAAAATAATATTTTAGAAGCTTATATCAGGACTATTCCATTGTTAGCTATATCTAAACCCCAATAGCTTTTGTCTCCTTTGATGAATATTTATAACATTTGCAGAGTATATACCCAATATATATCTTATACAACGATATACTATTAGATACTATTATACAATTTTGATACTGTGTAGATACAATTATGTTTATAAATAGGCAAAACAATATATGTTTTATTAATTTTTCAGTAACAATTTTACTATATCTACTTTTTGTAACCTCGTACTTGCTATATGTATATGACAATCATGGGGTTTAATAGTAATAGATATAAATGTTATCTACGTAATCAAAAAATTAAAATATTGTGTACACAATCTCAATGGCTATCGGTAACCTAGTAGACACATGTAGACACATGTAGACAAATGTAGACACATGTAGACACTCTATGCGTTGCATGTAGCGTCGCGCACGGAACGCCGGCCCATAATGCATCACTAGTGCCCGTCATTATTTGTGATATTTCTAAGCATTGGTGGCCTTATGACATACGTAAACCATCATTATTATTGTCATTATTGTTTATCATTAAATTATTGTTTCGTGTCATTGTGTGCATCTACACTCAATAAACAATATATATCTATCCATATAAACACCACAATTCCAAAACTTTACTATTATTCTTATATCACACTATACTTGTATTTTCAGATATATTTACAATAGCCGATCACTATTACTGCCCTCCCGTGACAAGCATCACTGAGACAAGCCACACCGAGACAAGCCACACTGAAACAAGCAACACTGAAACAAGCCACACTGAAACAAGCCACACTGAAACAAGCAACACTGAAACAAGCAACACTAAAACAAGCAACACCGAAACAAGCAACACTGAAGCAAGCAATACTGAAGCAAGCAACACTGAAGCAAGCAACCCTGAAACAAGCAACCCTGAAACAAGCAACACTGAAGCAAGCAACCCTGAAGCAAGCAACCCTGAAACAAGCAACACTGAAGCAAGTAATATTGAAGCAAGCAACCCTGAAACAAGCAACCCTGAAACAAGCAACACTAAAGCAAGTAATATTGAAGCAAGCAACCCTGAAGCAAGCAACCCTGAAACAAGCAACACTGAAGCAAGCAACACTGAAACAAGTGCATTCAATAATATTAACAGTCGGACAAGCAACTCAGATTCTGAGAATCGCGATGTATGTACCAGTGAAATAGGCGATTATCAAGGTTGGAGATAAATTCACGTAAAATATAATATTTATATATTTGAGTTGCATATTATAAATAATCAATATTGATTGGGAGTATATTATATTTTGCTATGTTATGGTTTGTTATGTGTGCATGAGTGGAGTACTAAAAGCTTAGATTGTCGTGTAACGTCAATTATAATACAATTATTTCATAATGTAAGTAAACATACTTGCATTGATAAACTAAAGGTAAACACCAACAAATCAGTCTGATTTTAATTATCATTTATTCGTTTTAAACATTTACCTAATATCGGCAAGTAAAAGATTAAATTGGTTATTTATATATATATATATGTGTGTGTGTGGGGTATGTAGACCTGCCTGATATAGCTATAGCCGTTCACCCCTAAACTGCCTTTCTATATTCGATGATATCAGGCTATTTATTTGGTGTGAAAGCAGCTTAATTCTATTTTAGTATCAGTTTTATTATATTAAATTGTTAATCATAAACCCTTTAAATAGCATACCTTTATATTTTATATTTTTAATAACTTTATAAACTTGTAGAATTTTTTTAAATAACTCTATTTTTCAAAAAATATAATTGAAATTAAAAAACAAATTAATGTATTTTAATTTTAAAATAGTTAAACATAATATATTACTTTTTATGAAATAAGTAATTTATTGTCATTTATCGCATTGCGTACGCAATTTCAATCATTCACATATTAAAATATAACGAATATATTTCTATATATATATATGGCGACTGAACTAGAAAAATATATAATTAATTTATAATAACTTTTTTTGGTGTATAGAAATGATATTCATATCTAATACAATTTGAAGAGAAACTACCCAAATAGGATACATATAAACAAAATAAACAATACCAAGCTAACAAATATATAACTAATGAAAAGCATATGGCAATATATAATAGTGTGCTATAAAAGTGATTTTTATGTTTTATCTAAACTGATTTCATAGATATTTTGTTGACAGCATTAATTCATCTATATTACATAACATATATTTTAATTTTTACAGATTTTAGTTTGTTTTCCTATTGCGGTATTATTTTCCTATGTCTTCAATATTAAATTCCAATAATAATGGAGAAATATTAATAAGAAATATTGTATAAATCATTAATTCATTCGGCATATATGAATGTTTAAAAATATATATATATATTTATAGTAATCATAATTAATTGAATAATTAATTGTATCATCTTATACATAATAAAATTACCTTTAATAAAAGTAAAATTTATCCGTTTAAAATATTTATATTTATATGTATATTTCTTAGAAACATAATATGGCATATTTTTCAATATAAAAATATGCATTTTATTACTATTGCAGTATTTCAAACATAGTACATAAACAGTACTGTTATTGAAATAGTTTATAGATTGTTTTATATTGTTTAGCGCTAAAGATTATATATTGTTATTTTTCTAGGCGATAATCTATAATAAGTTAATAATTATGATATTTTCTTATTTCATTTGATTACGTCGTATCGACTACATATTTACATGGGAATGATCTACCCTACAGAAATAGGGTTGACTTCCGACCCCGCTACCACAGAGACGAGCGATACGGTGGGGACCCGCTCATCCAGCACAGGCAATAGGCAGACTATCACCGTCGACAATGTCAATCATGATATATGTACACTGAAAATGGCAACTTATCAAGGTATCATATCAAATTCGCATATAAACATTCTATTTATATGAAGATGTATGGGAGAATGGGGAGACTTGAGATTTTTTTATATATTTTTTATTTTGGAAGGGGAAATTTACATTTTAATTTTGTATGTTGTCAATATAGTATTAACTGTCAATTTTGTTCATTACTAACTTTTTATATTTATTTTTAGTAAATAATTATTTGTAAAAATATAATAAAATATATACTACATTTCATTTTATAATAACATTAAGGACAGGACATATGGTAACGCATATTTAGTGACACTTTTATTTTCCGATTTTTCCCTTTTTCCTAGTTATTTTATCGTATTTTATCATGGCGCAGAAATTGAATTTGATACAAAAATCAATGCAAAAACTCGTTTTCAAATCAATGATTATATTTAATTCATAATATAATTTAATACACATTATATTATTTGGAATGACTACATAAATAATTTAAAAAAATATTTCAACTCTAAATTATTTCATAAATAAATTTGTATATTTAATAGAATATGTATATTAAAAAATATGAATGCATTTTTATTTGACAAATAAATAAATATCCTTAATATCATTGAATCAAAGATTTAAATCATTGAAATATAATTAAATATACCACTGTAAAGTGCAGGCTCGGAGTACACAAAGTAATCATTGCAGAGATAGCGAGAGGCTGATGTTCTGTCCTTGATTACATTATTATTTCTTTGTTAGTTTATGTATATACATTATTATATAGTGAATTGTAGAACTGATGATTCTAAAATGAATATTACTCATATATATGCTTAAGAAGCATTGACTATTATGACTGTTTAATTACACAGTAATTATAAATAATATTGCAATAAATTTACTAACTAATAAAAATAATAATAATACAATTTTTGATTATAACTACACTAATTAATTACAATTTTCAAATTGTAATAATTTATCAACCATAGATGTCACTACATAATAACGTATATTAGAATATAACATACACAAAGCGTATAGCCAATGAAACACGAATGTCTACCTGCGCATTACTATTTCATTGCATTATTATTTTAATTAATAATTTGCTTAAAAACGAATAATTCTGCTCTCCTTTTTAAATTTAATTTAGTTATTAAAGTAAAATAAATCCTATGTTCACCATGTATATGTTTCGCCGAACCTTAATTATTATAGAATCAACAATTAGAAAAAATTAGGAGATTATATATATATATATATATGTATATATGATGTATCTCTACACAAATGTTGTTGAGGACAACATCTATATTTACATTACTAGCATATACATATAAATTATAACAATGATGTAATTATTATATTTAATTTAAATAAATTGTTATAGAAAATGTTATCAATAAATTATTATAGAAAATGTTATCAATAAATTGTTATAGAAAATTTTGCAACCTTCATATTATTGGGTTACTACTATTAACTTACTAGTTATAACTAGTAAGTTAATAGTAGTAACCCAATAATATAAAGCATATATGCTTTATATAATTATTGATATAGTAGAAATACTATTTTTTTCGGGTGATTTAGGTTTCCTACCTATTCAAGTCTCCCCACTCATATTATCACTCACTCTATATTATCACTCACTCTATATTATCAACAATCAGCATTGATCAGAGAGTATATCATATTTTGTTATTTTTTGGTTTAATTCAAACCTTTAATTTCTAGATTATATTTGTGAATTTTCGCGCTAAATATTATACATAGTTATACTGTTCATGTAGATAATACTACGTCAGCGATCAATATTCTTATCGGGTGACAACTACATATTTATAATATAACAGATTCGACGACATCTACGAAATACGTTCCCTTAATCTTTATACGAAACTCGACGAAACTCGACGTCAAGGCTACGCAAACACTAAAAGATAATTCGGTCGCCGACGGCAAGAAGCATCACGAACTTTATAATAGGATAAATGCTCTGAAAGCTGTCTTAAAGAGGCGGGATAGTAAAATAAAGCAACTGGAAGAAGAATTAAACCTGGAGAGAAAAAAAAAATTCAACCTTCCTAGTAATTTTAACGAGCCACAGGAGATACTTTTCAAAAACATCTTAGATAATAACCAAAAATCTGTGTATTGTAAAAGATATTCTTCGGATATTCTTAAATTCTCGCTTCGGTTACATACCTATTCTTCTAAAGCTTACGACTTTCTCAGAGAGATGCTCATTCTACCCAATAGGGAAACTATAAGGCTTCAGACTAAAATTAATTTAGTTGAAAATTAACGCTGTACACGTATCTTTGTGACTTTTATTCTTTAATTTCACTGTTACCGATCTGAACACATATCACTAATGATTATAGTGTTATTTAAATGTTATACAACATCATTATTATCTAATAATCGTAATTTTAATTATATCGTATATAATTAAAAAAGTATTTTGTTTTTTATATAAATAAACTTATTGAAATTATTTTCAAATTTTCATAATTTATACATATAAAATATAAATATTTAATCATATATTATGTTATTTAACCTTTTATATTAATGGAAAGTAATTCTCAAATTCCTTTTTAAATAAATAACAAAATTATATATATATATATATATATATATATATATATATATATATATATATATATGTATAACCCCTAGACTATTGCTACTATATATGCTTATTCCTACAGTATGAATATTGTTATATGTCTAATTGTCTAATTAACTATTATATAAGTCATCAAGAGAAACTATGGCAACTCAGTGACAACTTGTGACTCACTAGGTGTCGCTACGAATAGTGTACTTAGTTATCTACAAATAATCAGTTCAATTATATCGTATATATATATTTAATAAATATCACTTTATAAACTACTTTTATATTAATCTTTCTTTAAAGTGTTTATTATTAATTATTCCAAAATAAAAATTATTATATAATAATATAGTATATATATTGGAGAGTACCCTCTTTGTGTGTATAAAGTACGACATAATCTCTGGTGCTCTACTTTGAGCAGAAATTGTATTCGCTTTCTGGATATATACTCAATACATTATTTTCAATTTTCAATATGCACTAAAATAAAGGCCTGACCTGTTCCGGAAGGTACCCGATATCGGCTGCCTCCGCCCCGAACGCTGCGGTGGCTTCGGCGACATCGACGAACCCGTCGCGATTACGATCGACGGTGGTGAAGGCCTCCTCTAGACGTATCCTCCTAATAATAGCCGTAATCGTAATAGTAATAGTTTATTATGATAGTAGTCGTAGTAATAGTTTTTTATGATAATAATAATATTTAGTAGGTGCACTTTTTGTTTGTTTTTTAGTTTATAATAGTAATATGCTGTTACCTCGTAAAGGGCTTCACAATAATAGTATGAAATTTAACTTAGGGTAAAAACAATTCTATAGAATGTAATCATATTAAAACTGCCTTTGTGAAACAGTCGGCTTAGGTATCAGATACATAGGTAGAGGGCACGGGTTTAAGACACATCCAGAACAATAAAATAGGTCTTAAAATAATATTTAGAAGTGATCTTATATAATTGTGTATACATAAATGATCGGCTCTCGTTAAAACCATGGATACCTTAATATGAGATCGGCTTCGAAGGGACATTAGAGCCATATGGTATAAGTGAAAACTACATATAATTCCAGGATGGGATGAAAGTACTCCCTCAAAATAAATAACAATAATCTTATATAACTAGAATTTTGTTTTTTTCTGATAGTTTTCTAGTTTATAATATTAATTTGCTTTCCTAGAGAGCTTCAAAATAAGATATCATCGTAATGTAATAAAGTAAAGTTTCTTCTTTGTGTTAAGGATGATTGAAACAGTAGCACATCGCATACCTCGACAAGCTCTGGATTGTTCCGCATCAAGCCAGCAGAGGAAATACTTTGATAATAACAACCGTATTATAATAATACCTTTATCTCTTGTTTTTTATCTAAAACTTAATAAATATTATATAAAAACGAGAAAACAAATGTTATATAATTGTTTATATTGGTCTTAGCTAGGGGCGTTGCAACATGGGGATATATCCCCCCTATATACAAATTCGTTCCACTATCCCTATTATTGGCCCCTCACATGTATGTACAAGTATGTACAAGTCGTTTTGAAAAAGATTAGTTGGGTCCATTTTATCCACCATTATTATACATGATTCGATAAATTTTATTATCGGTATTGTTGTCGTTAATTTCGATGGAGGCCTCTATTTTATAGCGTAGGTAGGTACATCGAGGGATCTAATAGTTACGGATGGGCATGGTAATAACGGGGACCCCCCACTGTGATGCTACGGGTAATAAGTTACCTCGCGATGTGTATTCACGTAATGTAACTATATACTTTGTACACGGACGCCGTGCGTAGGACACGCGTAGTAGGCGACCTACGTCGTAGGTGTATATCAGTAAAGCGTATGCATTCACATGCGTATACGAATAAATATATATATATAAGTAGATTAGGATTGCTCTATACACTTACTATGGATGCTGGAACTATGGTGTGTATGTAGGGGGACCAACCAATCAAAATAAATGTTGTGGTAAAAATGGGGGGGGGGACCTTACTAAGGAGGTCCCCCTAGATTTTAAAGTGGGGGGACATATCACCCCGTTCCGCCCTGTTGCAGCGCCCCTAACACCTACACATATGTTTAACAACCCCCTGATGCCTTCACTATACAACAATACAACACTTACGTACTCTTCCATACTCGAACCACGGTCGCTATCTATTAGATAACGCTAAACACTCTTAGTGCATACAGCATAGAACAGAATACAGTTTATAGAAAGTAAAACATTATCAATATATATATATATATATACATAGTAAAACTCTTGTATACGTAATGTATTATGAATCATAAGTTACGATAGATAAATATTCCCTTATCGAGTGGTTTTATTATTAACGTGTTTTATTTTAATATAGCATTGTATTACAACCAAATATTTTGTGAAGCAAAGATATAACACTCCCTATCTACACAATGAATAGTACCTACTCCCTATCGGCGATAGGCTATCGCTATAGCGAGTATACTAGCAGTAGTATTTAAATCATTGAAATAAATTTAGGTTTTTCACTTTTCTATACAACAATGTTTAAATTGCCCTATTAAATTAACTTCAATATAAATTATCTTTTGCTTGCAACATAGATATGCATACCATTTAAAACCAACGCATCCTATTGATTTGTTATATATTAGTAATGAACGCTTAGTTTTCATCATATAGATAGTAATTTAAAACATATTAGTTTACATTTTAAAAGTGTAGTTCGATACGAATTTACATTATAAGGTATAACACTTTCTGAAAATTGACTCTACATAGGTGGCGCTGTCATAGTTTGTGTACAACATTGAATTACACTATTTCGCGTGAGTTTTTTATCTTTCCTTTGAAAATCTTAACTACTAACAATTCGTTGTACTTGTCCAGTAACGGAACGAACTCCATGAGCGTGATCTCCCCATCCTTGTTCTCGTCGAACGACCACACGAACTCTTTGACCTTTGCCGTCGAGTATCCCAGACCTTCGCCCACTAGTTTGTAGAGATCTTCAGGTAATAGGAAACATCTCTTCGTGACGTCCAACCGTTTGAAGGCATCTCGGTACGGGGTCAATCTTTAGGGTAATGAGGGGAGGTTAAAGGTTACAATTGGGCTATTCTTATTAATTAAGAACACACACACACATATATATATATAGGTATATTTAGGTAAACGACTAGATAAGCATAGCGATTCTTCGTTTACCATGGTCATACCTAAATTCTGATTATTATTATTATTATTATTATTATTTATATATATAATAATTTAATAATAAATAATTAAACAAAAAAACTAATAAAATAATATATATTTAAATTATTTCTATCGATATGTTTATCGAATATAATCTGTTTTGTTGTTGTCTGTATGCATACGTGTACCGTTTCGTTTTGTCTTACTGTTATAACATTTATATATTTTGTTTATATGTTATATAATTATATCTTTATTAATAACCATTAATTCAATAAACTGTTGATCTATATATCTATATGAAATTATAGTTAACCATTAATTAATAGTAAACAACAAATTATTCTTACATATATATTCACCGTGCCCTTACTAAATAAATCACGGACAACAACCCGAAAAGAACTAGTATTACTTTTTTGTAAAGTATTTTGGTCATATATTACACGGCTTTATATCATTATATATTACCCGGTAACATTGGTATTCTATACATTGTATTTCAGTTTAGAATTGTACGCTAATTCAAAATAAGTTATAAATATTAGTACAATATTATTGTATTTAAATATATGTTTTAATGTTTAATAATGTAATAAACATGACACCATTCAATAAGTAGGTATAATAGCCATCAATATTCTGACCACAACAACATATAAATATATACCTATAGGTTAAGAGCTATAGCTCTTACTATATTATATATATATATATATATATATATATATATATATATATATATATATATATATGTATATATTAAATATTTGTTTATGTATGCATATAGAGTATATATTACATACTCGCATTTGTAGTGTATTTGTATGTGAATTTGTATTGTTTGTGTGTATTCCTATGTGTTTTTGTCTATGTATATATGTGTGTTTTTATACGTGTACGTTTGTATGTATTATTGTATAGTAAACGAACACATATATTCGTTATCTGTGTAGCTTTTCTTCTGAAGAGGTACTATATAAAACCACCTATAGGTAGTGTATACCAAGACATCCTATAACCTCGGTTATAGGAGGTCTTGTGTATACACTATATCAACTTAATATCGATAATATGCAACATATTACATAATAGTTACGATTATATCATATAGGTACATGTTACCATATGGTAATTATCATATTTATAATAGGTTTCTTTACATAGTTATTAATATATACACGTGAACCGATTTATAATGTAAAAATCATATTTCATAATACTAATAATTATGTATTTTTTATCTTATATTTCTAGATATATATATATGCATTATTAATGTTGATGTAACAACTTTACAGTCCTATATTAAGTATAGTTAGATAGTAATATCATTGCAATGGTGTGTCAGTAGGGGCGTTGCAACATAGGGGCATGGGAGATATGTCCGCACCCACTTTAAAATCTAGGGGGACCTCCTATGTATTGTTCCCCTCCCCCACTTTTACCACAATATTTATTGTTATTGGTTGGTCCTCTCCCTACATACACACCATCGTTCCAGCGCCCCTATGTGTCAGACACACTATGTCAGACAAATTACGTATATATACGTTAAAGTTATATGTTTAACTTTCTATTTCTGCCTGCTTTCTCCTGCCTCGTGGTGACGAACTCCTCGAAGGTCACCCCGTTAGTTTCCATATCCGGTTTAGAGAATACCTCCTAATGGGGCGTGGTTCTAGAATGTACGATAAGATACAACCACGGACACATTATGCATATACCGGCGATATTTAAAGTACCGCAATCTAAAATATTTATATATAAAGTAGGTATTATGTAATGCGTATTATATAAGTGAAATATAGATTATAATATATATTATATATATATATATATATATATATTTATTTATTTTAGTTTACGGACGACAACAACAGACGTAAAAAGAGGAAAAAGCATATTAATATTATAAACAATAAACCAAACAAAATTCTATTAATAAATATTATAATTATTACTATTATATATGTTGGTGTGAGTTTGTACGCCGTGTTCGTGATTATCTATTACGTAATCCATTACACATTACATAACGTGTGAACAATTAGCATCGATGTAAATAATTGATTTAGTAGGGGAGGGAAGGGGGTAGTGGCCGTTTTAATTAACGCTTAACTGGTGCTTGATATGATAAAAAGTTCTATATACAATATTTAGATAATCAAAATATCTATAATATATAGTAAATTTTTTTTTTAAATAATTAATTAATTACTCTAATTTATTATAGGTATTTATTTATACCTATAATCATTTGTTGTCAAATTTTGACAAAAAACATGATTATATATATTTATGCTTATTTATATGTAATAGTAGGTGTATATATATGTGTATATTTAATTAAATCATTGAATCAAATAAGGTGCGTATGCATCATAAATATAATTATTTAATATTACATAATTAAACAAATATAAATCGAATACATTACGAGACACCTATCGCATTTTCTGGTACTAGCGGCCACTACTATAGTAGTAGCCGTATACGGCCTTGCGTTATTTTAGTGCTTTTTTTAATGCCTAATCAAACGTTTATATTATTAAGTTAAACACTTCATATATAAAAGTAAAATAACAGTATTCTAGAACTATACGATTTCTAGATTATTCAAAAAAATAAGAGCCTAAAGTATTCAGTATTTATCGATATATTAGAAATCTTCTGAGGCATATTAATTATCGGCAACTACTCCCTTCCCTCCTCTAAATATGTAAACAAAGGCGAACATATGTCCTTATATCGATTCCGCAGCTACCCATCTAACAGTATACTGTAATTATTATAATAGCAGAATAACAGCATATGCTAGAGCCTTAATGTTTACGTTGTGCTATTATGCTGCATTATGATTCTATTAAATGTCTATTATGATGCTATTAATTTGTTATGCTATTATGCTGCCATTATGCTGCTATTATGCTGCTCTTACTGTTTGCTGGGTATACGAACGCAGATGTCCTTAGTGGTCATCTTAAAGCCCATCTTCATGCTGACCGCCTGGAACTCCAGCGGAGATATCCTGCCGTCCTTGTTGATGTCGAACAGCATGAACTGACGCCGATATCGGTGAAGGGCATCGCGACCTTCACGGGCCAGCTTCGAGTACAGAGGCTGTTCTAAGTCTTCGGCGGCGGTGTACATCGTAGAGGTCGTCTGAAGGTGACGGCTAGGGATGAGAGAATCGTTAACTCCCAGAAAACAGTAATAGCAGCATAATAACAGCATAACAGCATACGTAATAGCCTCAAATGTTTACATTGTGCTATTATGCTGCTATTAAATATCTATTATGCTGCTATTAATTTGGCATGTTATTATGCTGCTGTTATGCTGCTATTTAAAGTCTATTATGTTAATATTATGCTGCTATTAATTTTAAAAGTATATTATTCTGCTATTATGCTGCTATTCTAATAACAGCAACATAATAGCAGCATAATATACTTTTAAAATTAATAGCAGCATAATATTAGCATAATAGACATTTAATATCAGCATAATAGTAGCATAATAGCACAATGTAAACATTTGAGGCTATTACATATGCTATTATGCTGCTATTACTGTTTGATGGGCGGGTCAGAGAAACTAACGATATGGCGTCCACTATGATTAAGCTAAACACACTAGCGAATAGGTGCGGTTTTTATAGATCAATCCTATTAGATAGTTGCGGATATTATAGAAAATTCCGCTATTGCGAGCGAATATGTGCAAGTGTGACTTAATCTTTAAATATGAACCTACATATGTCTAGGTGATATATTGTTATTGTTATTGTTATTTGGTGGAGTCCTTCATCCCATCCAGGAACTTAGATGAAGTTTTCACTTATAACCATATATGGCTCTAATGTCCCTTCGAAGGGACACATATATATATATATATATATCCTGCTATAACAGGTGCATGTGTACCTATAATTATTTGTTACCGATTCCTTCCACTAAACACCGATACACTCAAAACTTGCATGTAACATCATTTTATAAAATTATATTCCCAGAACGTATGACCTACGAAGTGGTATAGGGGTACCTACCCATATAGGGGTAGACTTTATGTTAATAGTAGGTTACCTAGTCCTCTATAGTACCTATAACAGTAATCCTGCTAGTAATATACTAGTATATATATATATATATATATATATATAGATATATATACTACTATATTACTAGTAATACTTCCTACTATGCCAGAAGTACACACCCCCCCCCCATTTTGTAATAAAGATAAGTCTAATCTATTAAATGTACTTCCACTCAACTATAGTTACTCACATATATGTGTAGTTAGATTATTATACATTATTACATGTATTATTATATTATTTATATATATATATATTATATATAATATATATATTATATATATATATATATATATATATATATGTGTTATCTATATACCTATAGATACATACACTATAGTGTTATATAAATGTACACATTACACATATAATGCAATATTATAATATAATAAATGTATACAAAATATATTATATACATAAACTTATCATACATATCAATTTTTAAGAATTAAAAAAAAACTTATTTGCTTATAAGTTATACCCTCTATTGATTTACTACTTTCCATAAACATTCGATCATGTCATATAGATACCCTTATAATAAACTAATTATCTAATCTAAGCTTTAATACATATAATAATGTGTTTACATATCTATATAATTACATATCCATAGGTCACTATGTTTACTATATATTACTATTTATTAATTGTACTTTTTTAAGGATTATTTATTTATTGTACTTTTATTCTTCTTTATCACTATATATTACTATTTATTAATTGTACTTTTTTTCTTTATCATTAGTTACTTACTTACTACGACAAAATTAATCTTTCAATACCAATATTTTAAAGATGTATTCGATGTAAGAGAGATTGAAATTAGTAGTTGATAAATGCTCAATTACTATATGCATTTCGTTGGACTATATATAGTATACTTTAACTAATTGAGAAAATGGGTTGGTTTTAGAATCATATATGGAATTGATAATATATGAGATACTAGATTGTACCTATATCCATAATCATATTCTCAGAAAAAGTACTTAATCGATCTTTCAAAAATGTAGTTTAACTTGTACACTGTGTACACTTGTACACTGTGACACTAGAAATTCCAATTGTAAATCTATAATGGCCACGCCTACAATCAACTCTCGCCTGACTGATTTTGTCACTGCGATAACCTCAGCCAGGCAGATATTTAACATAGCCTATATATTGAGGCGTGAATATATCCTTTACAATTTAAAAGTCTAATATCTAATTAACTACATCATTAAGGAATGTACTTAATCGGTGTACTTAAGATATGATGTTCATCGTAGAGTTATTAATAACACAAGTAAGCGATATGTTTGGGAACAAGAGTCTATAGGATACTTTACTATAGGATAGTTAAACCTATAACATAATTAGACACACACACAAACACACACACATATATATATATATATATATATATATATATATATATATATATATATATATATATATACAATAATTAGGCATATGTTTGCTTACATATGTTAACTCTCATTATAGTTAAGTACACGATCACGTTCCATACTTACACGTGATATATTTATTACATAACATACATCGCGTCGTATCATCTACGGACAATATGGTATACGTCATTTGATACATTTCATTATAATCTATATATATATATATATATATATATATATATACTAGGTATAGGAGCAAAGTAACATAATACGGACACTCTCTGTATCTCAGAAACCATAAATCAAACAAAAAAAATAGTAATGAATAAAATATTCATAATTATATAAATAGTGTAAAAAAGTATTTTTTATTTTTAAATTATTCAAAATAGTGCTGATATATCAAATAAACTGATTTTTTTTATTATGTTTTTAAATTTATGAAAAAACATTTCAACTTAAACCTTCTCAAGAATATACAAATGTATCAATATAAAATATAACAATATATTATCAAAAAAAAAAGCATTCTATACATTATATACATAATTTCTATATTTGTCATCAGATATTAATTAAGTTACAAGCTTATATCTATAGATAAACCTCTATAGACATACCTCTACTGAGGTCATATAAATCCCTAATACGGACACTATATGTCTTAATACGGACAGTGTCCGTCGGACATCCTATATATAACCAATCAGCGCGTAGCCTGTGAAATATTCTGATTTTCATAACAATCGCGTGCGTTATAATATTAATACCACCAATGAAGCTAAATATAAAATGTTATCATTTAGATACTTAACTTGTTTTATTAATTACAAAAATAATAAAAATTATTTAATTAATAACTAATTAAATTATTCATAAAATGAATTACAAATAATGTAATTGTAATTAATCTGATTGGTTCATCAATAATATATAGTTTATGTAGTGGTATAAAGGGTGTCCGCATTATAACACAGGGTGTCCGTATTAGTATATTGGTACCGAATACGGACACCCCCATTATATATTGAATAAAAAGATAAAATAAAATTTTAAAATCACAATAATATATATAATCATATAATATTAATATATTTTAATTTTTGAATACAAATATTGAGTCATAAATGTTAAGTCATTTATTGTTAAAGTGTCCGTATTAGGTGTCTACTTTCCCCTACCCTACCCTATGGGGTAAAGTATCGTAATCGTAATGATCGTAAATCTATACCACAAATATAGTTCAGTGCGTGGTTTGAACCAGCTTCCTACTACCGAAATGTATCATGATTTAGTCTGCTGCATACCCATGCAGTTTATATATATCTTGGTAATATTTAAATTCTGATATTATTATTATATATATATATATACATAGTGTATATTATTGAGTAAAATATAAGGGAATAATATTATTTTTTTGAAAATAACACCATGCTCTCATTTCCTTTAAAAAGTTTTCTAAATATAGAAAAGTATATTCTATAGAATACATATATGTGTATACACACTATATAAAGTATATATATATATATATATATATATATATATATATATATATATTATGATATTTCTATGAAGAATGTCCTTAAAGTTTATTTATGTAATTTAATGACACATATTTAAACGGCATTTTTTATAATAACGATTATATTAATATTATAAAATAATAATAAATATAAAATGAATATGAAATAAACTTATAAATATACTTTCAATGAGTAAACCAAGAGTTTACTTCAAATGAACCCCAATAGTGTACATAAGGTTATATATATATAGGTAGTCAGTATATATAGATACTTAATTATATATTATATTGTGAATGTAAGGACATATACATCCTATAAGAACATATGTAAAACTCATCAGCAAATATTACACAACATGTGAATGTATTACTTTATATTAGCATTCTATATTATTAATATATATTTATAATTGTAAGTATATATTATAATTAATATATAATTAGCATCTTATTTATGGATAGGGCTATTAGTGAATATATAATGTAATATATGGTGATTAAATCGCTATCTATAATATATTCTATATTCTTTTGAGTTAAATGTGTTAATTACATCGAAATCGGGATTTTCTATTTCCATCTATAAACTCCTTCATATTTAGATGTATACAGGTTATAGATAACATGCTTTGCTATATATATATATATATATATATATATATATATATATATATATATATATATATAATATATGAAATATGATGTATTATAATTTAAAAAGTTACGGTGAAATATAATTTAAAAATACACACCTTCGCTCGATAATATTCCTCCGATACGGCCTTCTGAACTAGCGGAGTAGGCGCGGGTTAAATCGTTCCGGGGGTGGGGGGGGTAACCTATAAACCGGTGCAACGATCGGGATGAAGATGTGGGCCGAGATGCTAGCGAGACTGACCCGGTGATGTGTACGCACTCTAACTCTCTCTCTCTCGGTTCATAGAGGGCGCTCGCCGTTGAAAAACTTACCGTCCGCGATAAGCCGCGCGCCTATAGTACGGTGGGAGGACGTTCTATTTATAGATTAGCCGCCACCGCAGCTAGCGCCTCTACCGACCGACCAACACGTGACTAAGTGGTACCGGTAGTACCGGAGTTGTTGGCCGAGCTAGATCGGTTAAAAAGTCGAGACACCCCGGCTAAATATAGTATTCCAGAGACGCCCACCGCGGAACATATATACGTGTATATACATATAAACACGTGCGTATAACTACGTGTATATACACACGTGTATATAGAGTGTATAAGTCACGTGGGGTCCGGTTACGACCCGGGTTACGACTAAAGTTCACGCCCTACTAGCGAGGTATAACGCGAGGTGGCGCGAGGTGGCGCGAAGTGCCGGGTTTAGATTAATCACCGATGATGTAATCGGTTAACGGTTACAGATTAGGTAATACCGCCGCCATATCTATATAGGTGTGTATATATAGGTGTATACGTGTATATATACGTGTATACGCGCACTATTGGTGCGGTATCCGCGGTAGTGATGTGTTACCTGCAGTGGATATGCCTACACACGTGTGTGTGGTATACCTGCAGTGGTAACTCCCGTTGTTTATAACGGCATCACGTGTGTTATCACGTGCGAGTTTATAATGTCTCTATATAGTGTACAATATACACTCTACACTGTATACTATACTACAGTGTATATTATAAATGTTATAACTTAAAAATAAGAAATAACTCGATATTAACAACATCCTAAGTAAATTTATAAAACACGAAGGAGACAAATTATTAGAATATTAACAAAGCGATACCAAATTACATGGATATCAAAAAGTAGGCTATATCAATGGATAACATCGTTCATCGTGATACCATCATGCATATCCATCGATAAGAAAGGTGATGCAATATGTATTGGAACTACCAATGGTCTACCATACAATCAGTTTGATACTACATCAGAACGAAATAATAGAGAATTATAGGATACTATAGGATATATATATATAAATAAATAAATAAATAAATAAATCAGATTTATCATTCCTCTCCAACAGGCTAGGAATGATGGGGACATTAATAAACAAGTTAATGTTTTTACTAGAATTTCCCCAAATATATATATATCCTATAAGTATATATCCTATAGGATATATCTACTAAAAGATTAACGCAAAAAGCTACATAAATCCTATAGGCTATAGCCGAAGACCAGGCCTGCTTTGGTAAATCAAGAAGTAGGGAGCCTACTATTGAACAATAATAAACTGTTGAATACTCACGGAGAAACATATAGAAAATCAGAGATTTATATCTTAATCCATATATTTAAAAATACATTCTATAACTTATGACACTATTGATTATGGAAAATCATAGAATACTTTGGATGTCCGATAAGATTATCAAAAGAGTATAGGTTTTATATAATGACGCAGGTATTTGGTCCATGTTAACAATATAACCAGGTAGGTTTTTAAACCTACTTTTTAAACAACAAAACTTGCTCTAGACAGTTCTGCTTACATTCCCACCTAGTATTCATATTGTCTTTGAACAACTTATATTACATGACATATTAAAGGACCATAACTCAACCATTTTGTGCGAAAGAATTGATCTTTGAAACTATAGATTTTCCGATTATATCGATATATTTGCAGGTAACAATATATAACTACACGATATAATAAATAGGTTAGTGACATCTTCAGATTATTATGAAATGGAAACTAGTCAAGTAAAAATTAAACAATTTTAAACTGTAAAAGTGAAAATAGTAACAATGAAATCTAGGATAATCTATAGATCATGTATAAAATGAAATGAAATGACATTTTTAATAAAAGTGTATCCCACTACAAGATTTCCGGCAGCTTGCGACAAATACTGTCCGGAAATAATAATAGTTGAATTATTAATATCTAATAAGTTTATATATAAATATATATATATATATATATTAAATAATTAATAATAATTAATATTACAAAATGTGTATTTATAAACAAAATTAAAATTAAAAATATATTTTTAAACAACAATCTTCATGAGCTATATAGTAATATCTTTGTTTGCAAGCTAGTAATTCTGGAAAGTATTGTCAGGAAAGTAAGGGAGTATCCCACTAAAACTTGCTAGAAAATCGTTTTCTAGCAAGACTTGCCGGGATACACCATTTAAGATGTAAACACATTAAAATATCTTGGAACTATATTGAAGTTGTATGGATCTTTAGAAAATGAACTTCGGATATGGAATATTTACAGCAAATTCTACAATGATAAAGCTTGATCTGATATTGGTTACCAAGAATATCAGATTCAAGATGAAATTCAATCTATACAAATCAACAATCCCCTATATTGGTTGATATATGTCTGTTAAATTTTAAAATTGCCAGAGAAAAATATCACAGCTTTTGAAAGTAAACTGCACATAGAAGACTACTTGAAATAACCTATCGGTAGAGAACTATGAATTATTTAATTCATGATACTCTTGTATGATGGTAGCCAAATATTAACAACTTATAGCAGCAATAAAGAGAAGAAAACTGATATAGGTAACGATAATATATCTCGATAAAGTGGTATGAGGAAAACCATATTCTAGGAAGAGTTTAAAGTTCAAGAGATAGAGGAAAAACTAAAAATGGATGTTACATATAACTTAGTGGACATCGAAGGTGATAAGTTAGTCACAATAAACAATTTATAAAATAGTAAGGGTTATACTTATGTTAAACCTGCACGTGTTAACTTGTTTCAATATTTTAATTGTGTTTTGGAAACATATTTAATTATAAAATTCTACATTATAATCAATTAAGTATAAAACAATATTAATCGATAAGTATGTTCATGTTACATAATATTTACAAAATATTACCATTATTATTAGGAATTAATTTGGAATAATTTTTAATTTTATATTAATATTTAATAATTCAATATAATTAGGAATTATCAATATCTATAGTTCATTATAGTAGTATTAAAACTATAATGCTTTATAATATTGATTATTTAAATATAGCTCATTATAATATAGGTTAAACTGAAATTAAGATAAACCCTGGATAAACTCCAAATCATAAATATCTACTTTCAAATAATGAAACTAATTAATTTTTCTGAATCTATATCATAACTTACAAACTACGATTAAACTCTATACAAATATATAATATCTCTAAAGGGGTATCCCACTACAAGATTTTCCGTCAACTTGCCGGAAATATTCTAACTTTAAAAGCATTTTCTAACATATTATTTAAATTAATAATGGTAATAATTTATAATGTATAACAATGGAGGGGAAAGTAACCTAATACGGACACTTTAACAATAAATGGGCTTAACATTGTACGACTCACTATTGTTATTCAAAAATTACAATATATTAATATTATATGATAATCATAGACATTAGAGTGAGGATCTATATCTATGATGATAATAGATATTATTGTGATTTTTAAATTGTATTTAATCTTTGTATTCAATAGATAACGGGGGTCCCCATTATGGGATGTTCGTATTCGGTACCCATGTCCGAATATGAACAAAATGCTGAAAACGTGATTTTTCATCAAGGGTTTTATCTCACTACAAATATTTCCGGAAATGTATGCTAGAAAGTGATTTTATAATAAGTTAACTATAATTGTAGTGGAATACCCCCTTACTTTCCGGCAACTTTCCGGAAATATTGTAACTTAAAATAGTGTGTCCTACTACAATTTTCTAGAAAATCACTTTCTAGAAAACATTTCCGAACATTATTTCCGGAAATAATGGTAGTGTGATACCCCCTTAAGTGAGAAAATTCATTGTATGGTTTTCCTGCAAACCTTACAAGCAATACCTCCTATAACCTCGAGGTTATATGATATCTTGTTAAAATTAGCTTTATTACCATTGTTGGCCAAATACCGATTATAATTTAACCATATAGTATCGTGTTTTCGTTGACATTTAAAAAATAAAATAGGTGTTTACTCAATGATTATAATCATTGAGTAACACATATATGTTGTAATCATAGAGCTAGAGAGACTCGAGAAATATCTTTCTCTCTAGATCTGTGGTTTTAATAAATGAAATAACTATATACAAATATATAATATATGTAAATATTATTTATTTTTATTTTTGAATGAGGAAGATAAATTCAATTTACTAAATTGTGTTTTTTAATGTTGAATTAAAATTCAATTTAATTAAATATCAAAGAACATTCAATTATTGTGTAGAATCCAGGGAAATCATATAATATAATAATTGAATAATCTTTGATATTTAATTTAAATGAATTTTCAATTCAGCATCAAAGAACAACATTTTACATTTTCTTCACTCAAAAATAAATATAAAAAATATAAAAAACTGACTTTTATTGAATGATTTAAATCGTAATTTAAATCACTTTATTCATTTAACTCTGGTTTAAATATGTATTTACAATATCCGAACTATATTCTAACAATAGTAATAATTCATTAATTATATTTCACACCTTATCTTAAATTATTCAATTCAGTTTTCTTTTTGTTTTAGAAATTGTTGTAAAGTGGTATATACTATTTTAATAATATGTAGGGGTATACCATAGATATAGAGTACCATATATCTGGTGCTCTATATCTATGGGGTATACCTATACATATTAATAGGTATACCATTTTCAAGTCATCATCAATGGATCGGAAGTTAGCGTTTAGACGTACTTTGGTAACTAGGAAGAGTGTTATTTAACCTATTATTGATATATTACTTACCTTACCTTACCTTACCAGGTCGAGCTTGCTCGGCATAGCATGACACGTTTTCTCCAGTCATCTCTGTTTCCCATCACCTTCTTCAGTTCATCTGTAGTGCATCCGCTGTCTTCTCTAAGTTGTGCAGTATATGTCTTATTCGGCCGTCCAGGTTTTCGTTTCCCATGTAGCCTAAAGTTCACATAGAAGCACTTCGCTGATCATTTCTTCTCTGCTTCGCCAACAATGTCCTGAGAAACGCATCCTATGTTATTTAATTGTAATCGTGATCTTTGGGATATTTACATATAATTCATTATTAGACGTATGATCTTGCCATCTTTTATTTAAGGCAGCGCGTAACATTCTTGTATATGCTCCATCAATCTTTTTCTCTATAGAAGATGTTAATGTCCATGTGATGGAGCCATATACAAGGATCGATTCGACTGTGGCCCTAAAGAAATTTTTCTTCAGCTTTACAGAGAGATTAGATTTCCATATTGATGTCATATTGTTTAGTGCGGCCCAAGCCTGTCCAATCCTTACATTGACGTAATGATCAGTAGATGCGACATAGCTTCCAAGATACTTGAAATCATTTACTTGTTTGATGAACTTACCCTTTAGACTTTTTATACAACTATTATTTGCCTGGTTCAGAGAGATATATTCCGTTTTATCTGCATTTACACCTAATCCTATTTCGGCTGCGGCTTCTTCGATTTTATGTAGAATTATATTCGCATCTTCAACATTATCTGATGTAATGGCTAAATCATCAGCATAATCAGTATCAGTTATGTATATTGCAGGATGTCGGCTACTCATTCGTTTTTTTATGGTGAGACCGAGATTTTTATTATCATATAGTGATTTTCTCGAAAAGGAAAGGTGCAAGCGTGTCTCCTTGTAATACCCCAGTAGTGATATCGAAGTATGGTGTAACTCCATCTAGTGATCAAACCATTAATCTTGTTTCTCGATATATCCATACTCTATAGAGTATCATGATTGCTTCTACTGTTTCTGTGGGTATTCCATACACAGAGAGAATATTTTTCATTTTACCGCGATGTATCGAATCAAATGCTTTGACGAAGTCTACAAACAATAGTGTGGCCGGTAGATTCTTTGATCTTACTCCTTCAATTATACGTCGGATTGTCAATATTTGTCCTGTAGTTGATCTATTCTGGAGAAAACCGTTCTGATTTTTCCGTAGGATAGGATCGATTTCCGGTCTTATGCGATTTAGGAGCATAAAATTATAAATTGTTGCTGCAATGGACGTTAGGGTTATACCTCTATAATGTGTGGCCTGAGAAATGTCTCCTTTCTTCGGGAACGGTAAAAGACAGCCTTCGGTCCATCTTTTTATTTGATTTTGAGAATATACGCTGTTACAGAAATTTAGCTAAATATTTTGAAAGTCTGTCAGTTTCCAAACTTCAGCTAGAATTTCATCTAATCCGCAAGCTTTGCCATTATTTATGCTTTTAGTTGCATTTTTAAGTTCTTGTATAGTTAACAGACCTATTTTTATATTCAACTTATTATATATTTGTAGTATCTCTTCATCATCATCATCATCAGTTTTGTTAAGTTGACTTCCGAGCAGTTCTTGGAAATGGTTATGCCATAGTTTTATTCTCTCTACATTGCTAGATGCTTTTAGTTTTGCGCTGTTCGAGTTCTTTTACCACTAATTTCATTTACGATTTTCCATGTAATAGAAGATTGTTTGTTTGCTGCCGCTATTTAGATATCTTTGATGTTTCTGTTAACATATTTACTCTGTTTTGCATCATATACAGAAGTCAATTATTTTTTTTTTTTATTAAATTTTATCTGATTTTCAAAAGATATTTGAGAATCTTTAAGTTTTGCTGTTATATGTAAATCCTTGCGCTTTTGACAGATTTCATGGTTTTCCCATGGGGTCCTTTTCTTCTGTTTTAACTTTAATGGTATATAATTATCAGATGATTATTTACAGGCAGTTTCAAAGTATGTGTATGCTGTGTTGGCTGATATTGTGTCTTCATCATTTTGCAGAGCCTCGAAACGGTTTTTAACTTCGATTATGAACTTATTTCTTATATCGGCATTGTTTTTTAGGTTAATCCAGTCATACGGCTTTATTCTACTAGATTTATTTATATTAGCTCGTAGTGATAGTTGTATATTAGATATTACAATGCGATGGTCCGAGGCTACACTAATAAATGAATTATATTCTCTACAGTTTTTTACACTGTTTTTCCACTTCTTATTTATCAGTACATAATCAAGTTGAGCTAAAGTCTTGTTTGGTGCTTTATGTGTCCATAATTGTCCAACTTTTTTCTGGAAGTGTGTTTTTAAACATATCAGGTTATTTTCATTTATGAAGTTGTGCAACATACCATTTCTATTAGCATTTGTGTGATAGGAGCACTTAGAATTATTTAGTTTACCAAGTTGTGCATTGAAATCACCTCATATTACTAGCATATTGTGTTTAAGTATCTGTCTTGTGAGGGATGCCAATTCCATATAGAATTGTTAAACTTCAAGTTATTCACTTACATTTGTTGGACTATAGCATGATATTATAATGATGTTTGGATTGCCATGGAAAGTGGCCACCATTATTCTTGGTGATATAGTTTCAATATTAGAGAGAGAACTGTATTCTCTTGAATTAACGAGTTAGCCAATTCCACCTATAGAAGCATTTACACTATTTTTCCATGCTGAGCAGGTTATTAATTTCCAATTGCCATAGGGTTTTTCTTTTATGAGGATGTCATCATGTATGGCTCTATGTTATTGAATACATATGATATCTATACCTTTAGTTTCGGCAGAGGTTATTAGATCTGGTATTTTATAATTTGTTGTAGAGTCTGTGTATTGAAAGTTGAGATATTAATATCTCTTTTTGCCTTCATCAGTCTATTTTGATTTTTGTCCTCAGTATCTAATTTTTGGATTGCAAACTGAGAATTTGCAGGACGCGCTCCTTGTTTTGCCGCGTGACGAGCGATGCGGAATGGGAATGTATGTTTGTGTGTGTATGTATCATGTTTTTGCTTTCAATAGCTGATGTAAAACGTGTGGTCGTTACTCCATACACGAGTAACAGTACTCTATACCAGAGTTAATATGCCTCACCCAAAACTTTTTAATCATAGATATTAAGGTATCGCCTCACCATTTCCAACACCCTGCTCCCGATGTTTTCACGTTACCCTGCTCGGGTGGCTGACAGGTACTATGCCTTGCCAAATGGCATCCTGGATTTTGTCCGGAACTGCTTATTAGATATTCACAGTTAACCACCATATCTGGTGGCCGTTCCCCTATCCGCAACCCAGGGATCCGGTGGATGGGAGTTTTCATCACCACATCACTATTGATATATAAAGTACAATATTAAACATATTTTTCTTGTATAAGGCTTATTCGCTCTTATATTATCTAAAAGTTTGAGGATCTCATTTGTTAGTCATGGCTGTTTTTATTTAGGCACTTTTCACGTATTTAGTATGTATAACTAATCGTCATTAGGATATCTGAAACTGTTGTTATATGATGTATTTTAGTTAAATTCATGTATTTTCAATACTGATTTGTATTTCAGAAATTATTTAACGTGTTAGTATATGTGATTTAAATTGTATCCACGTACATTATTATTATTTTACTTATCATAGGTTTACTCGCACATAACTTCAGCTTTAAGTTGCAATGGACTAAATAAGTGTATCTATTAGCACCTGCCTAGGATATTTTCGTAGGTTATCGTTTTTATTCTATATTTAAATCCTTATAAAATATATATATATATATATATATATATATGGAGATATTGTATAATAAATATTCATATATATTTAAATATTGTATTTAACACTAATGTATCGGTGTACGCATTGACATAACTATAGTTATAAGAGCAAACAGTGTATATAAATATAATTACAAAGTAATATAGTATATATAGAATGTATCCAGTATAATATCAAGACCTCCTATAACCTCGAGGTTATAGGAGGTCTTGCCTATAACCTCGAGGTTATAGGAGGTCTTGATATTATATGTGTTTTTATTTATATATCTACAAGTGGTACATTTTCATTGCTATTGTAATATAAATTATTCATATCTTTGGTAAATAAATAAATTACAATTTATATTTAAAATATCTTTTGCTTTAATTGTAATATATTAAATATATATATTTTCGAATATAATTATAGTATTATAATGACGTTGTTATATTAATTATATTATAAGGTTATTAGTTTTAATAATAATTTGTCTTTAAAATATAATTTTATATATAAATACATTGAATTAGTTTATTAATGCCCTGGAAATAAATATTTATTTACTTTTTTAAATAATTTTATATATATAAATTGTATATATATATTTATAACATTTATAATAATTACATTGCATTAGTTAATTAATTCCCTGTAACCAAATTAATCTACTAGCTTACCTATATTCCATTATAATATATATAGCATATACTATCATATTAGATTCTATAAGTATTATAGATTATGGTCAATAGCCGTTGACTCAATAGCCTATTGAGTCAATAGGGCACCTGGTAAAAAGCGTCGCGATTTGAAATTTTTTTATTCGAATTAGTTATTTTACAATAGCGTATGATTGGTCATTATATTTTAAAATAGCGTATGTCTATCATACATGCAACGGTTTATCAGTAACATTATCATAATGATTATGTTATAAATATATATATATATATATATATATATATATATATATATGTATGTGTGGTAATTCATATTTTTAGTTTTAATTATTTTTAATTGTTTGGTTTGGGTGGATTTAGTTTTGATATTTCCAGGCTTTTTATAGCTGCATTACATCCCGAATGAACCTAAACATATATATATATATATATATATATATTACTGATAAGCCGTTGCATATATGATGTTTATAAATAGATTTACGCTAATTATAATAGCCATTCATACACTACAATAAAATCACTAATTCGAATAAACATTTTCGAGGCCTTTCAAATCACGAAGAATTTGACCAGTTACCAGGCTTATGATAATTATTAAGGCTTATTCCATAACTTATGGTACGAGTTATAATAACAGGTATGGTATCATATTAAATATACCATAATCGCTATGATAACTTATGGAATAAGCCTTATGCCACAAGGAGTATGATTAGGCTTATACATATAAATTTCAGGACAACTCTGGTAAATTTTGTACTCCGAAATAGATAATTTCAGTGGTATATTTAATTATATTTCAATTACTTCAACATTTGAACCAAATATATCTGAGATATGTATTTATTTGTAAAATAATATGTACATTCATATATTTTTAATTTATATAAATATTTTATTATAAATACAAATTTATTTATAAATTCGATTATAATTAAACAATTTTTTATATGTACTTTATGTCGATATTCCAAATAATATAATGTGTTTTAAATTATATTATGAATTAAATATACTGATATTGAAATCATTGATTTCAGGAGTTTTTGCATTAATTTGTGTATCAATTTCAAATGTGAACTCCTGGACCATAATACAATAAAATCACTCAAGCATAAAATAAAAATTTCACAAAATATGCGTTGGCAGAAATCCTGTCTTTGTACAAAGTATATTTAATCACTTTATAATTATTATTGATATTATATCTTAATATATATATATATATATATATATATATATATATATATATATATATATATTTATATTTATAATACATTTTATAAGATTACATTACTAATAACGCTATTAATAAATGTGCATACATTTTAACATGGTTTTATATATAAATTAATTGTACTTACCACGTAAGTATAATAATATAATAATCATAATATTTATAAATGTGCATAGAATATCTACATGTACAGATTTATCATCAGTATTACTAATAAGATGTTATTGTGTTTAACACTAATCTAAAGTCATCCCAGATTACTTCGCAAGAAATCTTACTAGATTACTTCATATGTGGTCTCGCAATACTTTTTCAGTCATCCCTCGTTACTTCGTCTCAGTGCACTTATAATTTAATATAAACTATGTACTAGCGAATAGGATATTTATTTATTTATTTTTTTTTATTTTTTTTTTTTGGTGGAGTCCTTTCATCCCATCCAGGGACTTAGATGAAGTTTTCACTTATAACCATATATGGCTCTAATGTCCCTTCGAAGCCGCTCTCATGTTATGGCATCCATGGTTTTAATGAGAGCCGATCATTTATTTATACACAATTATATAAGATCACTTCTAAATAATATTTTAAGACCCATTTTATAAAATTAATTAATGGTCCGGACGAGGGTCGAACCCGTGTCCTACTGCTTGTGTATATAAAATAGAATATTAGGTAACATTTTAATAATATATAGCTATATATAGAGTTTCTTCATAAACATTAGCATTATGATTACATCATTAAACGATGAACTAATAAGTAATGTTTCTTTTCATATTTATTAATTATAATTAAATAATATTTATCGAAATACATCTGCGTAAGTAAATAAAATACTCTATTTCACATACGAATATTTATTATAGAACATCATCAGTATGGTTTTGAACCTATTATTTTGAATTATACAAACCAGATAAAATAAGAATTTAAAATTATATATATATATATATATATAAATATTCTATAAAATATAGGTAATAAAGGTATTATATATATATAATTTTCAATTAAAATAAGTAAATAAATAATAAAAAGAAATATCACTTAGTTCATCATTATTAAAGTCCGATTTGTTTTTGTTTTAGTAATTGTTATATGGTTGTGTAGGCTATTTTACTAATAATTATCCTTTTTAAAAATTTTTAAGATGTCAAAATCCACCTCATAACTTAACTTATAAGTTAACCATTTATAATATATATATATATATATATATATATATATATATATATATATATATATATAAATATATATATGACATGAATTATGACATACCTCTATAGTAACTTTAATCTATCATCTAACAAGTAATGCAATTGCTATATGAGTGGGTTCTCTTAATATTACAATATCAATGTATACCTATTATGTTTAACCATATGCTGCCTATTGGTTTGCCTTCCTATACACTAGCAGCTGATATATATATATACTTCTACATGTCTATTCAATGCGAATAACATATGCATGATATTCTCCTAAACTGAATTCTATGAAAGATATATACTTAGTATTTAGTTCGTTCCCGTTTACCTAGATTATAAGTTAGATTTCGTATTACTACATTTGTCTACTTATTGTAAGCATTCATCAAGCGCCGTGAAAATGTGCAATCCATATATGCATATATCGCGGAAAAAATACATCAATTATTTATATTGAACTAAGGATATCATATTATAATATATATGAGATATATATTTATATATATATATATATATATATATATATATATATAATACACTAAACTCTAATATACTTTTTTGCACTTTTATAAATTCATATGTTTATACTATTTTAGACAATGCCCGTTCAATACTTTGTTAGTATAACTTTATATGTATAAAGATGTAACCGATTAGTTGACAGTGTATAAAATGTATAAACATAGCATTTTGTATGCCTATAATGGTGAACTATATTGATTACATTCAAATGTATTGATTTCATGAAGCAATGCATTAATACATGTGTAATACAGAATGCCATTCCTGAAAGCCCTATACATTATATACTATACTAGATGCCACATGTAATACAGAACATCATGCTATACAGCTCAATAGTAGCAAATCACTTCAGGCCTTTGTAGTAGATAACATATATATTACAGAATGTCATGCTATGATATATTTTCTAACATGTGTAATACAAGCGTGATACAGAATGCCATTCTATAAAGATCAGTAGCAGCCATATAGCTAGAGAGAAATAGATTCTCTCTAGCTCTATGATAGCAGCTAATAGTATGATACATATTAGTACAATATCACTGTGTACAAAATAAAACAATTCCCTCCGTATGAACAATTATAAAAAAGTAAATATCTGCTCTTGTATAAACAATGCAATATGTTCCTCCTGTCATTCGTATTATAACTCACCTAACACCAGTCGTTAAATAACATTATCTCTTTGCACTATGACATCATTGGGAGAGGAGATCAATAAAGTTGGTGAACTGCCAATGTATAAGTCTTTGCATTACCTAATAATTACTAATTAATCGAATTACTATAATATATTATAATTAATAATATTCTACATGAGTAATAATGTTACTATATATATTGTATTAATATCATTTTATTTATATATATATTTGTCATAGTAAAAAATAAAGCTCAAAGGGCTTTGGTAAAAGTGTGTATTTATTAAACAAAATAATTTCCATAATAATTATAATTATACTAATGCTGACATAAATATTGATATTTCTGTATATCATATCCTCGATAATTATAGGGCTAATTTCCATTGATAATTTTGTAATATTTATGTATATGTTATTGAACTTCAATTCTGTAGCTCTAATATAAGTCATTGTGTGCATATATTTAATAAGCATACTAACTATAATATGCACAAAGAATATAGAATATGTATCAAAAACATATAATAATCAATATCAATATTCTTAATGTTTTCTAGAAATGGAGTAACAATACATGATATATATATATTATTTCATATTATGCTCTTATTGATATATTCTAATGTATTATTATTCTATAACTAATACAGTATATGATATATTTATATAATATACATAAATATTTATTAAACTAAAAATAGATAAAATACTGATAAACATAAACAGCTGTATTCTATAATATATATAATATCAATATCAATATGCATTACAATCATATACAATACAATGTATGTACTGTAGGTATTATAGGTATTATAAGGTAGGCATAATTCACAGTAAAATAAGTTCCAGACTCTAAAATTAATATATAACTTACATTATAATCACATAGAACAATAGTCAATAGATATGAACATATAGTACCATTAGTCTAATAGTTTCAATAGGTCTCTTATCGCTTATATAAGCCATACATAAGTATGTATATATAATGATATATACTGATCTATGCTATAATGATACTTATCCTTAAACAATTCATAGCAATGTCTTCAATGTAATTGTGAAATAACAACAAAAAAGTGTTAATTAGAGATATATAAGATAGATAAACATGATATATATATTACATAACAGTAAAGTAAGTAGTATTGATATTCTAATATCGATGTATATTAAAAAATCATTATGAATTATAATTAAAACTAAAATTAAAAAACTATATAGTTGTAATAAATACGAATTATATAATTATATGACTATGTGATTATATATTATGTAATACTATATTATGTAATTATGTATTATGCCCCCGCCCTACACGGATTACCTAGCCCCCATTAACACCCCCTACATGGATTACCTAGCCCCCATTAATACCCCCTACATGGATTACCTAGCCCCCATTAATACCCCTGTGACCACCCCCCCTTCATGGATTACCTAGCCCCCATTAACACCACTGTGACCACACCCCCACTAGATGGATTACCTAGCCCCCATTAACACCCCCTGCGACCACCCCCCTCCCCCCCTAGATGGATTACCTAGCCCCCATTAACACCCCTATGACCACACCCACCCTACATGGATTACCTAGCCCCCATTAACACCCCATGTGACCACACCCTCCCCTACATTGATTACCTAGCCCCCATTAACACCCCTGTAACCACCCCCCACCCCCAGATGTCGAGGTCTTCGATGTTCCCCAATGCCAGCACGGCGCTAATACTGGCTGTGTTGTTGTCCGCAGGCTGTATAGCTTTCCTCACGCTGCAGGTGTTCGTACGACCTTTGTTGTGGGCGTTACTGTGCGGTAAGTGGGCGGGGCATGTGTGTAGGGTAGAGGTTAGGGGGGTGTTAATGTGTGGTTAGTGGGCGGGGCTTGTGTAGGGGAGGGTTGTCATAGGGTTTATTGGGGAGGTTCTGTATGGTTAGTGGGTGGGGCGTTACTATGCAGTTACTGGATTGAGCTTTATGGTATGGGGGCGTTACTGTGTGGTTAGTGGGGGCGTGTGTTAAGAGATGTGGGGGCGGTTAGTTGAGTTTTATTAAAGGTTTATGGGACGGTAGTAGTGTTTTGTGGGGAAATGTTAGTGAGGGTGTTTAGATGATAGTATGGATGTAATACAAAGGTTAATGTGGGTGTTAGTGAGTAGAGGGTAGATGAGGTGTTAGTGAGTAGAGGGTAGTGGATGTAACTTTACATGAATAGTTCAAGTAGTTCAATTATAGTAGTAACTAGTAACTATAAACATATCGGGTATCACATGATATCAAATGTTTATATGTTCCAATATCAGCCACAATCACCCAACTTTATTACATATTTAATATAACCTTAAATGATATTTATATACTATTTTCTTTCATTCATATTATGAATTAACTCCATATATATATATATATATATATATATATATATATATATATATTGAATACATTAAATATATAACATACTCATATACTGAATAACTAATAACGTTATAAAGAATAGGAAGTCGGAAACATACCTCTTTTCAACCTTCTCATAACCACCCCCACTATCACCCCCAGGAATATCTCATAACCCCCACTACCATCATAAGGAATATCTCATAACCACCCCCACTATCACTTCAACTACCATCATCAGGAATATCTCATAACCACCCCACTACCACCATCAGGAATATCTCATAACCACCCCACTACCACCATCAGGAATATCTCATAACCACCCCACTACCATCATCAGGAATATCTCATAACCACCCCACTACCATCACCAGGAATATCTCATAGCCACCCCACTACCACCATCAGGAATATCTCATAACCACCCCACTACCATCACCAGGAATATCTCATAGCCACCCCACTACCACCATCAGGAATATCTCATAACCACCCCACTACCATCATCAGGAATATCTCATAACCACCCCACTACCATCACCAGGAATATCTCATAGCCACCCCACTACCATCACCAGGAATATCTCACAGCCCGTACTACCATCACCACTATAACTACTACCATAAGGAACATGTCTGTACCCGCTAAAGAAGCGCACCACGAAGGCATGCAGAGAGTGGATCCTGGATCGTCAGCGACACGGGCAAACCATACTTGTGGGCGGCGCTCTGTTACCCTTCAACGCATTCGACGTGATCGGTCGAGTTCTGTACGATAAGTCTCGTCTGCTCATCTCCATAGGTTCCCCCTCATCAAGTCCTCGATACTTATTTACATTCTTCTCCTCCTACTTCTCCTCCTCCACTTTTCCTAAACTTTGATACATTTCTATCATTTTGATTAGAAATAGTCAGGGAGGTATTAAACTAAAATAACAAATATATATATATATATATATATATATATATATATATATATGTAATTATATATATATAAATAATTTCAAATATAAAACATTAAATATATTACTATATTTACCGATTATGCTTGTATGCTCTTAAATAATGATTACTTATCATAAATTCCGATAACCTCTGACCCCTAGCACATCGTTTACAGGAGGAATGCTTCAACTTATCTACCTGTTCTACTACTACACACCTTATCTGAGCATCGTTAATGCACTCTGGTCTACATTCTCTAATATCATAGAAATCTGGGATAGTTTCTCCTATAACTGGGTTAGACTTATGTGTATGTACAAGCACCCTTTATATTTCACCCATATCGGGACAGATCTGTTTAGGAGGTATATCATATATGGATAATATAACTTTATAATAGATAGGCTGGTAAGCCATTACACCTGTAATTGGCATTGTATCAAGGGTATAATCTAAGTATATTTATATATATATATATATATCCACATTATTTATATATATATCAACATTATTTATATATATATATATATATATATATCCACATTATTTATATATATACATATCCACATTATTTATATATATATATCAACATTATTTATATTTATTATATTTATAACTATTTAATTAATAATTAGTTAGTTAGTTTTGTATTTTTATAATCAAAATTAATTTTTGATCTGTAAAATCTCTAATTATTTATAAATAATTCATTTGCATAAACTGAACATTTATAAACTATGTTTTTTTATTTCAAATATAGTTTTTAATTAAAATTTATTTTGAAATAATAGGTTTTCTTATATATACAATGTTGTTAACCTTAATGATATGATATAATGTAAACGTTGACATTCTATTTATATTATTTAAGATATTAAAGTTTACAATAATTTTAATAAAATTAATCTATGACTATTTTGCTAATGATAACAAATTATAATTATACCTATCTATCTATTGGTCTATACAAATATCTGAAATATACATATTAGTAATTAAAAGTACTGCTATTATTACATATTATAATATGTGTAGTGTATACTATATATAGTGTATACTACATGAACAGGATTTCATCAGCAAACTATTTGTTTCCTTACAAAGTATTAGATATAGCCTTGAATAGAGTTCATAATCCAATAGGATAGTTAGTGTACATTAATACATGATAATCATACATTTATTTATTTTTTTAATAGCATTTATGCATTTAAAATAAGATATTATATTGTGACAATGTATATTTAATATAGAGTCTGATTCCTATAATATAAATATTAAATATAAATTAAAGTAACAATATTCCATTATCTATTTTTATGTACTTTTGTATTTTTGATTATGAATATATCAATTTATGAGCTTAGTATTTATTCACTTTAAAGACATAATAATTATAAGTAGATTTAAGTAGATTGTGTAGTAATTAAATAAATATTTATAACAATTATTTTTCTATCTTGTATTCTATTAAAAAATATAATTCATTCAACTTTACATACACATATATATATCTTCTAATGAATGATTATTATTATATAGACACACTGAACAGACTAAGAATGATAGTGATAATATCTAAATAGTTATAGAAGTGGTTCACCCAGGTGAAACACTATTAGCTAATCCTATTTCTAATACATTTATATATATAGAATTAGTCTATGATATTACTGCATACTGCATGCTTCATTTGAACTCACTCCCAACACACACACACACACACACATGTGTGTAATAGTAAACAGCACACAACACCTGAGTGTGATAACAGCCTATGATTTAGTATTTAAGTTACGTAATATGTGAGATAAAACTACGTCGACAACATATTTATTTATTTATTTTTCTTTATTATAACTATAATTATTAATTTTATTCTCGTATTCATGTTTGAGTATATTTTAAATACGGATTTCTGTGGTTAAATAAAATCATCACCATCATCATCATATATATTATACTTACAACTGATTAGTAATCATATAATGTTAAATGTATTGATTCATATTTCATCACACACACCCACTGTATGTTATGCATGTATAATGCACATTCTATATGTTAATGAATGTACATTAGCATTGTACATAATGAATGCAAATTAGCATTGTACACATGTATAATGTAACATACTTTTGCTATGAATCCATCTCAAATATCATCAAATCAAACAATCATAATATATTGCATAAATCATTGTACTATATATATATATATTACATTACACATGTTGTGTTAATGGATATAATATAATACATTGCATATATAAATCAGTTTAATGCACACACCTACACACACACACTCATACACAACATTACCACTTGTATGAATAGCCGGAGGAGGAACACATAACTGTTTATATTGTTTACACGTTCAACTGACACATCTCCAGACACAGATATCAGCATCGCATCATGTATAAGTATAACTGTAAATAAGTCTATCTGATAGAGACAGACATACTATAATAGACCTACTTGACCAAGTTCCCCTTATATGTATGTCGGTTTATGTTGACTGTATGTCTTATATCTATTTCTTATATTTACTGTATGGTTACTCTTTTTAGTTCTTACTGGTGTATATTGTCTTAATTGTATATTATTCGATAATACTAATTATCTACAGAATACATATATATATATATATATATATAAATCATATATATATATATATACATATATAAAAATTATGATAAAAATATATTGAATATCGATTTAATATTAAATTATATGCATATGAATATATATATATATAATATTCAATATATTTTTATTATTGTTTTGATATTTATAAATATAAGTTGGTAATTTTTATCTAAATTCCATTTCTATTAATATACATATATATATATATATATATATATATATATATATATATATATATATAATTACGATAATTAGAAATGTATTCATTTATATGAATGAATGAAATACATTATTTCGTGATTTTTATCAATTTTAAATATAAATTCAAACTAAAAGCTTTAAATAACTACACCGTATCTAAATCGTTACCCTCTTCGTTACGCTCGCCTAGTTCTGGACCACTTTATTGATCTACACCGTGAGTGTCGCCGCCTCGTGGAGGAACACCGCGCTAAGATCGAACCTGTTGACCTTGTCGTCGGCCCTATGGACCATGCTGTTGTTCTACGTCACTCACCAGATGTCGCCTCTAGCGCGATTCCCCCTGGTGGTGGTTCTGTGCGGCTTAACCGTCTACGCCACCGTCAACGACTCTAATAACATAGGTTCATGTACGGCGGTGGATGTGTTCGCATGGCTTTCAATGTTATTTACTATTTGTCACTAATTTACATTTAAATAGAATCTTGTATTCATTTTTATTTACTTTTTATTTAAATTTTTATTAACTTTTTAATTTATTTAATAAATTCTAATCAAATTAATTTAACTATATATATTAATTTACAAATTGAGTAAGATATATAATCTAGTTATTCATTTATTCAGTTATTTAAATAATTTAATCGTTTTCCACATTTAATTATTCAACTTAAGTAATCTAATTAAATGATTTAAGGCTACCAATAACAATAATTTCTTCGCAATAAACTTTTTAAATTTGTATTATTATTAATTCTTACCAAATATTTCTTGGATATTTTAAATTATCAGTGATTATTGCAGGGAGATAAAAAAGATGCTGTTTATATATGTATATAAATATTATGTAATAGTATTATCAAACAATATTACTAAATCATGCATTTAATTATTCATAATATAATTTTGAATAGAACCATGATTTTTTGACCAATTAAAGTTTAATATTAATTATAAAGTTTTCATTTAATTATTCCTATAGAGTGGCATTTTATATTCAGTTTGATCATTAGTTATATTACATTTATAAATCCTATACTTCAATGTAAACGTGAATATATATATATATATATATATATATTTATCCATGATAATTTCAAATATTTTAATCTAGAAATTTGTTATCTAAATATACTTTATTTATATATATACTTTGTTTATATATATATAATCTATACTTTTAAATCTAGTTTCAATAATTTTGTTTGTTTTAGATGTTATTATTTATTTAGTATTAAATAGATTATATTAAATTGTATAATTTAATATATATAATTTTCATGTCGAGTAATTAAATTTACTTTGATTGCCATACAACAGTTGCCGACTACTTGAGGAGAGTGACTTGCAGCAATTCCACAAAGAAAAGTTAGCTATTATCTAATTGTTCCCAATTCTAAATCTTGTGATCTACAATGTAACTCGTTGATAAGGCATTCCTATTGCCCACCTACAATATTACATGGCGTTTATCACTGATTTTTTGAATATAAATTAACATTCAATAGAAAATCAAATTGTAATGGGTAAACCCCCAACTATTAACATTTCTACCCTTACCCCATTTATAATCCCACCCATCCTATTATTAACCCACATCCAACTATACACCATAGAGATCACTAAACCGATCTACATATCAATTCAATTGATAATATCTTTTACTCATTTAACACCCCTAACTATCAACCATACCCCTGACTATTAAATCCATCACTTTAACCCATAGCCATCACTAAACCCAGTGATGTCTAACTGCTCTTATTACTGTTAAACCCTCCACCACCACCCCATAGACATCACTAAACCCAGTGATGTCTAACTGCTCTTATTACTGTTAACCCCTCCACCACCACCCCATAGACATCACTAAACCCAGTGATATCTAACTGCTCTCATTAATATTAACCCCTCCGCCACCACTAAACCCGTGATTTCTACCTGCTCTCATTACTATTAACCCCTCCACCCTCACCACTCCATAGCCACCACTAAACCCAGTGATGTCTACCTAATCTCATTACTATTAACCCCTCCACCACCACCCCATAGCCACCACTAAACCCAATGATATCTACCTAATCTCATTACTATTAACCCCTCCACCACCACCCCATAGCCACCACTAAATCCAGTGATGTCTACCTAATCTCATTACTGTTAACCCCTCCACCCCCACCACCCCATAGCCACCACTAAACCCAGTGATATCTACCTAATCTCATTACTGTTAACCCCTCCACCCCCACCACCCCATAGCCACCACTAAACCCAGTGATGTCTAACTGCTCTCATTACTGTTAACCCACCACCCCCACCACCCCATAGCCACCACTAAACCCAGTGATGTCTACCTGCTCTCATTACTATTAACCTATCCACCACCCCCACCCCATAGCCACCACTAAACCCAGTGATGTCTACCTGATCTCATTACTATTAACCCCTCCACCCCCACCCCTCCATAGCAACCACTAAACCCAGTGATGTCTACCTAATCTCACTGCTATGGGTGTGCGGTATTGTCTATGTGTGGACCAGCAGTCTGTGCCTGGGTTTCATCCCATTCCTTTTCGTCTACCTAATCATCAAGTATCTAGGTACGTACGCACTTAGCCCGCTCGTATTGCGTAATCACTCATAAGAGTTATGTAAGGTAGATGTGCCCACTATTTTTTATATATTTATTTTATTTTGTATTATATATATCCCTTGTTTATTTCTCATACATTATATATTGTCCAAGTTTAGTATCTTATCTATCACACTATGCGAATTATGTTTAATAATACCATTGATTATTAACTCTTTCGATCAATATAAAGTGTTCTGAAAGCTCTAACGAAATGATAATGTTATGTATATCATCAATATTCCATGAAATTGATTAAAATATGTTGTGTTTTTTGCAATACTTGTAATATTAATAGTTGATTACGTTATGTTGCAAAACTTTTATAATAAAATAGTTAATATGGTAATATTCATCATGGATCGTAGATTAACAATATTATATAAATTAATAAACCACATGTATGTATAACCTTATGGTGTATAACAAGATATCATTGAGTAAAAGAGGATGATAAATACAAAATATAAAAAATCTTTACTTTCTTGTAACTGACCCATATAATTGTTTTATATTTATTTTTTATATTTAATTGCTTTATATCTTACTATGCCATGTAGAAATAAATTATCATACACTCTTGAAAAGACATGTACGTTATGAAAGAAGGTACATATCATAATAACTTATATATGTATTATAATAAACTAAATTATATGGATTTTAAAAATGTTAAGATATTTTGAAAAAAAATTCATTTTAAATAACAATATAACTAATGTGTATATATATAATATCATATATAATATATGTATATATATATATATATATATATATATGTATGCACATATATATATTGTGTATTATATACATATGTTATATTATTTTTTAAATTGTTATTATTTCTACGAAATATCGTAGCATTTTTAAAATCAATATAATTTAGTTTATTTCCATAATAACATTTATTTTAATACATATATGAGTTATTATTATACTTATCTTATTTCCTAACTTATATGCATTTCCTATCATATAATATGATCGTTAATTTATATATGGCATAATTTGATATATATATATAGAGAGAAATATAATGGTTATATATCATATTTAACAAGTTTTCAGTGATTATTTATTGGAAAATTTATAATGTGATTTTTATTAATTTATCCCTTCTAGTTCTGTATTAGTTCTTTTTTTTTACTATAAATTAATAACAAATAACACTACGTCTGAGGATTTCGAAAAATTATATTATACATTTATAAATTAAACAATATATTAATTTGTTTTAATTAAATATAAAGAATTTCAATTATTTATATAATAAGTGTTCATTTTTATCAATAGCATTTTTATCTGCATACTATAAATATGATTATAGTACAGTACATGAGTCTGCCATTAATTCAGCCGAATATAATAACGTTAAAATATTACATATATTATAATATTATAATATATATGTTAGTATATGTATATTTTACGAAAAAGTTAAAACTTGACGCCTTTAATTTCACCATCGATTGAATAATTTAAACTACATTACTACAGTGATGACGTACACACATGAGGTAATGTTACCGTGGTTACACACTAACATTATTACACGGTGAATATACGCCTAACTCATCATTGTACAACAAGCCTATATCGCACTCGCTATACACTGTAACCTCATTATAATGATAGTCATTAATATAACTATAGTTATATTAATAAATACAACACTTTCTGTTAATGTACGTTTTGTTTGATCGCCATATCTATTATAGTTATTATTATTATTATTAAATAGTTTATCGACTATAAGACAATAATAATGAAGGTAATAACAATTTGAACATAAATAAATATAAGAACAATAACAAGAATATATATATATATATATATAAAAGAACAAGAACAATATTTAATAATGCAGTTACACGCGTATATGCATACTGAAAGTGGCTAACTCGGGAGTAGAGGTATTGTAGATGTAAGTAAAACCTCTACACACACACACACACATACACGTACACACATACTCACACACACACACCCTCACACACATACACACACACACTAGGTTTGCGCTTGTTCTCCGTGACCTATTTACAAGACATCGCCGAGAAGTCGGGCAGCAGACTGCGCCACAAGATCGAAGGTAACGAGATATTCGCGGCGGTACTGCCTAAACCTATCAGATCGCTGGGAAACCTCTGCCTCAGTCTGGACAACAAGGTCGGTACGGCGTGGTTAGAACAAACTGCGAGTCTTAACGTTGTAATAGTTTCTCGTTTTATTTTAAAACAAAGTTGATATGGAATTTTTTTATTTCAAATGATAAATAAAGAAATATTTATCTTCTCATCTGTATACAAAGTACCCATTAATTCACCATATAAATGAATTAATTATATTCTCAATTATATATTATTTTTTATTTTATAATATTAATAATGATATGATATACTCTATAATAATTATATAATGTATATATGTAAATTACACAGTATACTAATATAGACATCGATATTAGAGCGTAATGTAGAAATTATCAATATGAATATATATTCTATAGTAAAAAACTACAATATTATTTTCTCAATATAATTATATTTGATATTGTTACACTAAAAAGTACATGACTCAAATTCTGTTGACGATAGAGTATTCAATTTTTAAGAATATATAGTTGATAACTATATATATATATATACTAATAACTATATATATATATATTAATTTATATTGCAATAATAAATATAACAATAAATATATGTATAATTATTAGATATAAATTGATTTTAAACATAATTCATGATTATAATTACATAATTATAATATAATTACATATAATAAAATATCAATAATTTAAGTACAACAAAATCTAATAATTATTGTTAATTAAGTGATTACATTTAATTATATATATATATATATATATATATATATATATAAGTTATGTTAATGATAGCAGTTCATTATATTACCTATCTATTAGCACTACACCTGGCTATTTTCGCACAACCAGTCCTTAATAGTTATTAATACATGTATGTGTATTATAATACGTATATTATTAAATATTCTATTTTTAATACAAATTAATATTTACATATATATATATATATATATATATATATATATATACATATTCTATCCGCTATTTATATTGTATTCAATATATATATATATATATATATATATATGTGATTTCAATAAATATTATTATTATAGGGTGGAATGATATATTAAAATAATTACATCAAAGTGTCATATTATCGAATGCGGAATATTCAGCGAGTATGTATATATATATATATAAAATAATAATATTTGTTTATTGAATTAGATATGAATTTACATATCGTATTAAAATGTACCCCTAAAGTAGTATCAGATTTGTACATTTACTGTGAAGAACGATACACAGAAATAGATACAAGTTTTGTATTGTGTTTAGATATATGATTTCATTAAGTTGTTGATAAGCACAAGAGATGAACATGAACTAACCGCGGTAGATGTTGACTCTTCCACTGGGCTATAAACCCCAGAGTATATGTATATAAGTTATGATATATTATTCAAACACGCATACTATTTCTTATAATATTGTATGTATGTAATACATATTATGTATCGTATAGCCTATGTGTAATGTATACATATATATATATATATATATATATATATATATATATATATATATATATATATATATATATGTATACAAGTGTTTATTACAAATTTTAAATTTATTTATAACAATTTTTTTTAAATATTTTTTTTAAAGTTTTATAATAATTATATTTTACCATTACAATTTAAATACTTTCGGTAGTTAATTTGTTTTTATTAATATACTCATTTGTTTTTTCAACGGATGATCATAAGCTTTACTCAATATCTAACCACTTTGTTATACCCTATTCTGAGTTACACACACCTCGATGATTACCACGCTAACACACACGACACCGAACAGTTGATGCAGGTCATGGACAGCGTCATGGACGAGACCGTGTCTATCTCGCTGATCTTCTTGTTGATCTGCTCCCTACTGTCTGCCACCATCTTCTTCACTATTCAGGTTAGCAGCAGGTCAACGGGGCGAGGGGGTTAGTAGGTCAGCATTGGGGGCGTAAGTAGGTCAGCGGCGAGGTTAGCAGTAGGTCAGCATAGGAGGCGTAAGTAGATCAGTATGGAGGTTAGAGGTCAGTAGGGAGGTTAGTAGGTCAGTGGTGGGTTTAGCAGTAGGTCAGTAGGGAGGTTAGCAGTAGGTGAACACGGAGGTCACGTGTTTGACCGGTGTCACACTCAGTATCAACGTAGCGTAATATTACGTAATAAAGAAGCACGGATAGAGGGTAGGTGATACAGATGTTCTATTTATAGATTTGTACACGTATTTAACATGAAGTATAGTAGTCTGATAAAAGCAATATAACTTCTTGTCATACGGGTTTAATACGCATTGTTCGGAATGCATAAACCAAGGCGTTTTGTTATTAAATGTACATTGGATTTATAAATAAATATAATATAAATATTACAAAAATTAACATATTAATTTGCGTACCATGTCGACTTGGTTATCAATTCATATCAATTTTTTCTTCCATATTTTTGTTTATTTATTTTTTTTGTTAACCTAATAAACTATATATTATTATATATCATACACATCGGTAGAGTAGTGTCACTTAACACATATAATTACATATCATCACTTAACACCCGTACTAGAGATATAGCAGTTATTGCACGGTATTCTGGGTATGACCTACTAGCTTTCAAGTTCTAGAACCTTCTTTACGACTATCTGTATTGAACGTTGATAATAATAAAAATGTTTAGTGTATTTAGCGACGTTTGACAATATATCGAATCTCCCTACAGTTGTACGTGATTTTCATTGATATCTTGATTAAGGGCGAGTTAAAATATATTTAATATTTTTATTTTAACAAAAAAAATGTATTACATATTTTCATGTTTAATATCTTATTTATAAATTTATAAAATTTCTCTAATTATTTTTGAGTATTTATATCAATATAAAGTGTTTTTATAAGCGTAATCGATATAATAATTATTGATAGGAAATTTCAATATTTTATAAATACCTGTCACATTTAATTGTATATTTCGATATCGTATACAAATATTTTACTAAATAAATTTCTATATTTACATTATGCATAGATTATAAATAAATTCCATATAATTAATAAACAAATAACGTATGTGTATAATAAGATATCATTGGTTGAAAGGAGACACTTCAACAGAAAATTTAGCAATGTGTTCTTTCTATAATTATCTCTGTCTAGTCAAGCTGTTATATTCTTGTATTTATTTTATATTATTAATTATTTATTTTTTATAATCCCTATAACTATTATTAAACTATTACTATAAATATAAATTTATATTTTTCTATTTTATAACTTCTATGCATATATTTATTTGTATATTGAATTATAATATATATTTGAGTACTCTATATTGGTACTAATTATTATTATGTGATTGTTGTTTATATACCATTATATTTTACTTGTCATTTATTTATATAAACGTAATATATATATATATATATATATTATAATCTTTTGTGATTATTTGTTTTAAAAAACGTTGAATGTCATTTTCTCAATTTTCTAATTTACACTTAGTAACCACATGTAAATTCCTACTATTTTTTAATTTTTATTATTTTTATCAGAAATGTTTACTATAAATGTATAACATATACATATATAGGAATCCTGTTGGATTTATTATCATATTTTATATTAATTAAATAAATGATAATAAACTTGCATTTTTATTTAACTATAGTTTAATTATAATTGAGACTATTTTTTTTACACCATTTTAAATAAAGTACTTATCTCCATTAGTTATTTATCCTTAACATTTTTAGATAGAGCTAAAATATCATTGTTTAGATGAACGCGTGCCTCCCCCGCTAAACAATAGCGCTTATATAATACACTAAAAGGCGGCGTCCAGTGATAATTCTCAATATATTCACATAAAACAACTTATTAACATAGGCCGGTGCATTAGTACTTTGTAGATACGACTTACTGACTGTTATACGCGCTGTACTATGCACTGCTGCCACGCTAAACAGTCCTATGTTATGTAGTACCGCTATATGAGATCCTATACTATTATTATTTTATTTTAACACCGTTTACATATAATATATATTAACAATAGTGTATATTCTCTACATAGAAAGAAATTATGACGATTAATAATTAATAAAGTTGAGTCGTTACTAAATAAATAGTTTTTAGCTTAGCTTTAAAACTATACAGTACTAAGCTCTACGATACATGTTCAGTGTGCTATGGTGTCCTATACTATGGCATATTGACCACGCTATCTTGTTACTTAGCATATATACCCATGTATCTGTGAGCGGTAATAACTAGTGATGTAAATGATGCCAGTCAAATCTAAAGCATGATGTAGTCTCAGTCTCAGTTACCTAAAGATTCAACTCGGCTCGAGCTCGTTTTGTTAGAGTCTCGGCTCTGGCTTTTTTTTTCCGAAAATTAAAGTCTCGGCTCGGCATCAATAACCAAAAGTCTCGGCTCGGCATCAAAAGGCTCTGCATCATTTACATCACTAGTAATAACACACAACCTATATTATTACTGTTAATAACATATCACAGTGATAGTATATATATATATATATATATACAAGCCCCTATGTATATAGTTTACAATACTATTTCACAAATACACTAATGTACATGGTTAGTACAAGCTAATTATTCTGAGTAATACTCATCTAGATTACACCATAAATTATTTATTTTATAAATGTTAATTATAAACGGGGTGTCATAAAAGATGCTTTGTATGCTATTTTTAGATAAATTCCACTGTTTCTTGTTCTGTGGATACCACATAAAATGTACCCATGTAATATTATATAATACAATAACATTTCATAATTTGTTATCTATTTTACATTTTAAACACTGCGGTATTCCCTTAATATATATATAAAACGAGACCCATATTATTATCAGCACAATAATAGGATAACATCATCCTTCGGTCACAATAGATTCAGAACAATAGAATGTAGAAGTGTTCAGTGTATTGAATAGCATCATTCTTCCATTGATAGATACAGAATGAAAGTCTGTACCATTGGTATCAGATAACAGCATACTTCCCTCACAATAAGAGAACAATATACCTATTATCAGTGCAATCAGATATCCCCACCCTCCCCATTACAGATAAAGAATGAAAGCCTATACTATTGGTATCAGATAACATCATACCTCCCCATACACCCCTCCACCCCCCTGCCCCTCACAGATACAGAATGAAAGCCTGTACTATTGTTATCAGATAACAACATACCTCCCCTCCACCCCACCCCCCCTCACAGATACAGAATGAAAGCCTATACTATTGTTATCAGATAACATCATACCTCCCCATACACCCCACCCCTCCACCCCCCTCCCCTCACAGATACAGAATGAAAGCCTGTACATCACCAGCATGCTGACGAACATCCTGAACGAGACGGAACACCCGATGATCAAACAATACATGCCTGACAACAAGATGCTGACCAACACCATGGACTCGGTGCTGGACAATGGCTATCAGTACAGTCGTGAGTGGATCTCATCCAAGGTAGGGCCGGCGGTGGGGCTTTTGTGTACGTAGTAGGGCTTTGTTTGTATGTAATAGGGGTGTATTTGTAAGTAATAGGGCTTTGTTGTTCGCAATAGGGAACAGTAGGGTTATGTTTATATGCAGTATGGTAAGTAGGGCTTTATTTGTATGCAAAACGGGGTAGTGGGATATATATATGGGGTAGTGGGTCTTATTTGTATACAATATGGTACAGACGGGATTTGTTTATGCGTAATAAGTTAAATGAGATTTAAATGAGTCTTTAAATGAGATTTATTTTTCATCTTAAATTACATTCAGTATAGCCGATATTATTTATCTATCGTTTGCAATACATGTATAATGTATTTGAATATCTTGATATTAAACTATGTTAAATCACACTCTAAGAAGCCTCCACAGCATTCACTACGTTCACTACGCCCTAACGTTTACTATCGTTGTTAGCTACTATTATTGTGCTACGATCTTTGTATGTTTAATAGAGTAAAGTAACATTTATTGCAGTTCATTTCCTAAAACCATGATCTTCAGGTACATTATAGGGTATACACTTGATCCGTGTATGCTACAGTGTGTAATACTGCTTTCGAGGACAGCAATAAAACATGTTCAATTGTTGTCGTATGCATGTAACACATAGGAAATATGTATTTCGTCGCGTGAACACTTTTGTAAGGCAAGTTTCACACAGCGAAAATGCCATAATCTTTTTATGGAATATGTGAACATCCTATTATACCCTATAACGAAGTTTAAGTATATTTAAACTTTTGCAAAACTAATGATATTATTTCATTGGCAGCAAACTTCCTAATAAATTAATGCATATGATTAATAATATATGAAATAATGATACAACGCGCATGTTCTCAGATTCAACAAATCACTGATAACGAAGAGGCTAACCTTGAATTAGAGCAGCAGGTCTTACAATTCTATGACTTCATTTATTACAAATGCTTCTCTAAGGTAACGTTGTCATTTATTATTACGTACATTCATATCTAATTGTTTAATTATTAATATAAATATTTATCTAGTAAATTTTATTAATTATACCTATATAATATATATATATAATTTTTGTATTATAAAAGTTTATAAAAATTCAAACTCTTGAATTAACATTTTTCTAAATATTAATATTTACGAAATCAACAACAATGTAGCATCATCACTACTGCGGCTTTTACTACGGAATAATGATACACCTGTATAATCGTATCACCCTGTAGAACAGAACCACTACCCTGCTGAACGAAGGCAAGCCCATCAATCTGTACGACGTCACTGACCTTTGGTTCATGATGAACAAAACTACGAGCTTCAATTTCGTGGATTTCGCCAAAGAGAACATCGGAACTTTAATGAAGGTTTCACTCACGCGATACTAAAGTATCGTCGTATCCACTATTCAAGTGTTAATAGTATACTATTATAATGTAGTTTAGGGTATACCCGAGATGAATTTAAGAACAACAAAATAATTTATTTATTTTTTTACGTCATATTAAAATAAAAAATATCATTTTTAAAATGAATAAATGAGTCATGTTTCTACATAAAAAAATACTTCTAAATATTCATTTATAAGGATATATCAATAAATGAATTATAATGATAATTATCAATTTTCAATAATCTAATTAAATTTAATATTCATTATAATATATAAAGCTGCTTTAATACCACAAAAAAAAAGCCCGATATCTGTTCGTTATTTGCTGCTTTAAGTTATTTATTTTAAAACATTTACTGAATATCGGCAAGTCAAAGATTTAAGATTTGATAATTATATCTGTTATCACAGAAACTTCCCGATGTTGGTGTTCGACGATATCGGGTTTTTTTTGTTATGCTTTTATGTTTGCTAATTAGCTGTAAGATTTATTATCGATCAAACTATTTTACATTATAGAATTGTATCTATAAAATTAGGTTCCGTATCTATATACAATATTCGCAAAAGTAGAATAAAAATATATCAGAAAACAACATAAATTTGTAGTATCGATATATTTATCAACAAATATGTATATGTTTTAAATTCTTAATCATATTACATGTCCACGTATTAACATACAATGTCAGTGTTATTTCCTTCCGAACAATGATTAGTCAGCGCAGTTTCCTAAAATAAATATTCTGAGTATATTGATTCTTAATATTACGATACATTATGATCAATAATGTTGTATATTTAAAATATTTATATTTATCATATTACGATAATATATATTTAGCTATTAAAAATATATGAATATATCATATAAAAGTGTAATATAACGAATTATAAACATGTATATAAATGTAAAAAAAAAAAGAATATTAAACTTAATAATGAATAAAAACAGACACTATCTTATCATATCATGTTATAATAAACAACATGCAACCTATTGCATAATGATAATTTAAATAGATAAATACATATGTTTAAATATATTTTAAACGATCTATATTCGTATAATTATTATGAATATTTAATTATAATAAAATAATATAAATTATAGAAATATTATTATGCATTTAATATTCTAATTTGGGAGTTATTTTTGAATTAAAATCATAATTATATATCATTTTAAATTTAGATATATTTAAAAAATATCAAATTAAAAAATTAGACAACATTTTTTTCTAATTTGTACACATATCTTCTATTTATTGTCAAGTTCTACTTATTTCATCACTTGCCTAAATCTCTCTCTATTACTATGACTTTCCTTCACTAACTTCCCTATACTTCCACCCCCTCCCCTCAATCAGCTATTAGAATCTATCTGGAGCCTATTGGCTAACAACATCAACATCTTGACCAGTCTTTTGTCTACCAGCTTGACCATACTACATGTTGGAGGTATGGTGGTCCTGAATTTCATCATCTCTATTGTTAGTAGTAGTAGTAGTAGTAGTAGGGGTAGTAGTAGTAGTAGTAGTAGTAGTAGTAGTAGTAGTAGTAGTAGTAGTAGTAGTAGTAGTAGTAGTAGTAGTAGTAGTAGTGGTGGTGGTGGTGGTGGTGGTGGTGGTGGTGGTGGTGGTGGTGGTGGTGGTGGTGGTGGTGGTGGTGGTGGTGGTGGTGGTGGTGGTGGTAGTAGTAGTAGTAGTAGTAGTAGTAGTAGTAGTAGTAGTAGTAGTAGTAGTAGTAGTAGTAGTAGTAGTAGTAGTAGTAGTAGTAGTAGTAGTATCAGTAGTAGAAGTAGAAATACATACAGATAACATTACATGAGCCCACTTTCTACTGGTCAGTTCATATTCTTGACCACCCTGTACTACCTACTGGCCACCAGCAAGGAGAGATATCTACCCCTGGAGTGGTTCACGCTGGTGGTGCCTTCGAATTGCCCTAAACCACTGACTCAGACACAGAGATATGTGTTTCTTTTCAGTGTAGCTCTCGAAGAAGCCATTAGGTTTGTCAATCGCAAACGTGTATGTAATTATAATTATTAATTAAATATTACTTACAATTAATAATAATATTATAATTTGCAGCAAACATTGATATCCTCATAATATCCTCATTATTATAATCAACATCGAATATATCATCATTATTATAGTATGTATATGATCATAATGCATTACATCATTAGTTCATCATCGACAACACATCGGATGACGAATAATGATGTTCGAATGATGTCATTGTTAGGACGTCTATTATTAGTTATTAATATTCAGCATCCTTTAGTAGATGTGATATTCATGTGATATATATATATATATATATATATATATAGTGAGGGTTATATATCTAGTATCTGTGATATATTGTACAATGTACGTGTGTGAGTGTATGCATTTATCTTTATCCTAATACGGATGACAGCTAAAAAAGTGATATGTATTACACGTGGCAGTAATATGGCAGTCAAATACAGCTCTCTTCCTCTATCTCCAACTATGTCCCTCTCTCACACTACCACAACACACAGTTCCATACTGATGGTGACCTTGAAGATAGCATTCTTCCACGGTCTGTACACGTGGCTCACGCACACTCTGTTCGACGTCCACATGATCTTTCTACCATCGGGTTAGTTGTAATCGGTATGATGTCATAATGATGTAATTATGAAGTCATAATGATGTCGCAATGATGTAATAAAGTATCGGTGACAAAATGATGAAATATTCATAAATTCAATGATTCGTGTTACTACTAATTCTCTGTGTCTTCTAACTATATAAAACCTCATAACGAAAACAGTACTACTTCATAATCATTGTATTAATTTCTAAATAAAAATATATTATTATTAATTACAATGACGAATTTATATTTGAAATAAAAACCATAACATATCGTATATTGCAATACATCAAGACAGTTTTAATGTATGCGTTTCACATTTGTGAATATTGCCTACTTATTTACAATCACATATATAAATATCTATAAAATATACTTAATCTAAGTATAAGAACAAATAAATTATATATATATATATTAATGATTTAACTGAAACCAGATGTTATATGGTTATGAAACATTCTAACCCGTCCTATTTTGAAACTAACGAAACTGATTTAAGTTGATTACGAAATGTTTTATTTTCATTATCAGATAATAGAAAATTATAAACACTAGGAATGTGATTTTATTTCACCTAAATCAAATACTTTAATCATTTTAAATAGTAAATAATGTAAAATAATTGTTTTTAAAACTTGATCAGATCTCAATTAGAATTGTGGTCGACTCGATGCACAAAACTCAACTCATTTGAATCCTTATATATATATATGTACAATCAAATAATAATGTGAAATCAATGAAGAATGTTAATTATAACAACTACTACCTAATACACTACACCACATAACACGATACATACATACCAGTTCTTTTTATAAATGGTATTTTGTGGGCAATCCCCCCCCCCGCTATTAAATTTTTACCCACAATAAAAATCTTATTTTATTCATAATCCTATTTATTAATTGGAAATCGGTAGACGTATTTTAATAGATTGTTTCATACACAATAGAAAACAACGTCATTATTTTTCGAATACATATATGCCTCCTTTATATATACCTTCCAAATTCAAAACCTTAAAAGGCTGCACGCTTCTATCCACGCTACCTATTTATGATGCTACCCCTTACACTACACCCTACTAAACCCCCCTGGCCCCCACTACACCCCCTCGTCCCCACTATACCCTACATAAACCCCCCTCTAAACCCTACATACACGGCCCTCGCCCCCACTACTACACCCTACATACACCCCCTCACCCTATATACACCCCCATCGCCCCCACCACACAGCGCTAGCCGCCATGTTTGCAGCGATCCCATTCGTCGGCACGTACTGGGCGTCTCTTCCCGCCATCATGGAACTGTGGCTGATACAGGAGCGAGGCATCAGCGCCATCCTCATGCTGGCAGTGTCCCTACTACCCACTGTCACGGTGACCTCTAGTCTCCTCAGCGATATCAAGGGGTGCGTACGTATTCATTATGTATAATAATATTAATAATATTTATTAGAAGAATTTTAATTTTTTTTTCCTATTAAATCCTATTAATATTTTCTTCAAAATAATATAAATATTTTCTGTTGTCGTTGCCCATTATATATAGTTTTGTATACATCACAATAATATATTTCTAAATAATCTATTATTTATATGAATGCGTTTTTAGTGTTCATTGCTTAGATTCATTATGTTGTTGTATATATAAATGTATAGAATTTAAAGTTATCATACCGAACATGCATAGCAACAAGTTTATTACTTTACAAAGAAACAGTTTCAATCAATATTTAATATTTATTAGTAATGTTTTGTTATATTAAATTATTCGTACTCAGTAATTTCATTTATTTATTATTAAAATATTATAAATAAAGTATAAAATAATTTTTTATATAAATATATATTTAAATTATAAATTAAATTGTATATATATACTTGATTTACATATTTTTTATTTTTTTTATTAATGTTACTATAATACAATTATTGTTTGTTATTTAATTCACTATTCTATGTACATCGTATTATAAGTTTATATTTTTTATTCAGATCAAAAATAATAGATTTAATTAGAATAAGAAAACATGAATACATTATTCGGAATTAAAGGGAGAATGATAATGAAGAAATGTTATTTTACTTCTATAATAAAACAATTGTTATTGTTTCTATCTCTAAAATACTATCATCAAGGACATTTCAAGGGCATTGTCAAAAGCCCATAGATTGGCGATTAAAAATTTATATTAAAAAAAATAATATTTATAATTATAATCACATAAACACAGGTATTAATTTCCCATGTTATAATAATACTTCCGATATGTGAATTATTAACTAGCTATAATTAAACGTTTTATAATCAAGTGTGTTCAAAAATGAAGTACATACATTACTTTTTTTAATAGCGATGAAGGAATTATGCTTACGCATATATTTTAAAACTTTTGTGTAGGCTTGAATGATTTTATTGTATTGCATTATGATCCAGTAGTACATATTTTAATTTAATATTAATAATTATGATTATACATTCCTTTTTAATTTATTTTAGATATGTAATTAAAATACGAATTTATTTATATATTCTTCTCTCTATGTATATATTCACGTCTATCCATAATAATATAATTATAATAATATACATATTGTATTACTTATACCCTTGTTGACTTATTGATATTAGACATTTATAATGTTATAGTGAATATAAAGTATAAATATAAGTTTATTTTTATTGTAATATTATTTAATTCTGAAGAAAAAATTTTAGAATATTTTATAAATTTAATATCAATAAAAATTACTTTTAATCTAAGACGAAAATATTGATAACAAATTTATAAATTGTGTTATATATATTTTCCATATGAATATAAATTGATTTCATAATAATGTGTACAATTTGTCATAAGTGTATTTGTCAATTACATAATATTTAACTAAATCTTATTATCAAATAGAATATATTATAGTATTAGATGTGTTATTTGTTATACTTTAAATAATAATAGATTTATTATGAATTGCATATTGTACAGAGGTCATCCCTATCTAAGTGGATTAGCAATAGCTGGAGGTGTGTACTGGATGGGTCTCGAAGGGGCCCTAATAGGTCCCATTGCCCTCTGTATTCTAATAGCTACCATTAACATGTATTCTGTGATCATTAAAGGTTATTGACAAACTATATTATGTAAATTATTAATTCATTATTTATTCATTTTCAGAAAACTAGTCTCGAACTGCAGTATAATGTTGATTTTGATGTTATTTTTATTATTATCGATTGTTACTTTATTGATTTTATTATTATTTTGATTTTTACATTAATATATTGACTATTATATTATTATTTTGAAAGCTATATGATATGCTATTTTAGCTTTGTTTTGATGAATAAATATAAAATACATAAGAATTTATTTAACAATAAAACAAATTCAATAAAATACAAAGATATTAGTAAAGTAATAAATAACATTTAGTGACGTTTTGACAGTGGCTTTCGTCCTTTGACTATCTTTTGAGAATATTTCAAAACACCTTTTTTAGCTCTCTGTATAATGATAGTTATGATATGTTAATAATGTCTATAAATAGATATTATATACTAAAATTAAACCTGAGTTCTGGGCAATCTTTTGATCTTCAATGGAATGGCGGCTGCAGTTTTACCTTTAATCATATTGATGGGTTTCTTAACTTTAAAGATACGAACAATCCAATGTTCAGAGGTGAAAGCTTCATCCAAATACTCGAGCACGATGTTCTTGTTACCGATCTCCGTGTTCCGCGTGCGATCGAAGCCAGGGGGCGTGTTGTGATCGAGTTGAACCTCGCCGAACCGATAGTAAGACAACTTGTACATGAGACAGTTGAGCAACGTGGGGGCGCCACCCGCATCCACTCGGAACTCTCCGTTATTAAAGTAGTCGGACTCGCGGATACGCTTGGGGTGTTCCCCTTCGGCGATACGTACCATCCACAAGAACTTGTTGATGTCGTCACCCGAGTAACCTATGACCCCGCCGAATATCACGAGTACGTAGTCTACATCCAAAGATAGCATGATATCGTATGCCGCTGATTCATTAGAGCTCATCGCCATGCCTACCAACGCGATGTGACTATTGTTCCACGTGTTATTGTCCACCAGGGTAGTCCTGTTCGCCATTCCCGCTATCTGGTATCCGTAATCCCACCAGGACATCACGCGAGACTTCTCGTGGGTGTTTTGTCTCAACCAATAGTAGGCCTCCCTGAAATCGTCCAGAATGTTTCTAGTCCTGTAGTACATGAGTCATTAGGGTGATATGAGTCATGATAAGTAGTGACCGCTGTGGTGTTGGAACTTACCCATCATTACTGTAGGTAGACAGCACTATACTAGGACTAGAGTAAGCATTACTGGTTACCCATACACAATGCACTGTGAACAGTATCAGTACTATGCACAGTACAATTACAACTATACTTCTGAGGTTTGTGCCGAGGTCGTCACTTTCTACTGCGGCTTTAGAGTCGATGGCTTTCTTGGTCTTGCCGACCTATTTAATATTGCATTGCATTGTAATATATATTGATAATAAAGTTACATAAAAGCACATAATACAATTCATGAAGCATTTTACCAGCATAATGAAGATACATTGATACAAATTAATCGATATGCAAATAATAAAAACAAACTGTAAAGAAGCATTAAGCAATAAGCACATTAAATTAATTTAAATAAAATGATTAATTGTTAATATTTTAATATTAATAATTCATATAAAATTAATTTAATTTAAGTAAATATATATTTGCGACTAAATAAATTCACCACCTTTTTAACTTTTTCTGATTTAGGCTAAAATGTAAAATAATATAGTTAAAATAATATAGAATAATAATTAATAATAAATAATAACATAATATTTAAAGTTAAAATATAAATATTTTAGAATAACAAATGTATATATATGTATATATATATATAAATATGTTACTATATGATTATAAATATACTAATCATATTTATTTAAAGACTTCATTAAAAAATGTACTTGTTAAAAATAAGATAACACAAATTAAAGAATAAGTGATATTCTATGCTTAATTAATATTAGTAAATATTACAAAATGTAATGCGTTCTATCATTGTTTAGAAGCTTAATTATAGCACGTATAGTGAATATGTTGTTGTTACCTTATCATAATACTTTGTGTCAGTGGGAGCTGCGGTTACAGCAGTTTCTTTATCACTTGTAAACACATTCAAATTTGGCATCTGGTTTAATATTTAATGCATCATTTTCTCATAAATAAAATATATCGTTTATGGAGAGATAATAAATACCTTTAAATAATTGTGGAAAGTCTTTGAGAATCCAATGGAAGCGAGAATACAGACGCAAGGGGTCAGTGTCAACATTAGACGTACCATAACACCGGCAAAGTATACAGCACTCAAGGCATACAGTACAACTGTAATGTGTATGTGATAGTAATATTAGATATGTTTCATAAGGTTATATTTGATAATATTAGGAGGAATTGTATTTTAGATTAATCATGGAAGGAATCTTAACTTGTATTAGTCTTATATTAATTATAGCAATGAAATATGATTAAATTATTATAATTCCATATATTAATTATAAATAATTACTATTATTACACTAATATAATACATGTGATTTAGTATCATTTCTATCAATATATATCTAATTTATATCATAAATAATATATATTTTCCAAATTTGAAAATTTAAAAATATTTATAATTATTACAGAATACACAAATTGTTTTCAAGATAGTTTATTATATATAATACATTTTATAATACTCATTGAATATATAATATTTAACAGTATATCAATAATGAATTAGATAGTACAAAAAATATTATATTTATGGTGTACATACAATTTAATCAAATAAATACTAATAATAAGGTATAATATACTATAGTTATTCTATTATCAACAACATTTTGTCAAGTATATTGCTGATAGGAATACAAAATATGTATATGTATATATATATATATAATGTACATTAAATAAATAAGTATCACCTAATTATTATTTAATTACTATTATGGTGTATTATAGTAGATTAATGATGATAATAAATATAATATTTTGTGAATGATTAATGATTAATTATGGTCCAAAAACTATTGGATTAAATGAAAACAATATAAACTATACCATATATATATATATATATACTTATATAAGTATGATGGTAAGGTGAAAACTAACTGAACACTCTGGAGTCATTGATATCATTGACAACGTACCACAATCCCACGGGGAACATACAGATAAGGACGTGAAGGTCAAAGAAGAAGGACACCCACATAGTGGGCTGATGTTCTGATACGGAAGCAATGATCGGAATGTGGATCTTAGCATATCCTGTGTCCCATAGCGAGTAGAATCTTCCACTCCATGGCGCAACAAAACCTATAGGTAGTAGTAGTAGTAGTAGTAGTAGTAGTAGTAGTAGTAGTAGTAGTCGTAGTCGTAGTAGTAGTAGTAGTAGTAGTAGTAGTAGTAGTAGTAGTAGTAGTAGACAGTTAGTAGTAGTAGTAGTAGTAGTAGTAGTAGGCAGGTGGTAGTAGTAGTAGACAGGTAGTAGGTAGGTAGTAGGCAGATACTAACCGAAGTAGGTAAGTGCCACCACTAATGCAAATACAACGAGAGCACTGAATACGAATGAAATAACTAAGAATTTCTTTGTTTCCGACTTGGTCAAGAATGATTTGATGTATTGTATTATAGCAACGGCATATAATAAAGCGAAAACACCTATAATTTATAATTAATGTAAATTAAAGTATATTTAAATTTTTCAAAGTTAATTATGCATTAATAATAATAATATATTTATTATTTTTTAATAATTTCAGTATATTTTTAGATTACTTTTTAGGTCATACTAAAAATATAAAAATCATATATATATTTCAAAGGTACAAATTTTTAATAAAAATAATTTTAATTATTTAAAATAGATTATAAAATATAATTTTAGGATTTATATTAACCAATGGCAGCCATGTGTTCGGATGTTTTAATTGGTTGGAATCCAACGAATGGAATTTGCATCGACATTACAAGTCCAAGAATAAAGAAAGTAGAATATGCTAATTAGGACAAATATTATATTAGATGAAATAATAAGATATATTATCATATTAAACTATTATTTTCATGTTAATCATATGATTATATTAATATATAATATATATAACCATGTATATACTAAATTATTACTATTTTTTTAATTGTAGTTAATGAAAAATTAAATATTATAATGATATAAATAAATTTAAATAAAAAAATATATTATACAATTATTTTATATGAATTCTTATTAATTTATCTAAACTAAAAATTAAAAATAATAAATAATAATTTCATAATTAACATTAAATAAACATATAATAGAGGAAGGTGTGGTCACTTACCAACAAATATCCTATGAGAATAACGTCCCATCAGTAACAATACAAACACATGAAGAGGAATCAGGTTGATAATAAATACGTAACCTCCCCATGCAGAAACCTAGGGTGGTAGATTTAGATAGGTTATATCGTGTACTACTAGATCATTTGTGAATGCGTACCATGTAAAAGTAAGAAATTGCCGTACAAACGGACCAAAACACGGCTCCAGTTTTCACGGATTTAATCTAGAGTTGGGGAAAATAAATGTAATATATATCATTATCGATGGGGGGACGGTATCGATGACTTACCCAAAGATAGTAGGTGAAACAAAGCGCAAAGATAGCGATGGCTTCGTTATCGTAACTACCAGCAACGGAGCGAGAGATGTAACCGGGCGTGATGATGATGAAGAGGGCAGAGAACAGACCCGCCCCTTCGTCCCACAGTTCTCGCGTTAAGAGGAAAGTTGATATCGCGGTCATGCCACTGTGTTAATGTGCGCCGGTGATTAAATATATATTTGTTATGGTTAGTTTATAAATTGTTAGCATCATTATTTTATAATTTTTCGAATTATAATTTTATAAATATTAAAATACTATATTTATTCAAATATATATATATATATATATAGATATTAATAATTTAATAGCAAATATATAAATAGAAATAACCTGAATATCGGTGCCAAGAATACGCATATATCACGGATGAAAATATTGATATTAAATAGATTTAAGAACCAATGTATAATGCCTGAGGTAACCATAAGACCTGGGTATACCTGCGGGTGAATAGGGTATAGGTGTAAGGTGTATAGGTGTATAGTGTGAATAGGTGTAGTGTATAGGTGTAATAATGTAACATTCATTGGGCGGGCGGGCGGATTTCATTTATGACAACGATGCATCATTTCAACGATAATATAATATACTAGATCATAGGTATATATGAGGACACAGTTTAAATTGGATGTTTACACGATCAGTAATATACTTTCAGTATCAAATAGCGAAAGTTTTCACACGACAGAATATAGATTTCCGATATATGATACGGAAACAATTGTACGGATCATGTGACAACATATCAACATGTGATCACCGTATAATAAGTAATAGACTGAAAATGAATACAAACAGTTCCTCCGACGATTCGGCCTAGTGGATACCATGCCCTTTCGTCGAACCAATTCAAGAATTTGTAGAAACCATTCTGTACCATGTAATGCGTCGCACGATAGTTGAACCTGCGTAGTAATAATGTATGTATATGTATGTATATGTATGTATATATATATATATATATTTTTATTAAAGTATGTTGTTTCTATTAAAATGTATTATTATATGTTTATAATATTAAAATATAAATCTAGAAATTATGTTAAATTTTATTTATAGTTTAAACGTATATTTCGTAATACATTTTAAATCAAGTATTTTACTAATTTTTAATATTACACATATTTTTAATATCAATAAAAAAATAATAATTATTAGACTTATACACATTAGTTCAAATACATTAGGGAAATCTTGATATATATCAAGATTAATTAAAAATGATTATATACACTGATATTAGAAATATAGAAATGATAATAAATTAATTTTAGTTTTAAGTAGACTTTAAATCATATAGATTTCTATGTAAAATATTTCTATGTAAAATATATATATATATATATATATATAGGGTTGTGAGTTAATAAAAAACACGTTTTAAACAGACGTTTTAAACGCGTTTTAAACATAGAATAAAAAACGAAAAAAAAAAGAAAAAAACAAGAGACATACATTTATACATATATTTATTTAATTGTTATTTAAATTTAAATTTAAATTCAATTTGACAAATAATAATTTATCTGCTCTTTTTTTTGATATAATAAATTGTATAATTGAAAAATGAATGAATATTTAATAAATGTATAAAATATGTGTATATAAATATAATATTATTATTAAAAGTTAAATTAGATTTCTTTTATGTTTTGATATACTAAATTGTATAATAATATATATTATGTTTAAAATTATATAAAAAAATAGTATGAATTTTCATATTTTTTTAATAATAATATATTAATATATAAAAGAAATATGAAAGTTCATAATATATATTATTATATAATTTATTATATCAGAACATAAAAGAAATCTAATTTTACTTTATTATTTATAATAATTTATTATAATATAAATATGAAAGTTCATACAGCTTTTATAATATTAATTATATAATGTACATATATCTATAGATTGTGATACAATCTCCATGTCTATAACAAATAATTAAATAATACAGAAATACTCAGTGTTATAACAAAATAAATATTATAATTATTATAATTGTCATACTAATGTATAGTTTGACAATATGATTTAATAATGCTAATAATACAGATAATATATTATTTGAATTATTACTGATTATTCATATAATATGTACTTACTTTATTATTATTTTATTATTTATCAACATATCTACTTTATTTAAATAATTTTATATTTTGTAACAGAAAAAAAACGAATAAAATGAATTAAAAACGAAAAAAACCGTGTAAAACATGTTTTAAACAAACAATAATAAAAAACGCGTTTTTTAACAACCCTATATATATATATATATATATATATATTATGCATGTCCTGTAATATATTTTACAATATTTAAAGAATACCAGTAATATCGTGGGGAGTGGTGATCTCATACGCAATGACCATCGATATAAAGAAAGTGGATAAGCAATTTACGCACGCAATGCATGTAAAAGATAGATACGTGAATGACACTTTTATCGATAAATTAACAAAATGGTATCAGTAATTTTGATTGGATATTAGTCATATTATATATGTCAAATATTAAAAAAGTAGGCTTTTCGTCGAAATAGATTAAAGTGACTTCTATCTATATCAATGGATTTATGGATTATAAATATCAATAAAATAGTATGATATCTTCAATTAAAATACACAAAATTACGAGGAATGTTGATATGGTGTATTTTAAATATATAATTTTATTTTAAGTATAGATAGTACATTAAAATTGGTAGTAATTATCAATATATATATATGAATAAATAAATATTATTATAAATAAAAAGTAGCCCAGGTTGTGGGTTTCAACTGCATGTTAAACTGCATGCATAGTGGATTGTGCCCTACACTAAATTCAATAGCTTATCCACTTTCTATATATCGATGGCAATGACATATTAGTGTAAATAATTATTTATAAATAGTAAAATTTCGCACGAAATCACCGCACCGCACAAGATTAATCTGCATGAAATCATGTTGTACAATTATGCATTGATCTTTAGATCACCTTTTGAAATAATTATTAAGTTATGTAACTAAAAATTAATAATGTAACAATATTTATATATATATAGGGTTGTGATACATATAAATGACACCTATAAATAATATATCTCCGAAGGTATAATATAAACTTAGTAACAAATGCAAATTATTTTTGCATAATAACTCAATAATTAATGTCTGTCAGAAATAATACATTTATTGACAGGTAAAAATACTATATTTTATTTTATACTTCGGATGCATTTTTAAACTATTAATAAATTACATATGCACAAGTATTAATGGAATAGTTTATACTTTAATTAAATTTAAAATTGATTTAAAATTTTACAAATGTATTACAAATTGTAATTTACAATTATTAAAAACTAATAAAGAGTTCATATATTAGTACTAAATCTTTATCATTATTATACTGCACTGAAATGCAGACAAAATTACAATCAAAGGTAGTCCGCAATAAAAACAAAAATTTCCGAAGAAATCGTATATAATTTATTTATCAATTATTATACTATAATTTATAGTATACTTTTATTATAATGCATATAATTGTGTGCGTTATCTCGAATGCGTATATTATTTAATTTGGTCATCAACGATGACTTTTTATATAATAGGATATAAATAAAATTTGACTATGTATAAGGAGTATTTCGTGATATATTAACAAAGTTTTATTAATATTATGTGATTTTAACTATATAGATTTTTCATAATAAATGTACATATATATATATAACTAAAATGTTTTAAAGAATTACTGGGTAGAAAAAAAAAGCAAATCTTATCAATTTCTATTTCATTATATATATTTATATATATATATATATATATATATATATATAACTATATAGGCTATATAATATTTTAAATAAATAATTCAATTATTAATTGTATAGTATTTTAAATTCCGTAATTAAAAACATATACAATTTATAAAGATTATACATTGAATAAATACTATTGACGATTTTGAGTACGTGGTCAAAAATGTTGAAGCACTATTTTTGTATAAATTTTAGCATGGTCTAAGCACGAATACTTCGATTAAATAGACTGATAGAAACGTATTATTTTGTAAATTCTATACAAATAATGGATGGTCTCAAAATTATAAATATATTTTAATATTCTATATAATATATATTATATATATATATTTCTTATACGTTCGGTTAATGTTTAGTCTTGAGCTTAGATTTAGTTAACGATATCTACCGTAGATATATAAATTCAGAATAATACAAATGTACGGTATTTCAAGATTTAAACATACAACATTTGTAACAAATAATTTGTCAAATATAAAATTACAAATTTTCAAATTGATAAATTTATATATATCAATGTATTTATAAATTATATATAGATCATATAAAACATTACATATTAATATTATAATTATATTAATTATTGATTTAAAATAACACTATTAATTAAACTGATAAAATGTTAAAATGAAAACTAAATTATTATTTTTAAATAAATTTAAATTCTAACCATGGATCAAATTCATGAATTATACTTTCGAATCGTATCACTGCAAAAAGTCGAGTACCGAATCCTAATACCCAAGCTACAGATAATATGACTACAACTAATAAACTTTTCAACCCGCTCATATCGGGAAGGCTAGATTTCGTACTCATTTTGTGTTTATCACCGGTCGTGGCCATTTATACATATGTAGCCACGTTTAAAATATTAGCCAATAAAATTGCAATTTAATGATACAATGAGAAGAAAGGTATATATTTATTTTAATCATTCTCATTATATAATATATACCCAATATATACCTAAATGTTTTTACAACTCGGATTATATATAGATAATAATTAGATTTAAATTAAATTAGAAGGTGTGCAAAAGTATTTACAGAAATATTTAATAAGTATTTAATAATATTGCGATGGTGTTAAATACAATGTATAATGCATATTATAAAATAATATATACGAATTTAGGTATATTACCAAATTCCTATTACCAAAGGGTTTTGATATTACCTAGATATATTTACTAACTAGGCTACTTATTGATATTAATTTAAGTTATTTTCAATATATTTTCATAATTTAAATTATAATAATAATTGATATATTATATAATATACATATATATTTGTAATATTTTCTATATACATGTATAATATGAATATATAAATTTTTAAATTATCATAAATACATATTGTAATTTGTAAATAAATAGTTTTATATTTGTAAATAGTATTCCTCGATATTACATTATAAGGTAGTAATTATATTTTATAATTAAAGTAACACATTATTTAATATCATATTCATAATATTTGTGTGTATATATAATTTTTAATATATTTACATTATATCAGAATTTATTAATTATATAATAATTAACATATTCAAAAAATAACTAATTAATGAAATAGTAAATTAAACAAGTAAATATAAATGTTTATTTGGAAAACTGCTCAGAATGTATCCCTTCCATCTTAATCTCAAATGAGAAAAAGAACGATCTTCAATGATAAATACAAAACAGAAGTTTTTATATTCATCAGCTTCACGCTCAAGAAAGAATACTGTAACTCATCATCACAGATTTTGGTTCGGTATCAGTTTTATCTGATATCCTGGCGAAACATACTATAGAAATGATCCCTAAAAGTATGATCTTAAGGTTTAATGGTTTAACATATGTTATGTATAACAATAATCATTTTTTAAAACACAACTTTTTTTTAATATAATAAATTTAACATTAATTTATTTAATATTTTTTTTTAATTTTTATTAATTTACATTCATTAGATTTACATAAATATATTAATATAATAAAAAATTAAATATGTGTTAATTTTCATAACTAAAATAAATATATAATAATATTTATTTCATTTAATAAAATGTGTATATCAAATTATAATTCAATGACTCAAATATGAATAACAATGTATTTAAAATATCCATGAAATTACCCAAGGATATTAATATCGTATTATTTCCTATATAATATAGGCTATAGTAGGGTATACTTCCATATCTACTATTGTATTAGTAGTTAATATGTGTTATATAAACATTCACATGCAAAGCATTCCGTGCATTAACCATTTGTGTAAATAAAAGTGTTATTTACATCGCCTGAATTGAATTGTAGTGGATAATATCAATACCTCCTATAACCTCGAGTTTATAGGAGGTCTTGATAATATCCACTGGATATACATGGCCTCCTTTAGCTTCGAAGCTAAAGGAGGCCATGGGATTTACCATTATTACGTGTGAAATGAAAATTTTAAAATGAATAAACAAAATAATTATCTAATCTACTATTTACAAGGGAGTATCTCCCTGCATTTACTAATAATGTATTGTGCAAACATATTTCTCCCAAGAAACAATATGTCATAGGACTATACATGCATTTAAATTTACACTTACACCACATATTTTTATAAGGACTTCGCAAAATCTTTGCTCGCACTGTAGAGTTTACACTGTCAACTGTACAGTGTAGGGAAAACATATTAATGAGTTCAGTCGTTATAACGTTATAACATTATAATGTATTCATACACATTAGGGTCATCGATAAAAGGAAAGAATGATATATGTATTTATATCGATGATTAAGGAATTCAGAGGTTGTATTTTATAGATATTTTATTTATATATATATATATATAAATCATGATTATTATGATATTATTGGTTTATATCATAGAGCTAGAGAGAAGTTTCTCTCTAGCTCCAAAGATTTTCCGAAGGAAGGATATAACACTTACGCGAAATCGTGTAATTCGAAATTGTATACAAAATACCCTGGTGCCACCTATAGCGGGTTACTTTTAGGAACTATGCGTTGTTTATAATGTAAATTCGTATTTAACTATACACTTTTAAAATGTTAAATAATATGCTTTAAATTAATATTTATATGATGAAAACTAAGTGTTCATTACTAATATATAACAAACAAATATTAGATGTATGTTTTAAATGCTATAAGTATATATGTAGTGAGTAAAAGCTAATTTATATTGCATGTAATGTAATAGAGCAATGAAAACATTGTTGTATGCAAACAGAGCCGAACCTAAATCTATTTCAGTGATTTCGATACTACTGCTAGCAGCGGTTGGGGCTATTACTAAATTACGTTGCATGCATAGGGAGTGTTATATCTTTGCTTCGCAAAATCTTTGCTAGCTCTGTGGTTTATATGTAGGTTTTTATATATTTTTAATATGTTCTATTTCTATGTATTTAATGTATGCAAGTACCATATCAAAGATTTCCCGAAGGAATTGCTTCGCAAAATCTTTGACCATATATTGTCTACGCAATAGGATTAGCCATATGTCTATCATACATTATGATTCATAATGATTCATTCATTAATGATTGAATAGAATACACATTGTAGAATATGAAAATATTAATATCAATTTAATAAATGTATGATTTCTCAATACAAATATTTACATTAACGTGGTATATTGAAATATGTTGATAAAACTAGTAGCTTAGTTACCTATATATTACGACTTAAAAAACGTTCCTATATATGTATCTATACATCTTCAGAATTTGTTATAATGATTAATAACTTAAATTAATAGCAATGTATAGGTATATATATATATAATCCTACATTTAATATACAATGGAATAATAATTTACAAGTGAACGAAAACAAATTAATTGTATAAATCTATTATTGGAATATTAATATATGCTTTCCTAGATCGAAATTATACCTACATGCATGGCCTCCTTTAGCTTCATAAGCTAAAGGAGGCCATGATACCTGTTTATAATAATCTATAAACTATATATTAGTTAGTGGTATTATATATTGTATTACACTTGCACATTTAATGAAATATTATAATACTGATAAATTGTAGATAAACGTTACACTTTTTACTGGTAGGGTTATATAATAAATAATAGTAAATATTATAAAATGTAGGTAATATAATGTAGGTAATACATTGTATAAAATGTATAGGTTATTATTTATGTATAATATTAAGCTATAACCAATACCTCCTAAAACCAAGACCTCCTATAACCTCGAGGTTATAGGAGGTCTTTCTAAAACTGAGGTTATAGGAGGTCTTGGTTATAGGAGTTCTTGCTATAACTGTTTAAATATAATTTTTGATATATAATTAGAAGATTGATAAACAATATAAGTGTGTTTTAATATACTATTCGAGTATATATGTTGGTTTATGCTAATCATAGATTTAGAGTACCATATATCTATGATGCTAATAGCAAGACCTCCTATAACCTCTTAGGTTATAGGAGGTCTTGCTAATAGACGTATGAATATCTGCAATAGAAACATAGAGCTAGAGTTTCTCTAGATCTATGAAGAGAAATTAAATGTATTATGTATTCAAACTTCTTTGACTTCGGGGTCATAGGTCATGTTTCTATATAAAATCATCATAAACAAATAGCCTAATTATTTGTCAACTATTTAATAATTTAATAAAATATAGCTTATAAAACGTATTAGATAATAACATATGTACTTATATTATTTATATAATTCAGAACTTTATAATTAAAACTTATTCGTAAGTGTTAATATTTTAGATATTTATAAAATATATATATAACATTTAAAATAACGATTTTAATCCATATATTTATGACAAATATTATTTGAAATAAAAAATTCAAAGAATTATTCAAAATATACTAATTAGATATATATTACAAGTGACTAATGAAATTTACGATTTATATATTCTTTATTATTACAATTATCTACTAAAACTATAGATATTGATTTAGTTATATTATAGTATAAAATATACTGTATAATTACTCTAACAAACTCCCTTTAGTAAAGTATTTACAATAATTTATTAAGTTTATAATAACTTAAATTTGTGATATCATTATTCTAAATTAGAACGCAATAACAACTTAAGTAATATAATTATTATTAGTATTTAATTAGTTAATGAAATGTATGTTGATATGTATGTTAATATTTATTTGACACAATATTATACTATTATTATAATAATTATTATAATTATTATAATAATTATAACTAAAATAATTATTATTTTTAATAATTATTACTAAATAATTACTAAATAATTATTATAATAATTATTTTAGTTCTTCTAAATTAAATAATATTTAATTTAAATATATACTTCATTTAATTATTAAATTATATTAAATTAATATAATTGTTAATTTAATTAGTAATTAATAATTGCTAATTAATTTAACAGTGACATTTTATAATAAATTTAACTTATGATAAGTTTTAAACTTAAACTTTGTTTAACTTAAATAAATTTGCATTTAGTTTTATACAACTAGTTACTAGTTACTATTCTATAGTATGCCATATAATATGGCATATGGACCATATTATATCATAAAATATGGTCCATCATATAATATATGGTATACTGTATATCATATACTATTATAGTAACTACAAAGATTTTCCGAAGGAAAGATATAACACTTACGATAAATCGTGTAATTCGAATTTGTATACAAAATACCCTGGTGCCATCTATAGCGGGTTACTTTTAGGAACTATGCATTGTTTATAATGTAAATTCGTATTTAACTATATACTTTTAAAATGTTAAATAATATGCTTTAAATTAATATTTATATGATGAAAATTAAATGTTCATTACTAATATATAACAAACAAATATGATATGTATGTTTTAAATGCTATAAGTATATATTTAGTGAGTAAAAGCTAATTTATATTGCATGTAATTTAATAGAGCAATAAAAACATTGTTGTATGCAAACAGAGCCGAACCTAAATCTATTTCAGTGATTTCGATACTACTGCTAGCAGCGGTTGGGGCTACTTACTAAATTACGTTGCATGCATAGGGAGTGTTATATCTTTGCTTCGCAAAATCTTTGGTAACTATATGCATATCATCATGCATATTACCATGGTTACCATAATCATTATGTTAATGCCATTATTGCAGTGTCATCCTCAGGATGATAATAATAAATTATTGAATTTTCATATTTCAATAACAAATCGATATTATTTGTTATTTAATGTATTATTTATTATACATACAAACATAGCGTATATATAAGAATTACACCTATATTCAATACAATAGAATATATAATATATTATAATTAAAAAAGTATGTTTATAATCTATGAGATAAACATACTTTTAAAAATCAGTATGATTATATATATATATATATCTAATCACATTAATAAATAAATAATAAGGGATAATTAAGTCACTAAATAACATGATTATATATATATATATATCTGATCACATTAATAAATAAATAATAAGAGATAATTTACACAATTAGTATATCCTATTGTAACTAGGAATCAGATTTTCTCTAGTTACTTAAAGATTAACATCATTTAATTTAAGAGATTTAACTAGTTATCAATAAATCATATTTATAATATTTTAGAAATGTATAGAAATCATTAAGGGGATCCCGCACATAACACGCAATTTGCCAATTTCGTGTATAAATAGATAGGAAAAACATAGGTCCACTAAAAAAAATAGAACTGATATTCTATTTATTCAATTGACCTAATTTTTATTGTAATGTATTCATAACATATACATGCATAGGACAATAGAAAGTTATTTTTAATATTAATATTTATTATATTATATATATCTAAATTAAAAATTAGTGACACTAAAATGATGGTATTTCTATAGAAATTATCATTTTATACAATTAATTCTATACATTTGATTAATTATCTCTCTATTTTACTATTCACGTAATTAAATTCTATATAAAGCAAACAAAATTAATATTATAATTATAATAGTTTTTATGTTCTATATTTTTGAATGCACATACCTAGCGCGAAATAACTATTCTGAGAAAACAGCGTTTTAAGTTTGACAGCATAGAAATGTAATATTGAATAGTATTAAATATAGCATTATCTTATCGTCATAAAATACATTGTTATGCCATTTCTAGACTGAATTTATGTGTAATTTTTTTTACAGACACTAAAAAACACTAAGTATTATTATGTAATAAAAAAATAAATTATCATCACTTTAAATGTGCGGGATCCCCTTAAACAAATATCTCTAATTTTTCATTTCTATTTAACATTCTAGTGATTTTCTCTCTTTCAAATTATATCTTCGTTACTTAAACACTGCAATACTTGATTTGTATCTAGAGTTGAATGTATATATTTTCTATATTATACTATTCTATTTTCTATAGTATATAATATATACTATATATCATAGAATTATTAAGAAAATTGCCTAATATAATTGCAAATACATAAACATTGTAAATCAGTGAATATTATTATGTTAAAATACCTATCATTCTCATTTTTTTTATTACTATTGCATGACCGAAGTGTGATATTTGTCACCTTATAATTGCTATTAAGATTGATCTAATTTGCTTGTGATTAGCCTATATGTACACTTATTTATATCTGTGTTGTGATTGTTTATCTTGTGATTATTCTGTATTCCAGTGAGGTGATAATTTTTTAAAGTTAATCTGTTAATATACTTAATCTGTATAATATATACAATTTTCACATATTATCAATTTTAAAATATTAGTGACATGGATTTGTAGTTCTATATTTAGGCTGATACATATTCTGTACTTAATAATTATGTTGCTATCTTGATTACTATTATACATATTCTATCTTTTGTGTGGGTGTAACTAGATACTTGAATTGATCAAATGTGTCATGTGATTCTCCATTATGATATTTGTAGTAATGTTCTTTATATAATTTGCAGTATGTACCTTGCTGTTTTGTTGTTGACTAACTTACATTCCATATGCTGCTGAGCAAGAATCTAGTTATTCCTTTTGTGATTGTTGTTAATCGTTTAGGGCTGGCTAACCCTCATATAGTTTATATGTAATAGATAGATCTATAGTAGATCTACTAAAAGTATACAACTTTTAATATTGATCAAAGTATTTTAAATTTTTTTTATTACTATTTAGAAATATTATCTAATAAATTTATAAGCTTAACAATTTACAATGAAAAGTGAATTTAGAAATGTTTCTTGGAAATATATAATTAAATAATAATATATCTAAAACTATTACTAAAATATGTACATTATAATATAAATGATTATAATATATATAATAATAATATATAATTATAAAATTATAATATAAATGATTATATAATATATACAATTTAATTGGTAAATTTAATATATAAAATAGATAAGCATACTTAAATGCATTATGATATTAATGTCTATTATATATATATATATATATATATATATATAAATATCTTTAGGAAGATGATAAAAATGCAAATATGATGCGCTCATAGTTATTTTTGTATACCATACATAATTTGTAATATAATTAATTATATTTTAATAAAAATAAAATCAAATGTTACAATTATAATGTAAGGGCCTTACGCCTATTATTAAATAAACATCTTAGAATAAAAAATATGTGCCATATGCAAGTCATAGGTTGCATATGGCACATCACACAATAGGTATAGGTGTTTTGTGGTCATCAAGTGTGTCATACATGATGTTTTCATTAAAAAAGACATGCATATGTAAATAAAATAAAATATAATAGTTATTAGAATTATTTATTTGTTTTATTATTTCAACTTATAAAAACGTCCATCGTTTTCAACTGAGTCAATAAACCTTTCTATTATTATTGTTATTACATTAATAATCTAAACGACCGCATTATAAACATTCGATATAAAATCATACATTTAAAAATGTTATTTCTCAAGTCTATTTATTATTGATTATCTACTTTATATTTAAATTTAATAATACTTAGTATGATGTACTAATTGTCGGTTATAACGAATGTCGTATATACAATATACACATACATGTTTTTGTTTACGCTAAACGGCTTCGATGTAAGATGATATGTTCTACTGTTGATGGCCAGTAAATAGTCACTATTATAAAATAATAATCTTATATATCAAACAATACATTATTATTGTAATAATAATCCTTATCATGATTATATTCGATCTATCAAAATAGCTATTTTCTTTACAAAAACCCAAGACAGCCGTACAATAAATAGATAGACAGTCATACAATGATCTTAGAAAATGTTATTGTATATTTAAATTACTGTCATATTAGAGACATAATATCCTATATCCATATAGTTCATGTTTTCACAAAATTCATACTTTAATATTAAACATGATGTTAATAAAATAAAATATATTAGTTATTAGAATATATTATATACGCATACATTTATTAATATAATATTAGTTAGATAAGAGTTGTGATATACCTTTCATTAAGTATTCAGTTCATAGTTTCTATATAACGTGACCGCTAATGCAATAGTTTCACATAGTAGCGATGAATGAATGAATGAATTTATTTACCGAATATTGGCTATACTTATACTAAGGATACCCGAATGAATAACGTAGCATTATAAATGAGTTATAACTTACAAAGATCGCGTCCACTTGCCACAGATCATGAGTAACCCGTTCTTCACCGACGACAGCGACTTCGCCCCGTCGCCCTACCGACCAGCTGCTCGCACCCCTAACAAATGGCTCGACGACGATACTTCTACGGTTAGTGCTTATCGTATCGTAGCATTCGAGTATGCAAATGCGAATGCATTGCCATCGATCGTACCAGCTAATGTTCTAATAATAATAATCATTTATTAGAAGATGGTGTTTTTCGATAATAAAATGGATTTATAAAATATTCATTTCTTAACTCACATCTAAACTGCTCCAATATAAGAGGCCCTCTACTATATTGTTGTCACCAAGTAATGCCAATATTATTATATTATATATATTACCTTATATTAATGAAACTCAAGTAACCCTATAGTATTTATAAGTATATATATATATATATATTGGTATGTATTGTAGTAGTATGTAATACATACTATGTATATGTATGATTTATAATAGATATGACTATTTATATGAGAATGAATCAAACATAAAAAATAGCTCAACAAATATGTTATTTGAACAGTAATATTGTGTTCGTATAAATATCACCTATCACACACCTACAACATCCACTCCACTCATTTCAGCTGGCCTTATTGTTTAATACGTATTGTTTTCCCTTCTCTTATAGTACGCATTATCTAGTTATCGTATCACTGTTTCCCTAGTAATCCCTCACCTCCCTACAGCTCCGTTATCGACGCATCCTCCCACCATCTCTCCATTACCTCATCATCCACATAGCAATCATCACCTTGCCCCCATAACCCCCCCCCATCATATCACCATATAACCCCTTCTATCTATCACCTCATTCCCCCATCTCCACCCCTCCCATCATATCACCCGTCTCTACTTCCATACCCCTACCCCTCATATCACCCCTCTGTACATCCCCACCCCCCCTCATATCACCCCTCTCTTTATCCCTACCCCCCCCCCCCTCATATCACCCCTCTCTACATCCCCACCCCCCTTCATATCACCCCTCTCTACATCCCCACCCTCATATCACCCCTCTATACCACCCCACCCCTACACCCCCGCAGACAGGTGAAAGCCTCGACTCCCTAGAAGAACAGCGACAACGAAGCGCTACCAGACAACTCGCGAGCACCAAGCGAGCGCTGGCTTCTCTCAACGAATCAGAAAACATCGGTATTGATACCGCTAAGGTTAGGCCCAGTGATAGGGTTAGGCCCAGTGCTAGGATTAGTCCAGTGTTGACCTAAAGGGTTAGACGCTCTAACTTAGACCCTTTGTTGAACTCTAGGGTTAGGCCCATTGATGACCTCTAGGATTATTCCAGTACTGACCTCTAGGGTTATGCTAGTTAGTCTTGACCGCTAAGGTTAGACTTTGATATTGACCACTGATCATTAAACGTAATGGAAGGGTGTGAAGGTTTGTATCAGGACAGTGGTCAGTTGATACATTGCGTGGATACAACGGTGGTGTATGCTTCTGTCCTACCTTCCTTGCTACACAACTCACACCTTAATATCAAATACATTATGAATTATGTTGATATTAACTATATACGGTGAACAGAATGACAACAAATAAATATATATATATTATTATAATATATATATATTTATTTATATATAATATATATATATATATATATATATTATATATAATATAGTATAAATCAATTCGTCTTGTTAAATTATTATACTTTTATATAACAATTTTTAAATTTATGATATTCCTATGTTCTATATGTAGACCATAGGAATATTCTATATAAGTATGTATACTTATTAAGATATTGAATATGTTCTAATTATATTCTTATACTAATATTTTTACAATTTGTTAATTAATATTTGATTTATATTAATATAATTCAACGTGAATGTTAAAATATAATAAACATATATTATAAATTTATAGAACATTACATTTTACAAATATATGTCATCGATATAAAGAAAGTGGATAAGCAATTGAATGTAGTGTATGGCACTATCCGCTACGGGCGCTGCAGTCGAAACCCACTATCTGGCCCACTACTTTTTATTTATAATAATATTTATTTATTCATATATATATTAATAATTACTACCAATTTTAATATACTATCTATACTAAAAATAAAATTATATATTTAAAATATATCATATCAACATTCCTCGTAATTTTGTGTATTTAAATTGAAGATATCATACTATTTTATTGATATTTATAATCTAAATCCATTGATATAGATAGAAGTTACTTTAATCTATTTATACAAAAAGCCTACTGTTTTAATATTTGATATATATAATATGACTAATATCCAATCAAAATCACTGATACCATTTTGTTAATTTATCGATAAAAGTGTCATTCACGTATCTATCTTTTACATGCATTGCGTGCGTCAATTGCTTATCCACTTTCGTTATATCGATGATATATATGTATGTTAAAAATGATTTATTTATTAGTCATGTTCAAATAAATGTTTGGTAGATATAGTAAATATCAATAGTAATAAATCTTAAATAAGTACACAATATCTCATGTGATATTATTGTAATCTATGATAAGCATGTTTAGCATTAGTATTCTTATATATGTGTATGTATATATATATATATATATATATATATATATATATATATATATATATATATATATATATATATATATATATATATATATATATATATATATATATATATATATATATATATATATATGTGTGTGTAATATTATGAGTGTTTATCATATTTATGATATTCAGCACATTCAAATAATATGTGATAATTTAATATATCTTTAGATAATTTTATTAAATGTATAAAATATCATGTGATTATTTAATTATATTATTTATTATTTATATTTAAGTTCCATTCTTAATATATATATAACATATTAATTCATATTTTATTATATTTAAATAAATAAATAAATTATATTTATAAATGTATAAATATATATATATATATATATATATATATATATATATATACATTTAAATCTAATAATATATGAACTAATATGTTTATCTTCATTGTAAGTATTGATTTAAATCTATTTATTGAAATTAGGGATATTTATAGTACATAGTATGTACTAAATACAGGTGTGTTAAATATATTGTGTAAACCTATGTATTATATATTATAAATTATAATTTATAATCACTATTGGATACTTTATAAAAACACAAACATATGCTTATATCATGTATTATATTAAAACAAATAATTTATCATATTTATTATTTATTATTAGTTTATAGTAATGTATATATATTATATAAATAAGTTATAAATATTTATATAATGCAATATTAATAGTGTAATGCTTGTCATGCTTGTAATGAGTGTAATGTTAATAGTACAATGAACTGCATACCCATATCAAATATATATAAATAGATTCTATATATAGATTTTAAAAAGTGTACTTTTGCTTACTTTGCATGAATCACCATTCATGAATCATTGAGTTGGATAATAGTATTCATATTTTACATTCAAATATTGCTTTATAAATGAAAAATTAAAAGATAATTTAAAATTATTATTATTTTAATATATTTATATAAATATACTTTATATTAATTAATATATTCTAGAAAAATTTGATAGTAAATAAATTTATTAATTTGATATTACTAAAAAAATATTTTTTTTTAAAAATATTTATTTTATAAATATAATACCTTCTGAGTTTAAACCTTAAGATCATACTTTTAGGGATCATTTCTATAGTATGTTTCGCCAGGATATCAGATAAAACTGATACCGAACCAAAATCTGTGATGATGAGTTACAGTATTCTTTCTTGAGCGTGAAGCTGATGAATATAAAAACTTCTGTTTTGTATTTATCATTGAAGATCGTTCTTTTTCTCATTTGAGATTAAGATGGAAGGGATACATTCTGAGCAGTTTTCTAAATAATGATTTATAATTTTCGACATATATATGAATATAATTTTATATAGATATTAAATATATTTATATATAATTTTATATATATATCATTGATATAAAGAAAGTGGATAAGCAATTGAATGTAGTGTATGGCACTATCCGCTATGAGCGCTGCAGTCGAAACCCTCTATCTGGCCCACTACTTATTATTTATAATAATATGTATTTATCATATATATATTGATAATCACTACCAATTTTAATGTAATATCTATACTAAAAATAAAATTATATATTTAAAATACATAATATCAACATTCCTCGTAATTTTGTGTATTTAAATTGAAGATATAATACTATTTTATTGATTTTATTGATATTTATAATTTAAATCCATTGATATAGATAGAAGTCACTTAAATCTATTTCGACGAAAAGACTACTGTTTTGATATTTGACATATATAATATGACTAATATCCAATCAAAATCACTGATACCATTTTGTAAATTTATCGATAAAAGTGTCATTCACGTGTCTATCTTTTACATGCATTGCGTGCGTCAATTGCTTATCCACTTTCTTTATATCGATGATATATATATATAAATATTTTAAATAATACTAATTATAATATATATTTATTTATGTATATGTATTTACTAAAATATTTAAATTATAATATCAATTTTAATAATGCTAAAGAATGTGCAAAATTAGGTTTTCTTTTTGTCATTGGAGCGGTGATATTTAAGGTTGTTCTCTTTTGAGCCTAATATGAAAGGAGTATATTATCTACGTTTTCGTAATAAATATGTATACTTATTATATGAAGTGAATTTCATGAATATATTTTTTAATAATTAATATATAGTTATATAAAACTCTGTTTATAATAGGTATGTATCGAATATGGCCCCTGTTTGTTTTGATTATGATATATGAGGTCAAATTAAAAAATACCCGTTTCTATATTTGACACACTAGTAAACTTATATGGAAATGCACGTGTAGTATATATTATTATATATATATATATATTAGTTATTAATATAATTTTAAAGTATACAACAATACAAGTAAAATATTTTAAATTTGACCTCTACAATCGTAATCAAAACAAACTGGTTCCATATTCGATTTTATCCTCATAATATTGTAACTGATAATTACTAATAGTTGTATATTTATTTATAAATTATATATTCTTGTTGAAATTATGTATTTCTTTAATTTATATATATTGTATAAAATATAAATAAATTATAATTTGTAAATATTTATTATTTAAGATTTGTTTCTAGTATGATATATCTTAATGTTAGGTTTATAAAGTATATATATATATATTTATTAAGTTAAAATATTATAATATTATATTTATATATGATATATAAATATGTAATCTATAATGAAAATATTATATTCATTGATAAAATATATATTTTACATCTCATTATTATAAATCTTATTATAAACATTTTTAACAAATTATCAATTCATTATTGTATAATTAAATATACAAAATATTAATATTTATTATTTGTTTTAATATCTACTAATTAGAAAGAGTTGTATTATATAATATTTCTTTATTATATGTTAGTTATATGTCAACATATTAGCAGTGGAATAAATCTAGAAATACCATAAATACATGTTTTATGCATCGATATAAAGAAAGTGGATAAGCAATTGACGCACGCAATGCATGTAAAAGATAGACACGTGAATGACACTTTTATCGATAAATTAACAAAATGGTATCAGTGATTTTGATTGGATATTAGTCATATTATATATGTCAAATATTGAAACAGTAGTCTTTTCGTCGAAATAGATTTAAGTGACTTCTATCTATATCAATGGATTTAAATTATAAATATCAATAAAATCAATAAAATAGTATTATAACTTCAATTTAAATACACAAAATTACGAGGAATGTTGATATTATGTATTTTAAATATATAATTTTATTTTTAGTATCGATAGTATATTAAAATTGGTAGTGATTATCAATATATATATGATAAATACATATTATTATAAATAAAAAGTAGTGGGCCAGATAGTGGGTTTCGACTGCAGCGCTCGTAGCGGAAAGTGCCATACACTACATTCAATTGCTTATCCACTTTCTTTATATCGATGGTTTTATGACACAATTATAAATTAAAATTAATTTTATATTTTATCATTCGTATGATATGAATCATATTTAATCTATTATCCTAAAGGTATGTATTTATTTATACATTATAACATACATTAGTTTTTATAATGTTGGTTTTATATATAGTTTTATTTGATAATATTTATATTTATATTAGTTTTTAATAAAAACTTTTTATATTTGGTTTATAATTATTTATATATTTTTTTATTTTAACGTATTTTTTTACATATCATTATCATATTAAATATTAATATAGATGACACTATTATATTTATCTTAGTAATTTGTTATGCTATATATAAAAAACATATGTTAAATAAAAGTTTTATCTTATATGTATATAAATATAATGATAAATAATTAATAAAAAAAAATTATATAGAAATAACTGTAAATATGAAATGTTCATTTTGATGTATATTTATAAATAAATAAATCAGATTTATCATTCCTCTCCAACAGGCTAGGAATGATGGGGACATTAATAAACAAGTTAATGTTTTTACTAGAATTTCCCCAATCATCATATTTTTGGAAAGTCTTGATTCTCATAAAATATAAATATAATTAAGAATGTAAAAAATTAAAATTTCTCTAAAAAGAGAGAAAGTATGAGGTAATTATATATAAATTGTTAAAAATTAAAAAATGGAGTTGCACCTGAATACCTAACATAAAACAAAAATAATATTTTTGATTTTATTATTTGTTGTGATTTTAATATTTTTTTTTTTAAATTAATAATTGAATTAATGATTATTTATATATATATATATAAATTATAATACTGAAAATAACGATACCTTATATAAACGAAATAAAACATGAAGATTATATATAATAAAAATGAAAATTAGAGATTATTTGAAAAAAAAGTTAATACTGTAGGGGAAAATACTTTCTATAAACAAATAAACAATGTGTAATAAATATATTAAAATAAATGAATAAAAAGAAGAAGAATAAATTTATTAAAAATTGTAATACTGAAAAGAAAAAATACCTTATATAAGTGAAATAAAACATGAAGATTATAGTGATCTAAAATGAGCAAAAATTCCCTGCTTCGAAACAACTGAAACATCCAAAATATATGATTCGAATCATTCGAATCATCCTAAATTGTCGCTTCGAACCGAATCCAAAATATATGATTCGAATCATACTAGTGTATCTTCGAACATAATCCAAAATATATGTTGCGAAACATCTGAAACATCCTAATTTGTCGCTTCGAATGGCTCTAACCTCAATATTAGAGAATAAAGTTGATGCGTATGTACAAAGTCTATACATGCGAAGGTTTCAAATAGTATTATTTTTGTTAAATTATGTAATCGAAGTTTTCAAATATTAAAATTATTCATTTCGAAGGTTAAAAAAGGAAAATTATTCATTTCGAAAGTTTCAAATAGTAAATATTCATTTCGAAAGCTTCAAATAGTAAATAATAGTCATACCCAACCGGGCATTGCTCAGTTTTTTATTGTTTGTCTATCTATTATTTATTAAGTATAGCTATTCATGATTCTACATTGCTAGTATATATATAATTAAATCAATGTTAGCTAAAATACAATTAAATGTAGACAAATAATTTAAAAATATAAAAAATATGTTAAAATATATTTTAAAAAAAATTTCTAAAAATAATATAAAAAATATAATATTTATATATAATATATTAAAATAATATTTTAAAAATTAGAGGAAAAATATAAAAAAAATTCAAAAAATATAAAAAAATATAAAAAAATATATTTTTTTAAATATCGAAAAATATTTTTAAAATATAATAAATATTTCAAAATATATTTTAACAAAATGTTGAAAAATATTTGTTATAGACATTTAACTAATATATTATTATAAATTCAATTACTTTGCTTAGAATATAATATAAAGATTATATATATAAATCAAACATACAATATTTATTAAATTTGAATATAATATTTTAGTTCAAAAGTCATTTTTATAGACATTTAACTAATATATTATTATAAATGAAATGTCTTTGCTTAGTTTATACACAAGTTATACATATTAGTGATTGTTACTTACCATCGTTTATAAAAGAATCCATTTGATAAAATATTTATACAATTTAATTTAATTTTTAAAATGTAGCGAATTCTTTAAAATTCCATAGATAATAAACATATTCGAGCTATATTGCTGGCTCGGCTCGTTCGAGCCAAGATCAAACTCGACTCGACTCGAAAAACTCGGCTCGTTTTAGATCACTAGAAGATTATATATAATAAAAATTAAAATTAGAGATTATTTAAAAAAAAAATATATATATATGTATTATATATATATATATATATATATATATATATATATGAAATATGCTATATATAATTAATATATGCATATATGCATACACGATGGTGTAGATTTATAGAGTGGTATATATATATTTGTATAATACACACAAATAAGTTTCACTTATTGAATAGTTGTTATTTAACATTTAATGTAGAATGCATAAAGGGGATGTCACACACCTTGTTTAGGTGAAAATAATGTGTATTTAACATTTTTGTTATTTCATAATACTACTATATGATATGTTTTTTGATATCTGTAAACAAATTATTCATGAAAACCCTCTAGAAATAATATAAAAGTGGTTTACATAATATCTAATATATTCATATATATTCAAATGTTGTTTTCTCTAAATAATGAATTCACACTAACAGTGCATGTATTTAAAGTCTATGCATATAAAAACTATTATAGCTATATTTTTTTTTGTTGTATTATACAAAGAATATCTGTATATATATTACCATAGAGAGATATCTTTCATAAATATAATTTTCTAATAATAGTAAAAATACAATTTATATAGAATAAATGATAATAAATCACAATTTAAAATGGTAATTTAAATTTAACACAATGAGCTATTTATAATAAATATATGTTTATTCAGGTATACATGCATATATTATAAATACAATATACAAAAAAAAACAGATTGATTCAATGAATAGGATCATCCACTTGCCTAGTTTTGTGTAGAGTAAGGACACTGTATACACATTATTTGTATACACATATCTCTATACATACAATGGATGATATAACATGTCCTTTATGTTGAATATTATCTATTAGTGTAAATATGTGAAAATGTTTACTATATATATTAGGTTGGAGTGAATTTTGAAGTGGTTATGGTGAGCTGATTATGTCTTGCGTTAGTGACTTATGATATAAGTGGAGTATATATGATATAATGATATATGTGGAGTTCAATAAATTCACATATATCATTAAATCACAAATGTAGACAATTTAAATGTGTACCTAAACTAAACTTATACCTAGGCAGTAACTTTCTTCTATGGGCAGCACTAATCAAGCGCTACCTCTACCTACACTATCATCATTAACAACTATATTCAAATATAAACTAAAGAAGTACCTACTTGTCCATGATATTTGAACTTGAAATATATTCGTTTTCGACACGTTGTACACTTGTCTGTACTTACTATTATATTTATTTATTGTTTTTTATATATTATTATCACACTATAAGAATTTTATAATTGAATTAGTATTTAAATAAAATCATCATCATCATCATCATCATCATCATCATCATCATCATCATCATCATCATCATTAACAACTCGGTACCTATCCTCAGCACATGCACAACTATTTCACAGGACCTCGTCTCTCAGGGAGAACAACTCGATTCCGCGGAAACTAACCTCGATAAAATCAATAAAATGACGGTGAAAACGCAACAGGTAAGCACCATGTCATGTGAGTCACGTGACGTGACACATTCATGAACCAATGAAATTAGTTTATAGACGGCGTCTAAAGAGAATAGATAGTAGTATTGTAGATGACCTTTGTTAAGTTGATATAGTTGATCCTAACAGTAGTGTAATGTCATAATTCATCATCTTCGTTCGCATAAAACTCTATCATAATTACGATAACAGTAAATAGATATTCAATTTAAACGAATACAAATTTTAAAATAATAAAAATATTTTATTCCCATGTCGGCATAGAAAACAAAGTATGAAATATAATTTAACAATACACAAAGAACTATTTATATAGTATTATTATTAGTATCACTAAAATGGTTTTACAATGCGTTGTATATATAATATACAAAAAAACCGTTTATAATACATCGAATGTAATCAATTTGAATCACATTATGCATAGCGTTCTATTTTATTCGATTAGAATTTAAAATTCAACATGTTATATTTGTGTGTTATTCGAATCGAATTAGAGCGTATAATGGGAATAATATATTATAAAAATCTTTGTAAACAAATATTTTAATATTAAAACTCATTAAATAAATATATAAAAGAGGATGAGTTATTCTGGATATGAGAAAGATGACGGTTGAGATAGGAAAGCGTTATTACATAAGAAGGAAGCTATCTTTAGCAATATGATATTAACTGGCTATGCAAATTTGATAGATGAGATATTATGGTATAAATTTTGAATAAAATGATATCGGAACAATTAATGAATTGATATCCAACTTCATATCAAACGAAGAAAATAACTAAATTTAACACTTTTATTAATGTAACGAAACTTATACGTATATTTCGCTGTATCGTCCTACCGAATGTCCTCGTTCTATTATAGAACTTCTTTGTAGAACTTCTATACAATAATGTGCTATTTCATCTCCGAATAGATTCTTTCTCAGTCGCGTATGATGTAATCACTTCATTGCATTATACTATACTTATTTAGCTCATCTATTTAGCTCCCCTATTTAGCTCACCTATTTAGTTACCCTATTTAGCTCATCTATTTAGTTACCCTATTTAGCTCCCCTATTTAGCTACCATATTTAGCTACCCTATTTAGCTCCTCTGCCTCTCCTTGACATCTGCTTAGATGATGAGTCGTAGCGTTTCAGTTCACAACTTTTCTAGTTGAAAACCTATATTGGTTTACGTATAATTTTAAATATTGAAGATTAAATTCTGAATGCGCACTCAACATTCTCGTGAGAGCCCTACCGTTAATAACTTTCTGCGCCGATAATGCTAAACTCTTTGCGCGATGGGTAGCCCTCTTCGTGGGTAGTGCTTCGTAACGTTACTCTTAAGAGGAATCGCCATATCTTCAACTATAAGAATACATAAATAAATAATAAATATAGAATGATATCTGTAATGGGTGTAACCTGATAGTGGTTTAGATGCGGCCTTATTTAGTGCAGTTCTTTCATGTTTCAGATCTTGACATAATGATGATCGAGAAATACTCCTACATCTTATACCGGTCCTTTGTAACCGATAGTGATATTAATGCAATGTATGTCAGCATCGACTAGAGCCATCTATACTACACTATTGGTATCTGTACGGTATTGCATTATTACAATATATGCTGTCGATACATATTCGTGATTTGTACACGGTAAACATAGCTATTGTCTATTCATTTAATAATTCAGAACATACATATATTTATCAATGAAAATAATATCTTATTTATACTTTTACAAATTTAAAATCGTATACATGATAATGAAATTACAAACTAGAATATATATATTTTCATAAACCCACTTTTTAGAATTAGTTCAAATATTAATCATTATTTTTTACAAACTTATATTTATAAATGCACATTTATAGCACTTCAATGACGTGTATACATGAAGCCATTTGAAAGAGAATGAATTAAATTTAATGATATAATTTTTAATAGATAATATATTTATTTCAAAAATCACCTGTATCAACGTGCCACCCCTTAATTATAAATAAGAAATATTACATACCTCCGTTACGCCATTGCGCTCAGTCGATAAACAGCATGAAGAGCATATTCGGAGGTATAAAGTCGTGGTGGAGCGGTGAAGCTAAGAAAGAGGGCACCACCAGCACCACCTGCAGTACTATAGACGAGGAGAAACCCAAATCTACTCTGAACAACGTTAATTTTCACCCGTATATATCAGTAATATATATATATATATATATATATGCGTGTCCCAATGTTAATTGAATGTAGAGAATATGATAAATAAATTAATAATAATATATTTCATAAACACAAATACTTATCTATATGATTAATATCGCCGACGCACACACACACTCCTCTCACTTCACACACACACACACACTTCACACACTCTGATGATTATACAGAGTATAGACTCGTATCCGCAATGTTCCGCGAACTCGACCAATCGGAACCCGGCATCGGCGCGCGGTCACGGCCAGCAGACGAACTTCAATAAACAGTTGAATAATGATTTAGGTTAGGGATGATCGTGTGAACGGACGCGTGTATATTATTCCGTACCGTACACACTAGTGATGCAGTAAATGATGCTAAATCATTGATGCAGTCTCAGTCTCGGTTACCTAAAGTCTAGGTTTGGGCTCGGCTCGGTTAGAATTTTGGCTCGGCTCGGTTTCGCTTTTTTATCGGAAATGAAAATTACCGGCTCGGCATTAATAGCCAAAATTCTCGGCTCGGTATCATTTACATCACTAGTAAATAGTGGCTCGCGTGTATTTGTTATATTTAGGTTTAGTATATAGGTTAGTCTGCAAGTTGCCTACACTATCACTATCATTGCGTGTATTCTATATTTACTATATTTATGTAGGTTACTTTAAGCGATTTCTCATTTTTAACGTAAATATTAGTCATTTTAAATAAAAAATATTCATATTAAATCAGATAAAATTTAGTTACTTTGATGTCATACAATTACAACTACTTTTAACGTATTGCCTAGCATTTAGGTATTGCAATTATTATCTTATGTATACGGATACTTGAATATTTAAGCCGATTTCACCCCAACAAAAATAGCCAGATATCGGCCCTACTTTTATAGCTCAATATCGTAGAATATAAAAATCATCTATTTTCTGTGCGAACAGCTCTACAGGAGATGTCCTCAATAGTGGGCAGGTTGATGTATACCTTATCATAAATCACCTATTAAATGTTTCACTTGCCCGACATAGGGTGAATGTTTTAAAACGAATAAATAATAAAGCGGGCTGATTTGTTGGTGCGAAAGCAGCTTAGAGATATATTATACTTGTGTATTAGATTATTAACTTTACATTATACAGACTCTGCGAGCTCATTTGATAACAACAATAACCTTTATACCTTTAGCCAAATATATGATTTTATAATATTTAGGCCGTAATTAGGTTTTTTAATATTTTATAATTTGCTATTATCTTTTGTTATATGTAATATTTTAATATACATTTTACTCAAATAAAATCAGTAATTATTATTTATAATTATTTTATAATAAATATAATTCAAACTTAACATAACTTAGTATTGTTTAGTAAAATATATACATTTTTATATTCTTGCTATAAACTCTATGTCGAATATGCCTATGAGTGTGATTTAAATATGATATAACCTTTGCAGAGTCATTATAATTATTGTATATCATTAGCCCACGTTATTAATGTATCGTATTCTATTGTATAGGTGAGATAAAGTAGTCGTGAACATCTTACACTCATGTATGCAATACGAAATCTCATAAATCATACATTTTCTCATCGATTTATTGAAATTTATTAGGAAAATATACATTTTTTGAAGAATATAATTCAAAAAATACGTCAATTACCCTACAATATATTAACGTAGAATATAAATTAAATATAATTCTATATTTCTCAACATGTATTTAACCACCGATCACTACCAGCAGTGGTTGTGTTGAAGAGTGTGTAGCTACACATCTTTTAGTATGATTATTAATAGTTAACATTACAACGATTACAATGTAGAGAATTATTTCTACTATTGTTTAAGTATCAAATAAACTATTATTATTACTACTACTATTACACACACACATAAACACACTCACACACACACATACACACACACACGCACACACACACACACACGCACACACAAACACACACACACACACACAAATATTCATATGCTTCATCAATACCATACACACACACACACTCACACACACACACACACACACACACACACACACACAGGTGATATGTCTGAAGGAATCGGTCGTCTTAGGGGATTAGCTCTCGGTCTGGGGGACGAGATACAGAAACAGAATGACCAATTGGATCGCATCACCGACAAAGCCGACCGAGCCGATACCAGCATCAACCGACAAACCAAACAGATCAAAGACCTACTGAATAGATGATCGCCGCGTCGAATACAACAAAAACGACAACAACGACTGTAGAACTATGTATATCTGAATATATGGTAGCTTAAAGGTGGCTGCTTGTAGCAGGATAGTTGTTCAGATGGACGGTCATCGCTGATTTCTCATCAGTGATGACTCATTAGTCTGTCTGTACACCGGTGTATCATTTCACCACTTTCCATGCTACACAATCACCCCACAAGTATATATCGGCAGCTTAATGCTATATGTTTTGAAAGTCGCCGATTTCGATTACAAGCATTAACACCTGCTGACCTTACCACTGACCTTACCACTGACCTCACCATTGACCTTACCACTGAACACCACACTAACAACGTACTACCTTTCGATAATGTATTCATCCCGCGGCGTTCCCATTCAACCACCAGACCCCTCCCCCCATTCGACCAGCCCCATTCCCTCTCATTAGACCACCACCCCTACCCTGCATTTATACCCTATGATAGCAGACAGTCGCGCCTAACTTTATTATGTAACTATACTAGTATTATGTAATAGGGAAAAGTAATCTCTACAGCTCGTCGATTTCGTGTTAATTTCAAATTCATATTCTACTAATATTATTAAATATTTCGATATCTAATATCTTCTTATTCTTATATAGGTATGTATATAATATAAGCCGTATATATAAGCTATATATATATAATAAACTTGTATCTAATCTAACTTTCATTTTACATTACCTTGTTCAGTATATCTATCATTTCTTGAAATATTCTGCGTTTGTTTTTGTTATGTCATTATAAACTGTTCTATATTCTTTGTAATTATGTATCTCAAGTATAATATATACATGTATCGATGAATTACATTATTACAAAATAAAAATGCGAATAATTACTATGTATTAATTGTATTGATTATTGACCTGTATGATTAAAGTATCATAAATAAGTGTCATATTTATTGTTTTACATTATTTGTAATTTTCTATTAATATATATATATACTATTTATCGAAATTATAAAATAGTATAAAGGTCAATATTATTTCTACTTGCTGTTCAACTATTTGTAGAAGTTAAAATATTTTAAATACGGTTCTAGAGAAGATTCAATTATTACTCAAAACATTAATCAATATATATATTAAATGCTTAATATGTATACAATATATGTAGAGCAAATAATAGTAATATTAGGTCATTAAAATAAATGAAATGTATATATATTTACAAATTTTATTTTTGAAATATTTAAATAATATAAAATAAATATTTGAGATATTCAAATAGCTATTATACTATTACAATGACGGTAAATACACGACCTGACATTAATACTAAATACACATAATCTAGGATATTATATGTGAAAATGTCCGTCGCTATGCTTATACGTTCCCTTATATAATAAATTACATAAGGATTAAGCACTGGCGAAAGAGGGGTTTTATTTACGTGGCGAAAATAATAAATTTATCTATAATTAATTTTTACTAAAGCACGATAACTTTAGAAATAGATCAAATAATAACTAATTTGTGTATATCTGTTGGATTATGGTTATATATATATACATTATAAACATTTAAAATTGTTTTTATAATACCAGGATAATGGAACCTATACATCAATTTGTAAAATAATAAATATTCCTGAAATTTCTATAAATGTTATAATATTTTATATAATCCGGCATATTATTTTAGGTTATTTTTTTATTTGAAGAGTAACATAATATAAATAAATTCTGAAAGTTTCACATAATTCTAAAGTTATTGGGCTTATAAGATTAGTTTACTAAATATAATAGAGATATTTCCTACTGTAAGCAGATGTAGCTTTACAGATATTATCCTGCTTCATTATGAAAGCTTATCTATAGCATTTATTGATACTTTTGCATCATATCATGTCATATCTTTTTAAAGGAAATAAATCACATTTTTATATATTATTTTTAATAAATAATATATTTATTTAAAAAATCATCTGTTTCCTTGCATCTATAATATACAATTTTAAAATAATAGATATAATCATTAATTATAATTAATATCATAATTTATTATTTAACATATTTATCATAAATTATTGATTAGTAATGACTATATTTACTCCAGTATAATAAACTTTAAAATTTTTGAAATATAAAAATATTTTAAAATAATAGATTCTATAATTAAAATATTTTTTTAAATAATATAATATATAATAGTAAGTAATTATATATATATATATATATATATATATATATATATATATATATATATATTTTTTTTTCGGACAATGGTTAGTTAATAACCAGAGCCAATTATCCCATTTATTAGCGAAAACATATTAATAAAAATATGACGAAGTAGGCAAGGGAGAAGCCAGGTAATTAAGGATATTACAATAATCCATTGCAGCAGTATTTGCGATAAATATTTAGACTGCCTGTCATGACACGAATACTGAGTAGCGTAATATCATGCTTCCTCAGGCCTAACGAATATAGGTCTTTAGACGTTAGGGATGAGGGTATACCACGCCAGTTCCAACAAGAGGCACTTAGTTTAGCCTGCTTTGCACCAGTAAGTTGTTTTGCGTAGGAGAGTATTTCAGGTTTGTTATAGTAGTCAGTTTTGTGTCGGTAATTAGTATCGGTATCTATTGTATCAGTTGAGATTTGCGTATCTATAATATAAACAATGTCATTTCGGTAAGCCAGTAAGTCAGGTTTGCGTAAGCCAAGTTGTGTTCGTATGTGTGGTTCCAGTATAGTTGTAAATTTGTACTTATTAAGTAGAGTGATTAAAAGAGCGTTAACATAATTATGCCTATGAATAATGTTATTATAATTAAATCTACAGGTCTGCATAATATGATTTAGGCAGTCATATTTATAATTACACCCTCGCCTTAAACAGTTTGTATTTAAACTTGGAAACATACGTTTACATCTGTAATGTGTATATAGTAGACCGTGCTTTAGCTTTACCATATCTACGAAATCGCGACCAGAAAACATCTTTATAGGAGAAGTTATCCAATTATTAATAAAAGGACTATGCGTGCCTAATTCTAAACCCTTGCCATCGACAGAATTAAATAAATATATTGAATGATATTTATTTATGGAGGTGTTATCAATAAAAGTGTATTCATCGTATACTCGAGGTGTAGACCATTTTAGAATAACACTATCGGGAAGAGTTTGAATAATAGTGTCATCATTCCTTCTAATGGATGAAATCCTTTTTAGCCGCAGCACCGGTATTGCCAGAAAAAGACGAGTGATAGCTATCCCACCGACACTACTAGGTGCGTAGAATACACCGAGTGAAGTATCTGAAGGTAGTCGAAGCCAACGTCTGACGAACGCCCGAATACTTCTATCCATCGTTTTTAATGAATTTAAATAGACGTTAGAGAAAGTCAAGGTATGAAGCATACTTGGAATTAGATGATTTTTGAGCATAAACAATTTTTGTTGGGGTTTTAGAGTAGATTTAGATATTGCCAAGAGTTTCGATGTGAGGTCATCATTAATTGAATTATTTTTATTATCCAAAGCGCCTATGTTGATGCCAAGATATCTATAAGTTTCTTCTATATTTAGCGCTTTAATTGTAGAATTATCAATAGATATAAAACTATATGGGTTACATATCCATTGTTTTTTATTTGGGTTAATAATTATATTCAATGTAGCGCATTTTGATTTGTTAACGTTTAACCCACATTAAGCTAGTCTAAATAAAACATGATCAACTTGATATTGCATCATTATATCATCTTTCGCAAATAAAACCAGATCATCTGCAAATGCCATATGGCTTATTGTACTATTTCCTTGTAAATTAATACTACCTGGCATATTATCAGTTACATAATCTATAATGGAGTTAAAAAGAGCGGGAGACATTGGGTCACCTTGTTTTACTCCACGATTGACTGGTATACTAGGTGATACTCCATTTTTATATTTTAATTGAGTTGAACAATCAGAATAAGTATGCATGATATAACTTGTATACATTTTAGGAGTCCCTACTCTTTCGGCTAATGCAACAATTGAGTTGTGAGATACCGTATCAAAAGCTTTAGAAACATCCAACAAACACATCTTTAATGGGCGTAATGCATTTTTATGTTGATATATAATAGATTTAAGTAAAAAGATATTCTCAGCAATACCATCACGTCGAACAAAAGCTTTTTGCCGTGGATTAAGACTAATTGTGTTTTCAATTCTGCGTGCCAACATTTTATGGAAAAGTCTACAGAATATCGATGACATAGTTATTGGACGATAATGGGACGGCTCAGTACTGTGCTTAGTTTTAGGGATTAAAGTAGTTAGGCCTAATTTAAATGCGGAAGGTGCAGTCGATGATATGAGATAAATATTAAAGCGAGCTGTTATATTATTTAGACCAATTTTAGTTAAATCGCATTTTTTAAGACCATCTATTCCCGGGGCGCCGTCGTGTAATGTGCCGTAACATGACTTTACTTCGTTTATCGTAATTAGATGTATATATGCATTACTATTATTAACAAATAAGTGGTTGAATGGAATAGATGGCTTACTTATTAACTCACTCCAATATTTAAATTGTAAATCGATTGGCATTTCTTTAATTTCTTTTGTAATATCTTCGCCGTCGAAAATAGATTTAGCGAGCCTGGATCTATTTTTAGAATACATTTGTTGCGTTTTAGCAAATAATAAACACCTTTGTTTACGCTTAACATTTCTATTTGATTGCATGCCTATATTATTATTACATTGTGTATTGTTAGAAATAATATTGTTACGTAATATTTTTGGTTTTTTTTTAGATTGAACTATAGATGAATTAATTAATTGTTCATAATCTAGGTCTATTAGATTTTGAATATTGTCGAAATTAAAATTCTGTATATGTAATTGTAAACTAGGTAATATGTATTTGCTAGGGTGTAAATCTAAGATATATTGTAAAATATTTGTTTTATTAGTTAAATCAATATTGTTTTGTGATCTAGGACCTGTAGATAAATCATAACAATAGCTATTCGAGACATTAGAATTAATCGTTTCGCATGGTTGCGTGTCATTAATAGTGTTTATATGAATGTTGTTATTATGTAAAATGTTAGTTTGTATATTGTCAATGTAATCTGATAAATGTGGTGTATCTAAATGTATGGGCAAAGTGTCGTTAGGGTCATAGTTAGTACTGTTAGTATCAGTAATGTTATCAGTATCGTATGTATCTTCAGTATCGTTATTGGGATTGTTAGTTAGTAGATTGTCTATGTGCAAAACAGGCTGTACAATATGATTTATATTAACGTATGTCTGGAGTGATCGAACCAGAGATTTGTACTTCGCAGATGACCGATGAGTTGTGATAGCCTGTAGAGACCTCTCAGTAAACTTCTCCGCTATCTCCTTATTGATTGGAAACCTCTTCGAGTCACTTTTTTTGGACAGTATATCAATTTCGATTAACGCAAGCTTTCTCGAGACGCCTTCAGACCAACGCTGTCTCGACTGGGACGTTATGTTGTTTACTATTGTATCTGTGTACTCAATATGGTATGCATGTGCATGCATACGTCGACAATGAATAGCAAGTCCACGAGTACCCTTGAACTGCTTACAACAGGTTATGCAATATCCTTCATTGGGTTGATCCATTAGGGCGTATAGAATCTATACGTAAAGTTGTATTAAACAAGGATCTAATTCAGCCAGTTAAGACTGTTATACAAAAACGGAATTAATGTATATGAATGTGAAACGCGACCGTTCACGGTGAATGACAGCGCACGAATGAACTTTATATTTTTTTTTACATTATTTGTAATTTTCTATTAATATATATATATACTATTTATCGAAATTATAAAATAGTATAAAGGTCAATATTATTTCTACTTGCTGTTCAACTATTTGTAGAAGTTAAAATATTTTAAATACGGTTCTAGAGAAGATTCAATTATTACTCAAAACATTAATCAATATATATATTAAATGCTTAATATGTATACAATATATGTAGAGCAAATAATAGTAATATTAGGTCATTAAAATAAATGAAATGTATATATATTTACAAATTTTATTTTTGAAATATTTAAATAATATAAAATAAATATTTGAGATATTCAAATAGCTATTATACTATTACAATGACGGTAAATACACGACCTGACATTAATACTAAATACACATAATCTAGGATATTATATGTGAAAATGTCCGTCGCTATGCTTATACGTTCCCTTATATAATAAATTACATAAGGATTAAGCACTGGCGAAAGAGGGGTTTTATTTACGTGGCGAAAATAATAAATTTATCTATAATTAATTTTTACTAAAGCACGATAACTTTAGAAATAGATCAAATAATAACTAATTTGTGTATATCTGTTGGATTATGGTTATATATATATACATTATAAACATTTAAAATTGTTTTTATAATACCAGGATAATGGAACCTATACATCAATTTGTAAAATAATAAATATTCCTGAAATTTCTATAAATGTTATAATATTTTATATAATCCGGCATTATATTTTAGGTTATTTTTTTATTTGAAGAGTAACATAATATAAATAAATTCTGAAAGTTTCACATAATTCTAAAGTTATTGGGCTTATAAGATTAGTTTACTAAATATAATAGAGATATTTCCTACTGTAAGCAGATGTAGCTTTACAGATATTATCCTGCTTCATTATGAAAGCTTATCTATAGCATTTATTGATACTTTTGCATCATATCATGTCATATCTTTTTAAAGGAAATAAATCACATTTTTATATATTATTTTTAATAAATAATATATTTATTTAAAAAATCATCTGTTTCCTTGCATCTATAATATACAATTTTAAAATAATAGATATAATCATTAATTATAATTAATATCATAATTTATTATTTAACATATTTATCATAAATTATTGATTAGTAATGACTATATTTACTCCAGTATAATAAACTTTAAAATTTTTGAAATATAAAAATATTTTAAAATAATAGATTCTATAATTAAAATATTTTTTTAAATAATATAATATATAATAGTAAGTAATTATATATATATATATATATATATATATATATATATGTTTATATATTGTACACATAAAAGTAATTCAGGAAATATTTAAACTGTTATGTATGTGTTAGAAAAGAATAAATTCCCCAAATAATATTTGTTAATTTATTAAAATAAAATTATAAATTCCGATGATATGAATATAATGAATACATTATACGTATGTGTATAATCGATGATAATAACGTATACTTAAACGTATACAAATAAGCGTATCGATATATATTCGTGTGTGTATAAATATATATATATATATATAGATACGATTGAGTACGCTGAACATGGTTAAAATATTAAAACAATAAGTAAAATCAATAATAGCCGCATGTAAAAATATGGTATAAGGCACGAGGGATGATTAATTAGTAGGCCGTAGTACGAATGTACTGCGCTTCTATAAAAGTGCACTTGTTTTAATTTCATAGTGTATATACACTGCGGTACTGGGGTCGGGGGGGTGAGTAGGTGAGAGGTCGAGATGAGTATGACCTTCGCAGTGAACGGGGTGGGGGCGGGGTGACCTTTTGATTGTGTACGCTATATATAGCAGTCAGAGAGCGGTTTGTGTGCGCGGAACGTGTGGTGTTGCATAGCAATAAGTGTGTGTGTGTCAGCTGTACAACTAGTACATGCGAGTGTGTATCGTAGGGCATGCGAGAGTGTGCGTCGTAGTAATGAAACACTGGAATAGAGAGAGAGGGGGGGCAACCCTACATGTTTTAAAGTCATTTCGAAGTATAGCGCTTACAGCAAAGAGCGTTAATTCTTAGAATTAAAGCACTATTAGATCTTAAAGTGGTCAATGTGATTAGATACGTAACGCTCGTGAATTGAATCCCATTACGTCAGATACACATTTTAAAATCGAATGCTTTAAGCGCTACACCCTAATGACATTCAAAACGAGGGGAGAGATGGTTACGATGAATAGGTTAGAGAGGCAGTACGGGTAACGGCGCCACCTTTATTTGCCAGCCAGACGAATACCGTTACAGCGGTGTCGAAGCATGTGATTGGACGTTACGAAACCCTCGCCGCAAACACTGCACACGTTCAACTGCTTCAGCAGGTGAACCTGAGACTTCGTGTGCCGGTTTAGGTCGGACTGCGTTACACCCTTGTAGCAGCAGAGCTTGCAGTGGAAGTCACGGATTCCTGGGTAGTGGGGGTTAAGAGTGATTTTAAACATGCTATTGGTTATCGATTCCTTACCGGCATTTGGAACATCAAAATATGAGTATAGAGAATACACAAATTTTTTTTTTTTTAATTTAGGTCAATATTGTACATGCGCCAGGCTGGTCAAATTTAACAACATTTAACATGGGAATAGATAGGAGAATACCAAAAAAAACATAAATATGTATATTTTTCACAGTTATAATTAAGCTACAATCATGATATTTTCAGAATATGTGTAATGTGTATAGTTCCTTTGAATATTATAAATTCATAACAAAATTAATTTTATTTCTAGGATTTTTTTTTAAATTATAGGATTTTCCAGAATTTTTTTTGACCTCTCATAATTGTGTACAGAATTGTTATATTTTATCAATTTATATTATATATAACAAAAAAAACAATTAATTAATCACTATATATTACAATTTGGCCGAAAAAATAATAACTACCCTGGTATTTCTTTAATTTTGTTAAAAATCATCAAAAAATTACCATTTTTTCTGTGGATTGGTACCTTTACACATTTTAAGATTTTTTTTTTTTTTTTTTTTCTACTTCATCTTAAGATTTTATATTTTAACGTACAAGTATTATAAATTAAAAAAAATAACTCTTTATAATTTTAATAAATAGTCAAAGTGGCCTAATTTTTTAGAAAATTTGTATATATATAAAATTTATTTTATTGTTTAAATTAATTATCTAATAACTAATATTGTAATTAGGGATACTATAGATAATATTTACTATATATTAATGTTATCTATTAGAAGAATATAGTATTTAAAAAAAGTACTCATTATTATATATATACCCATTACAATACAATACAAATAAAATGTACAGAATTCAAATAAATGTCCTCAAGGACATTTATTTATAAACATATACAATACAATTACATAGGAATAACGACATTTCGAGATTTTTTTTTTTTAATAATTTTGTTTTTTAAAACCTCCGGCACACCACCAATAATGAACCAAAATGTATATGGTTTAATACAATAGTATCATGAGCATCATATCTATAGAATCTACTATGCCGGTTTAGGATCTTTAAAATTAAATCACTCTTAGTGGGGGTGGTAGTAGTAGTAGTAGTGGTAGTGGTATTGGTAGTGGCGGTAGTAGTAGTGGTAGTGGTAGTAGTAGTAGTAGTAGTAGTAGTAGTAGTAGTAGTAGCAGTAGTAGTAGTAGTAGTAGTAGTAGTAGTAGTAGTAGTAGTGGTAGTAGTAGTAGTGGCAGTAGTAGTAGTAGTAGTAGTAGTGGCAGTAGTAGTAGTGGCAGTAGTAGTAGTATAGGTGGTGGTAGTAGTAGTAGTAGTAGTAGTAGTAGTAGTAGTAGTATAGGTGGCGGTAGTAGTAGTAACCTTGATGTCTCATCATATGAACTTTAAGTTGACTATTAGTCCTGGCATAGTAATCACAAAAGTTACATTTGTACGGACGGATATCTGAGATGTTGATGATAAGATTATTAAGAATATATTAGTACAATGTATTTACTAATATATATTATATTTATGCATATAGTCTAATATTAATGATTATATAAATAATATTATATTAATATAAAATATATATTATTTATAAATATTATATTTAAGCTAAGATTATTTAAGAATATAATATTATAACGTTAATAATATTAGTTGTAATTTTAATTGATATTTTATATTAAATTAAAATGAGTTTAATCAGATAAAAGAAAACGATTGGTTACTGAATATATCAATTAAGTATACCTGTGAATGCAGTTTTAGTTAGGATTACATGAAATTACCACATTACCAATTAAATGTTCATATTATTTAAATTGTATTAGAAATAACTCGAATAAAAATCAATTCAATAGTCGATATTCTAATGATTTCACATAAATGATGCAAACTTAAGAACAGTAATGATATATAGATATCAGAATAGTAGATAATCAGATACATTGGACGGATCAACAGTTAATATATAATCTATAAACAATTGCGGAGATTTCAATACTTTAAATGCAGTCACGCATGACTAACTATACTTGGGGGTATTGGGAAGTTCTGCACTAATAATGTGATTTCCGATATTATTTGATTTTGCAAATACCATTAAATGTTATGTAAAGTGAGTGTTACTTATATAGTAGATATAGAGCGCTAGTTAAGTGATATTTATATAGTAGATATAGAGAGCTAGTGCAAGTGATATTTATATAGTGCATAGAGAGAACTAGTGCGAGTGCTATATATATAGTAGACAAGAGAGCTAGTGCGAGTGTAACTGTTACACCGAATACCCCACACACACACACACACACACACACACATTCGTGGCTTACACGAGGCTATTACGGCCATACCTTCGTGAAAGTCCATGTGTCGATTGAGATCGGAATGCGTCTGAAACTTCTTGTTGCAGTAGTGGCACCTGTACACGATGTGGCCGTCGTCATTCCTAAACATGGTGACCGCCTCGCTGCGCTTTAGTTGCGTGTTCACTATGTTCAGCCTGTCAATCAGCGAGTGGAAATTAACGTATTATATACGTGTGTATATAATATATATTATATAAATTATATAAAATATAAATTATTTATTTTTTGTTTTCCTAATAAACTATATATTATATAATATAATATATAGTTTAGTAGGTAATCAAAACATAAATAAACACAAATATGGAAGTACAAATCGACACGGTCGGAAAATTAACATTGGGTTGTTTACATATAATAACAAAACGGCTCGGTTTATGCAAGCCGAACAATATATAATAGTTATGTATTTATTTCATTTATTATTTTTGTTTCATCGTGAAACTTTCATGTATTTATTACTTATTGTTTTCATTTATAATTATCTAACTAGTTATTCAATAAATTATCTATCTATATGTTTGTTATATATATATATATATATATATAAAATCTATAGATATATTGTATATATGTACATGTAGAAATGAAGAGATAATAGAATGTATAACTATAAAGTATGTACACAAACACACACACACACACATTAAGATACTTTACACGCGATGATATCTAATATATGATAACTATAATGGGTCGGCATGTTAGGTGCGCATGTACCTAGTGTTAAGTGCGTGTGTATCTAGTGTTAAGTGCGTGTGTACCTAGTGTTAAGTGCATGTGTACCTAGTGTTAAGTGCATGTGTACCTAGTGTTAAGTGCATGTGTACCTAGTGTTAAGTACATGTGTACCCAGTGTTAAGTGCATGTGTACCTAGTGTTAAGTGCATGCATACCTGGTGTTAGTCTTGGACAGGGTGCTCTTGTTCGATAGAGAGGCATTGGACGCGGTGTCGGTATTAGTGTCAGTGTCTGAATCATCGTCGTATTCCTGTAGAGTTATGCAATATGAGATGATGTCATCGGTGGGGAGTTATGTAATATTATATTATGTCATTGGTGGGGAGTTATGCAATAAGAGATGATGTTATCAGTGGGTAGTTAGGCAATAAGAGATGATGTCATTGGTGGGGAGTTATGCAATATAAAGTAAACTAAAGTAGCCTAGTATGTAAGCAGTGAAATAAAACACAAATGATAGGGGCATCAATTATCAATTTGAGCGCTTATAACATATATATCTCTATATAGACTATGTTAAATTTCAGCCCCGATGAAATTCTACGCTCGATTATTTCAATATAATTGGCTAATACATCAGCGGACGCAGGACGTGGGTCGGTAGAGGACAAAACCTTGTTGACCCGCCTTCGTTTGCAGTTGACGCTGCGTCTATCCATGCCCGACTCCATGAGCATGTAACAAGAGTTGTTCTGAAACTGTGTAGGTAATGTCTGCGTGTAAGATAGATGTGTGCGTTGACATGTAAGATAGATAGATAGATAGATAGATATATAGATATATAGTCTATTGAGTGGTAAATACACACTAAATGACGTGAAACAATAATTTAATAATAAGTAATACGTAGGGGCGCTGGAACGATGGTGTGTATGTAGGGGGGGACCAACAAATCATAATAAATGTTGTGGTGAAAGTGGGGCTGACCAATACATAGGAGGTCCCCCTAGATTTTAAAGTGGGGGGACATATCCCCCTCCCATCCCCCCCTGTTGCAGCGCCCCCTAGTAATACATGAAAAAGAAGAATGATGGTTTACACATGCGTGTTAAGGCTGCGTTCACATGGCGATACATCTGAAACGTTGCAGACTGAGAGAGCTATAGACTGCTAACCAATAGGAAAGCTACTCTGATGGATATATAGGTTATAGACAACGCTGACATATGAAATTTAGGTATAGATGCATATATGGTCGTGTATTTGTGTGTATGAATATTTGTATTTATATGTGTGTATGTGTATTATACATATATATTTATATATATATGTGTGTGTGTGTGTGTGTGTGTGTGTGTGTGTGTGTGTGTGTGTGTGTGTGTGTGTGTGTGTGTGTGTGTGTGTGTGTGTGTGTGTGTGTGTGTGTGTGTGTGTGTGTGTGTGTGTGTGTGTGTGTGTGTGTGTGTGTGTGTGTGTGTGTGTGTGTGTGTGTGTGTGTGTGTGTGTGTATAATACATATCATTTATATATATGTTTAGTTATATGCATATGTGTGTAGAGACACTATTATAGATGTCACTACACTAAATATGATCAAATGTAATTGTAGTTAGGGAGAGAAAAGTAAATTAGGGAGGGTAGGAAATATTTGCGGAATTAGTGAATATAATAACAACTGTACTTAAATATAAGAATACACACTCTAAATGGGTGTTAGTACTATAAGGGTTTTCATGGGTGAAAATCCTTTATATATATATATATATTGACATTAATATTATAATGTATTAGTATTAAAAACCTCAACGTTATGGTTGAGTGATTTCATGGTATTGCGTTATAGTCTGTGAATACACAAAACATAGAATACATGCATCTTTGTGATTAATCACGGAAAATGAATCCTTTCATCCCATCCAGGCACTTAGATAGAGTTTTGTTTACTTATAATAAAAAAAAACTACATAATATATATATATATATAAAATAAGCACAAATCCTGGAATGTACCGGATATAATAATAATAGCTGAGATATTTACAAGATTTAAGACCTATAGGTGATAGAAACCTTTTTAATGATGTTATCGACTTCCAGGGAACTCTTCGTGGGAGCAGCCAGAATATCCGACAGAGTACGTATCGATACGGGCGAATCTAGCATAGCACCAACATCTGTATGTGTGTATGTGTGTGTGCAGTGTGTGAATGTTTGTTTAGGATATCTCATCGATAGTGCTTTGATCTTTAATATTTGCTAGATCACATGATCAGGTGGCTAGATCACATGGTCAGATTACATGATCAGGTAAGTAGATCACATGATCAGGTGGCTAGATCACATGATCAGATGGCTAGATCACATGATCAGGTGGCTAGATCACATGATTAGGTAAGTAGATCACATGATCAGGTGGCTAGATCACATTATCAGGTGGGTAGATCACATTATCAGGTAGCTAGATCACGTGATCAGATGGGTATATCACATGATCAGATTGGCTAGATCACATGATAATATTGGGTAGATCACATGATCAGGTGGCTAGATCACATGATAATATTGGCTAGATCACATGATCAGGTGGCTAGATCACATGATCATATGGCTAGATCACATGATCATATGGCTAGATCACATGATCAGGTTGCTAGATCACATGATCATATGGCTAGATCACATGATCAGGTTGCTAGATCACATGATCATATGGCTAGATCACATGATCAGGTGGCTAGATAACATGATCAGGTAAGTAGATCACATGATTACAATCAGCGGCCACTGTTAACGTGTTACACATACAGAGTGGTACGTGTACTAAGTTCACTTCATGTTGTAATGGTAATGAAGTGACTTAGTGACTGTAGTTATTAAATGATGCACTGTACACACACACACACACACGCACACACACACACACACACACACACACACACACATACACACGCACGCACACACCCGCACACACACACACACACCTATGCACACGCACACACACACATACCCACATACCCACACACACCAATAGACACACAGGTACCAACTAGTAACGCTCCACGGCTTATCGTCTGCCAAGATGGAGGATGAGGCAGCGGTGACGGTGTCGAGAGCGAGCTCCGAGACGAGCTGTCCTACCGAAGGAGGAGGCGGGGTGGACGAAGGGGGCGTCCTAGGGGACGGCGGGGTGCTAGCGGGGGGCGGAGTCACGTCGGCCGGTATCACGACCGTGATGTCGTCGGGTAGACTGTTCTCGGCGCGAATCTGCGACACGAGGTTAATCGCCATGGCGATGGATTCGGCTTCGTCGTCGCTGACCAGCGCGGTGTCCATGACCCCGCTGACCACTTCGGCGGCGGTCACGGCGGGGGCGTGGATTAGGGGCGTGGCTTCGAGGCAGTCGTCGTCGACGCCCAGAGGTTGACCCGGGAATACAGACATGGAGTCGTGATTCACGTCGTTGGAAGATAGTAGTTCATCTGTTGAGGTATTACTTATTATAAAACTTATATATATATATATATTTATATGTGTGCGTGAGTGCGCATGCATATATGAATAGATACATAGATATAATTCGAGTTTTGCGAATGGTGTTATTTAATTACATGGCGATGAATAGATATACATGTGTTATCATGTGTTATCTTGGCTTGACTCGGAGACATGCTTAGCCGTGAAGCTACTAGACCACCGCATGGATAAGGTCACATGATACAATCATTGTATTCAATATCATTCTATACACTATACACTATATGTGTGTACGGCGTAGGGTGTCTCCAAGGTAATTAAGTTGTGTGGAAATTATAGAATAATTCAAATATTAATTTGAATATACTATATTATGAATAACGATGCAATGCGTAAATAATTCACTTTATATATTGAAAATGTTATATAATACATTTATATATATATATAAATATATATGTATAGAGCCTGTATACTATACATTGTATAGTATAATATCTAGAGAATAGCATATCACTTAATTTATAACCCCAATTTAAATTTACATATATTTATATATATACATTTACTATGAATCAATATTTTATTATGTATATTATAATAACAATATGAATAATATAGAATATTAATAAATTATGTATATCCTGCAATCAGAATTTATAACAAGTAATTCTATTTATATGTATTGAATTTATTTATTTAAATTTATGATTTGTTTACTATCATCATAAAAAGGTCATAAAATGGATAAAATCACAACACCCTGTTAATTCTATACTACACAACAATGCATATTTATATAGAGTATACTTTGTAAATAAATGTCTCAGATCTAAAATCTATATACTATATAGCATAAAACAAAAGTAATTTAAAATTAAAATTAAACACATATTATAAGTATAATATATATATATATATTATAGTATAGTTAGATAACAAAGATATATCTACTTAGTATGGTTAAAGATAACATGTTTTCATAAGGGGCAGTAGTATCAGTAGTATCAACCATTGAAATTAATATAGTAATCATATAGTATTCACTGAATTATAATTGTATCATTCGAAATGTAAACAATATTTCAAATGATATTTTAAATACACATATCTACATCAATGTCTCATATTTATTAGTCATAAATAAAATTAATCTTTATATATTGAATATTATGTTGAACATGTGTGTAATAAACACTTACTTTTAATAAAATCGTAAAGAGAATTAATAACTAAAATATCAATTTTAAATTTGCATGCGAGATACAAAATCTAATGTATTTTTAGTTCCGATAAAAATATCAACTTAGGTGGTGTATCAAATACAGAATTATAGCCTGAATGGCATATCTTTAGTTTAATATATTTAATTTGAAATACAATTTAGTATGTAATAATTAATGAATTTAAAGTTTTTCATAGTTATAATTCACATTTTCCAAAAAATACATTTAATTATTTGTATATTATTCTATATAATTTAAATGTAATAACAGTATATAATATAATACAAATATAATACCTACCATTAGATAATATTAAGAAAATATCTAAATAGTAAAATTAATAAATATATTTAAATTTAAATAATATATAATTTATAAACCCAAACCCCAACGCCAATAGACAACGAATGTGAGATATTTAGCTAGAATAGTTTGATAACGCGATACCAGGTGGCGATACCGACCTTGACAGTCCGTCTGGCCGATGGTGTTCTGTATCATCTCGGGCGATACAAACGACAGCCTCTGAGAAGATGTAGAGGTACCCCCACCCCCCACTCCGGTACGTCTCTTGGCAGCATTATTGGGGGATACATTTCTCTTGTTTCTCTCTCTTCTGTAGGTGTGTATGTGTGTGTTAGAGTGTTTTTGTATGTGTGTGCATTATCTTTTATGATGCTATTTTCTAATTATATATATATTTCACTTACTTGTATCAGTATGATTTAAATCCAGGTTAATATATACAGATAATAACAAAAAGTATTATATAAGCATATAAATTCAAAATACAACTATATATTATATATTACTATATATATATATATATATATATATATATATATATATGCTATATATGCTATATATTATATAAAACTTATTTAAATATATTCAGAAATAACTATATTGATATAAATATTTATATTATATTTATGCTCATAGTATTTAACATATTTATTTTTTATTATTATCCTATCAGCAAAGTTATAGTATCAGTTAAACATTAACAAAATTAAATAAATCATATAATTATGTGTTAATATTCTTTAAATAGGTTAATAAATATATAACAATTGCACTTTATTTATTATCTAATAATAAAAATATATAAAACTCAACAAATAATATTATATAATTCCAAGTTTTTATTAAAAAAATCTGTTAAATTTGAATAAATATTCTATGATAATCTGCTTATAATTCAGTTAACACTGATAATAGGTTAACATGGTAATATTATTATATTCTAATAATAAATAACAGTAGTCTGCTCATAAATGTATAGCACAAATAGTAGATAAATTACCATTGTAATTTATTATAGTTTAATTCAATAGTCTGCTTACATATTAAATTTAATAGTCTGCTTAAATACTATAATAAATGTAATAACCATTGAAAATATAATATTTCAATTATAAGAAATTTGAAACATAGTTTTTAGCTACAGGGATTAGGGGTTAGCTATACAATACTATATAATAGAATCATAGATTTATAGTTTACATAGTGTAAACTATAAATCTATGAATAGAATGGAATATAATACAATTTAAACATTATTATATTTTAATTAAATTAATACTCTATAATAGTCTATTTATAAATCAACAACCAAGACAGAATAAAAGATAACTATTTTTATGAATGTAGAAAAACACTATGTATTACTAATAAATTATTAGTAATAATGCAACACTAATAATGGTATATAATAGTATATAGTATATAGTATATAACTATACCCAGCAAACAGTAATAGCATCATAATAGCAACATAACAGCATCATAATAGCATGACAAATTAATAACAGCATAATAGACATTTAATGGCAACACAATAGCAGCATAATAGCGTAATGTAAACATTTGAGTCTATTAAATATGCTGTTATGCTGCTATTATGAGGCTATTACTTTTCGCTGCGAAGACATAATAAAATATTACTATATTTATGAATGCAGAAAAACACTGCATTACTAACGATGTGATACAATATATAATGTATAGTACATAACTATACCCAGCAAATAGTAATAGCCTCATAATAGCAGCATAATAGCAGCATAATTGCACAATGTAAACATTTGAGGCTATTAAATATGCTGTTATGTTGCTATTATGAGTCTATTACTGTTCGCCGGGTAGGGCGCGAACGAACACACTACCTTCGATGCATCTGCAGCAGGAGTCTGGGCGTGTCTTCGTCGTCTACCCCGTCTCCGCCGTGAAACCGGAGCATGTGGTGGCGAAGGTTTCGCTGCTCGCTGAACCGTTTACCGCAGTGTACGCACGAACACGGCTATAGTAAGTACAGGGTTAGGCTTTCCGTTTGAGGAGTTTAAATCGGCTTATCTTAAGTATGCGATTTCGTAGCGCGAAAAGTTGTACAGACTTACGTTATCCGATAGTGCAGTGGTTCCCAAGCTTTTTTTAATTAAAAAATATACCATGTAAAATACAACATGACCCAATGAACAATTTTATTATCGTATTATTAAACTTTATTCATAAACAAATAATATATATTATAATATATATATATATATATATTTAGAAATTGGCTCATGACCCACACAAAAAATCAAATTACCCACATTTTGGTGATGACCCATATGTGTGGAATCACTGCAATAGTCCATTTGTTCAACTTTCCTGCTACACAACCACACCCTTAGATCATTGACACAATTAATATAAAAAATTCTAGTTTTCTTATATTCCTATGTTAAATAAAGTACGACTATATGCAAATACTGCATTACTAATGACAAATTTTCTTATATTTAGAATGAATTCGAATATCAATAAATGATTCTATAAAATTCATACCTATAAATGAATATTTAAATAATTGTGTAATAATCAATAAAATTGATTATAATCAATTAAGACTACAATTTATATATTAAATGTAAAATAATTAAATTAAAAACATGTATTTTATAATTACTATTATACATTTAATTTATAACTAATAATTAATTAAACTAGTTAATAATATATTTATATACTCTCGCTATCATATTTGTATGTAGATTTAGCATATATTATTAAAATGTATCTGTATTCATATACACAAATACACACATATATATATATATATATATCATTTTGTTTCGATAGACATTATTTAAAATCTCGTTACATAAAACATTAGCAATAGAAAGTAGAACTTTACGATCACGCCTGCACTATACACTGAGCTGTATTGTTTACATCGACGACAATGGCGCAGATAAATAAATCAATGTCCGTCGAATGTCCTACAATCACGGAATCGGATAGGGGTTGACGATATCGAGAATACAGACGCACAACGCGGTGCGTGATGTGCCGATGACCTTGACGGTGACATCGATGAGCCGGGTGGTAACCTTGAAGCCGGTGTGAACGCGCTCGTGTCGCTGCCAACGGAAATAGCCGACGAACGACTTGTTGCAGTAGCGGCAACGGTATATCTGCGAGCCAGAGCCGGGAGAAGCTCGTATTCCTGGGCATAGGGTAACGACAGGTAACATCAACACACGAGATGGGGAGAGAGGGGAGAGAGTTAGGGAGAGAGAGGAAGAGAGAGAGAGAGATATATAGAGAGTTAGGGATTGAGAGGGGGAGAGAGAGAGAGAGAGGTAGAGAGAGAGAGAGAGGGGAAGAGAGGATAGAAATTATGGTAATATTATTTACGATCACATTTTCGAGAAATCAACGACTCACGAAATCGACGATAATTTGTTACATAACACACGATAACAAAGAATATGAAACCTGTAGTCTTTGGTCCGAATTCAATGAGAGCAGCTGCGGCCATTGTTATGTCAGTATGAGCAGTGTCCATATGTTCACCTGATACATTAATTATGGTTGTAACTGTCATTTCATTGGTCGATGTTTTAACATGATATATAAACCTTACATCTACATAAAACATTACACACACACACACACATATATATATATATATATACAAGTTTGATAACGTCATAAAATACTTTCCTCTCATGTCTCATAAGAGATTTTTGGTTAAACAGAGTAAATTATTTAAATGAAAACAAGAAAATAAAACTTGAAATTAATAACCGAATAAACTCTTCTATTCTGTTCCTATATATATATTTATTTATATTGTTATAATCTTGCCCTGGTATAATTGACTCCCAATTATAGATATGTTGAAAGCTAGTATGTCAAAAGCACAAAGTGTATAACGATAATGTTATAAAGTGTTAATGGGTTATAACTTATAGGGTTATATATGTATTACTAATAAAACAAATACGCGCGCAATAGCAGCTCTATTACCGGAAGTAGACGACATCTTATCGATGAGATCTTGAATCATCTTAGACTTGGAGTCGCTGGTATCGGCGCCATCTTCTGCGTCTTCACCGTCAACCTTGTGAGTCAATAGGTGGCGCGCAAATGAAGAACCGCCCACAAATGACTTCTGACACTCGGGGCACGTGTACATGTGATCTTGATCCTGGGGAGGGGTGAACGACGTCTCACTTTTAGTGCTCGGCATACCTGTGTGCAGAGGGGGGTAGGGGGTTACGGTTAATATGTGCGGGGGGGGGGGGGTGTACGGTTAATATGTGTGGGAGAAAATATGTTTAAAGATTGGTTGGGGGTATAACTGTTGTGTGAGTGGAATGTGTATTTAAATAGGTGGTGGTGGTGTATATTGTTATATCGTATATATTGTTCCCCTTAAGAGTATAAGTATTTTTTTTTTTTAAATATTACAAGTATGATTCGAAAATGTTGACACATAATATTACAGAATACAGTTGCCTGATAAAATCACAATTTATAATAGTAGGCCGTGCATCAACCCCAGAAGGTTACATCAGCATATTAATTAAAGCATTATATTTCTACTACGGAAAAGTGATCAATTAACATGCTGGATTACATCACAGGTAATATGATGTACGGTAATACGATGTAATGCTACGGCGATGATCTAATGAAACGGCGATGACGTAATAATTCAGTGATGATGCAGTTCTAGGATGATTATGTAATGTAAAGGTGATGACGTAACGATACAATAATTATGACGTAATAACGTGATGATGAGGTAACGTACAGTTAAGGATGTTAGTGTGCGGTTCCTCGTTGAAGTGCGTCACGCCGAGGTGTTCCTTGAGCAGCGGCCAGAACGGGAAGAATTGGCTGCACAGCTCGCACTTGTATAGCGAGATTTTCTGAAACGAGTGGCTACATTATATACGCTATATATTTTCTTAAATAAATTATCAATCAACAATATCTTCTATTATTACTATTATTATTATTATTATATAACACAAACCAGTTCAGGGTTGCCCTGTTTCTTATCGTAGACATAGACCCCGTCCAGTCGAGTGGCGATAGTGGTGGTCTTAGTGGTCAAGAACATGGGGTCGAGCGTCCCCCCTGAGGCGTGGGTGGCGGGGTCGTTCAACAGGTTAGCCAGAGAGGGCAGCGGTGGCTGGGTCAAGGTCGGCATAGAGTTCAACGAGGTGACAGAGATGGCTGTCGCGGGTAATCCATGTGTAATAGTGCGGATTTCAGGTTTATCGGCCAATTTCATAGATTTGCGCGCCTCCACCCTTACTAGTGGTTCATTCTGTAGTGCACGGAGATGGTGGTGATGGTTAAGAGATAGTGAAGTATACGAGAAGACTATGTATTCTAAGTGTATTGATTGACTGATAATTTTATTTTTAAAATAATGATATTTTAATTTTAATTGAAGTATTATTCGTAATATTCAAACATTTTAAAGCCGATATATTATCATCAGAAGTTACATAACCACAGCACTAACATCGTCCGAACTCGAAACAGCAATGGCGGCGTTATTCTTCTTCTCCTCATCCTCCGCCTCCTCCTCCAACTCCTCGTCTGAATCGTACCCTTCAGCCCTATTGACGGCTGCGGCGGTGGGGGTATCACGATTACCGTTAACCACCGAAGCGAAACTCTTACGATCGCCTCTACTCGCCAGTCGTCGGCTACGACGGGTAGGCTCCACCGATGTTGTCTGAAGGTTCTGATCCGGTGTACAGGTGGACGCCGTGTTGTTGTTTATGTCGGTGGCTTCTCCTCGATGGAGGTCGTAGGAAAGGTCGAGGTCGTTGTTATTGTTATCGTGGTTGCCGGCGGCATTGTTGTTGTTATTAATATTATTGTTATTAGTGTTGTTGTTGTTGTTGTTGTTTTTGTTATTGTTATTCGCGGCGGTTTTGTTGTCGAAGCGCGCCTTCAGAGTATCTTTCAGCGCCGTAATCGAGAGGCTGCGATCTCGACCAATGGGAGGAGACGACGACTTCACCTCAGCCTCCACCTTCATCTCCTGCTGTTGTGGTTGTAGCGAGGCGGGTCTGTCCATCTCGCTGAGAGTAACCAAGGCGACGACCTCGTCCAAGGTCACATCCCTGCCGTCTCCGTTCATACGCTCTCGTAGCGACGTCATGTTAGCGGTCCAACCAGTTTTCACCTTTTCGTGGTGGAGGGGTAGGGGTGATAGTTATATAGTTATATTATAGTTATATAGTTATATTATAGTTATATTATAGTTATATAGTTATATTATAGTTATATTATAGTTATATAGTTATATTATAGTTATAGCTGTTCTAAGCGCTATAAATCTGACGCCACACTTCAGGAAAATATTCGATCCAAACACCCAAATTTGTGAATATTCGTCAAATCTAATACGTATCTATGAAAAATAACAACTATTCGCTAGAAACATCTGCACATCAAATCTAACATTAGATTATAACATACTTATGTTTAAAAACAGCAAATATTCGCAAATTAGCGTGAATAATTGAGGAAAGTGTGGCATCAGATTAGGTAGCTATAATAGCTCTAGTAGATATAGTAGCTCTAGTATCTATTCTAGCGATAGTAACTCTAATAGATATAGTAATACTAGTGATCTAATAGATATATTAGCTCTAATAACTATAGTAGCTCAAATAACTATAGTAGTTCTAATAACTATAGTAGCTCTAATAAATATAGTAGCTCTAATAACTATAGTAGCTCTAATAACTATAGTAGCTCTAATAGATATAGTAGCTCTAATATCTATATTAGCTCTAATAACTATAGTAGCTCTAATAACTCTAGTAGCTCTAATAGCTATAGTAACTTTAATAACTATAGTGCTCTAATAACTATAGCAGTTCTAATAAATGTAGTAGCTCTAATAACTATAGTAGCTCTAATAAATATAGTAGCTCTAATAGATATAGTAGCTCTAATAAATATAGTAGCTCTAATAACTCTAGTAGCTCTAATAGCTATAGTAACTTTAATAACTATAGTGCTCTAATAACTATAGCAGTTCTAATAAATGTAGTAGCTCTAATAACTATAGTAGCTCTAATAACTATAGTAGCTCTAATAGATATAGTAGCTCTAATAAATATAGTAGCTCTAATAACTATAGTAGCTCCAATAACTATAGTAGCTCTAATAACTATAGTAGCTCTAATGACTATAGTAGCTCTAATAACTATAGTAGCTCTAATAACTATAGTAGCTCTAATAACTATAGTAGTTCTAATAACTATAGTAGCTCTAATAAATATAGTAGCTCTAATAACTATAGTAGCTCTAATAAATATAGTAGCTCTAATAACTATAGTAGCTCTAATAAATATAGTAGCTCTAATAACTATAGCAGCTCTAATAACTATAGTAGTTCTAATAACTATAGTAGCTCTAATAACTATAGTAGCTCTGATAACTATAGTAGCTCCAATAACTATAGTAGCTCTAATAACTATAGTAGCTCTAATACTATAGTAGCTCTAATGACTATAGTAGCTCTAATAACTATAGTAGCTCTAATGACTATAGTAGCTCTAATAACTATAGTAGTTATAATAGATATAGTAGCTCTAATAACTATATTAGCTCTAATAACTATAGTAGCTCTAATAACTATAGTAGCTCTAATAACTATAGTAGCTCTAATAACTATAGTAGCTATAATAACTATAGTAGCTCTAATAACTATAGTAGCTCTAATAACTATAGTAGCTCTAATAACTATAGTAGTTCTAATAACTATAGTAGCTCTAATAAATATAGTAGCTCTAATGACTATAGTAGCTCTAATAACTATAGTATCTCTAATAACTATAGTAGCTCTAATGACTATAGCAGCTATAATGACTATAGTAGCTCTAATAACTATAGTAGCTCTAATAACTATAATAGCTCTAATAGATATAGTAGCTCTAATAACTATAGTAGCTCTAATGACTATAGTAGCTCTAATAACTATAGTAGCTCTAATAACTATAGTAGCTCTAATAACTCTAGTAGCTCTAATGACTATAGTAGCTCTAATAACTATAATAGCTCTAATGACTATAGTAGCTCTAATAACTATAGTAGCTCTAATAACTATAGTAGCTCTAATAACTATAGTAGCTCTAATGACTATAGTAGCTCTAATAACTATAGTAGCTCTAATAACTATAGTAGCTCTAATACTATAGTAGCTCTAATAACTATAGTAGCTCTAATAACTATAGTAGCTCTAATAACTATAGTAGCTCTAATGACTATAGTAGCTCTAATAACTATAGTAGCTCTAATAACTATAGTAGCTCTAATGACTATAGTAGCTCTAATAACTATAGTAGCTCTAATGACTATAGTAGCTCTAATAACTATAGTAGCTCTAATAACTATAGTAGCTCTAATAACTATAGTAGCTCTAATGACTATAGTAGCTCTAATAACTATAGTAGCTCTAATGACTATAGTAGCTCTAATAACTATAGTAGCTCTAATGACTATAGTAGCTCTAATAACTATAGTAGCTCTAATAACTATAGTAGCTCTAATAACTATAGTAGTTCTAATAACTATAGTAGCTCTAATAACTCTAGTAGCTCTAATGACTATAGTAGCTCTAATAACTATAGTAGCTCTAATGACTATAGTAGCTCTAATAACTATAGTAGCTCTAATAACTATAGTAGCTCTAATAACTATAGTAGCTCTAATAACTATAGTAGCTCTAATAGATATATTAGCTCTAATAACTATAGTAGCTCTAATAACTCTAGTAGCTCTAATAACTATAGTAGCTCTAATGAATATAGTAGCTCTAATAACTATAGTAGCTCTAATGACTATAGTAGCTCTAATAACTATAGTAGCTCTAATAACTATAGTAGCTCTAATGACTATAGTAGCTCTAATAACTATAGTAGCTCTAATGACTATAGTAGCTCTAATAACTATAGTAGCTCTAATAACTATAGTAGCTCTAATAACTATAGTAGCTCTAATAACTATAGTAGCTCTAATGACTATAGTAGCTCTAATAACTATAGTAGCTCTAATGACTATAGTAGCTCTAATAACTATAGTAGCTCTAATAACTATAGTAGCTCTAATAACTATAGCAGCTCTAATAACTATAGTAGCTCTAATGACTATAGTAGCTCTAATGACTATAGTAGCTCTAATGACTATAGCGGGTAGCAGTCAAACTTTCTCCGTTTCGGTGACCATGCACTTCTTCATGATCTGCGAGTTCTTGCGCTTCGTGATGTCGAGGCCATGCTTCGTGAAACAGTGGTAGCTGAGGCTCCGTTTCGCCTTGAACGATCTGTCGCACTCCTTATTAGGGCGCGATGAGTCATCGTTATTACTCGTACCTATTCGTATAGGCTATAGGTCTACGAAGTCTATGGTATAAGTGTTCTACATCTAATACACACGGCTATACTATATCGTTAGGCTAATAAACGAGTGAAGGAACATTAACGAATGGTTTATTAAAAAGTACAAATTTTAAATAATGATTATTATTAACTTATTTTTTGATAACTCTCCGGCTGAAAAATATTGATAGAAATTGAACTTAAACGGTAGTTAACCTCTACATAGTTGACTTCAACACTACGATGTAATCATTCACTACGTTGTCGATTCTAAACTGCTCGCTAACCTCACAAATCCATGTTTTAATTTCTTTCACGATTTCTCTTTCCAGAATTGAATTCATTTAAACCTAAAGGATTTGAAAGTTTATTAATTGTGTTCTTTATATAAGGAATGGCACTTACAATAAATAATTACTCTTGATTATGTGATGTATCAAAATAAAATTCATTATGTATATCAGATGTGTAAATATATATATATATATATATATAATAATATCTGAAATCATAGATGAATGAAAAAGCAAAAGTCACCTGGTTATTAATCTATCATAATGAGATATTGAGAAATATAATTTCACATTATAAAACTAATATTGATTGAAATGAATAATATTTAAAAATAAAAGCAAAACAAATTAAATATAGAGATATTGAGAGAAAGGGAGAGAGTATATATGTGTATATGAGTGTATATGAGTGTGTTTACATGTAAATCTATTACACACATATCACACACATACATATATATATATATATATATATAAATTTGATTAGAACATTGAATGTATTATGACATCATTATTACTAAAATTGATTCCACTAATAGATACTATCATAGATACCCCAATAGAGAGAGAGAGAGAGAAGTAGGTCATACAACAAACAGATGAGTATGCACACTTACTGTGCCTATTTGTAAACAGTAAAATGGACACATAAACACATTATTATAATAGTTTCCAGTACATTCTATAGTGATTCTATCAAATATGACATTATCTCCTACATTAATAAAAAGCATAAAGAAACATGCAGCCTAATGCATGCTACCTACAATGTAATAACTATATATTTCTGAATAATCAAAAGTCACATTATATGTTATTGATTATTTATTATCTAATCTTTTGTGATAAGTATTGGCAATACAGTATTGCTTTATTTCTAACTAAGAGTAAGATGGAGGTTAGTTTATATTTTTTATTTTATGTTATGCTTGAATAATTTCATCATATTGCACTATGGTTTAGAGCAGTGGTTACCAACATATGGGTCATGACCCAAACATTGCACGAATTCTATATAAAAAATGCACGATTTATGGTAAATTCGTGCAATTATTCAAATTTGTGAATCATATATATTTAAATAATAACCATTAAATTATTTAATTTACTAATATATAATTTAGAGTATATATTATAGACGAGAATATACAATTTAAATTCAATATACAATTTATTATTATATTTTTGGAATGTATCTATTTTTAGTTAATTTACCGATAATTTTAAAAAGATTATTATTTATAAATTTAATTTATTTATTTATATTATGTCGAAAAAACATGAATACCATTTTCTCGAATATTACCGAAAGGCAGCCAGAGAGTGGAAAAGTTAAATCTGTAGTATGTAAATTCTGTATAAATTATGGAAAAGAAGAGAATGTGGGCGATAATACTCAATGAAAATAAACAATAAATTATTGAATATTTATTATAAATTAAAATAAAAAATAATAAAATGTTTTAATTTGACAATAAATCATTTAATAATTAAGTAATTTAATTAAAGTTATACTTAATAACATTAACTTTAACGTTCTTACAAACATGCATGTATATTTTCTATCACCAATATAATATCGGATATTTAACTAATATCTTTTATAGCCTTTATATTTTTTACTTAAATTCGTGCATGTACGAATTCTATATATAAAAAGTGCACGAATTTAGTTTAATTCGTGCAAATTCCAAATGTACGAATCTAGAGAGGCCTGGTCATAAGCCAATTTCTAAAAAATAATATAAATACTTTTATAATCAAATTGGCGTTTTGGTCGAGAAAAATTGAAGATAGATATGTATATTTCAATATATATATATATTATAGTTTATATTATTCGTTTATGACTAAAGTTTAATAATAAATAAATAATAGTTTTTTATTGGGTCATGGTATATTTGAAAACATAGAATTATAATAAAGGTCATCATGAAAAAAGGTTGGGTCTAGGGTTACATATTTGAATTTAGTATTAAATACAATGAAAAAACTCTTTAATACTCAAGTATCCCACTATCATTGTGTTTTAAATGTAATATATTGTAATTCGCATTGCATCCATTATATTATAAGAATATAAACATAAATAATGTAAATACAAATATCTTTCTATTCAAACTCAATATTTAATAATATATTTATAAGAAAAAAAAAAGTAATGCATATTTTCTTATAAATACTTATGATACAATTTCAGGAGATATATAGTATATGTCCTGTCCTTGCTAAATGGGAGATTTTAGTGGTGACACATTAAAGTAATTTTGAAAATCAATGGAATTCATTAATTTGCAAGCTATTTACATATATATGTATGATTTGTGTTTGTTTGTTTTTAAAAGTTATTGCAGCAGAAGAAAACTTAAAGTGCTTTTTTTAAATAGTATATCTTTATTATATTGTATATATGAAAAACGTATTTAAAGTATTTAAAAATAAAAATTTATATCAATAAATATATATATATATATCTGCTGTGACATCATCAAGGTCATGTCCTAGATAGCATAGAACACAGGCACACATAAACATGCTAGGTATTATACACACACGCACGAACGCAAGCACAGTGCGTCGCACACACGCACACACAAGGAGAGAGAGAAATGATCTAAGAATAAAAAACTAATTAAACAAATTAAAGGCCAGTGTCAACAATAACACAAAGCAAATCCACTGCAAGTTGATTCACTAGTCGCGAAACCTGGCGAGTAGTGCATCACGTCACGTGATTACCCACGTGGTACGCCTCTTACGTAACACCGAGGCATAGAGTTAGAGAGAGAGGGGCTTCCATTCTAGTTAAATGCACTGAGGTAATACTGTGGGGCGTTGTAGGGGAGGGCTTTAGTACGGGTATATTCGCGTCGGACATACACGCTGAAAGTGGGGTCGAGGTGGTGGCGAACCCCTCACCGGTGACGAGTCGCGCACAATCACGTAGGCATTGTTTCAGAGCGTCACCTACACCGCACTATAGTGCGTCACACACGTGCGTATTACGTGGTGAGGCGCGCACACACACTCGCACCTATAGGTAAGTGTATACTATACAATATATACAGTATACTATACACCATATACTGTATACTATTATACACCGTAGTTATCCGCTGAGAATAATGTATAGCGCGGGTAACCCTATAGGGTTAAACTACTACTCCACGTGCGCCGCCAAGTGGTGAGGTTGTGTGAAAACACGCTAATTGTTACGGCAACAATGTGTGTGTGTGTAGTGTTGCGCGAGGCTACACGTGTTTGTGGGCGTGTCAGTCGGGTAGTGTGAGGTCGTATAGCCGTGCGTATTGGTATACACGGGTTTACAACGCAACAATGATGTATATATATGCGCGTGTAGTGGATATGTAAACCCTGTAATCGATGTAGGATGTAAAGCCTATAATTACGTAATTATAAATAAAAAATGGCTTCTTAAACTTCTATTAAACAGGATATTATGATGTTACTCGTGTGATACATGTGCTGATACACGTCGTGCAAAGTACGTGTAACGTGTGATCATCATATATTATATTACAAACCATATATTTCACTATATTAAATTACACTATATATTATACTCATTCTATATTTATATATAATATATATATATATAGTTATATATATATATATATATATATATATATATATATATATATATAATATTACAATACTGTATTAGATAAACACCAACAAAATATTATATAAGAATATAAAAAAATTTCCAATCGACTATTATTACATTCTAAAACTGATTTCAACAAAATAATGAAAACATGAGTAATTAGTCTACATAGTTCAGTTTCTGTCGTTGTGTTGTTGTGCATTATGGGACATTCGTAGTAGTAGCAAAGCCCTTTGGTAGTAGTGTATACAATAGGTTGTGAATACAAATAAAATATGATAAATATGCAATAACAACAATACACAAATATGTATATACAATGCACGGATGTGTGTATACTATATACTAGTGTATAGTATACACTAAATATATATATATAGGCTATATATATAAATATAATATATATAGGTTATATATATAATATTTATCATATGTTGATGATTCAATATAAAACACAATATAAAATTAAAACTTTCAACTATATTGTTTTCATCTCGGGTAAGGCATATTGGCAGCGGTGCTAGGAATGCTGGCCTAGCGTGCCTAGATATCCAGGGTGTTCTCAACGAATTGTAATCACTAATAAATTTCTAAATAAATTGATAAAAAGTTTAGCAACGTGTGCATTGCACGTCGTGCATGAGTTCGTGTGTGTGTGTGTGTATGTGTGTGTGTGTGTGCGTTATGGGTGGCAGTGTGCGGACACGGGACCACCGACAATGCGTGTGTGTGTGTGTGCGAGTTTATAAGTGTGCGAGTGTGTATATTAAATAATGTTCGCACCGAAAGCGCGTATTCCGCGATATCTATATTTAGAAAGCTATATCGATTAACAGGTAACGTGCGCATAAACGAGCGCGTAAACAATAGGGGGGCAGGGGCGGATAAAGACAATAGATTATGCGAAAAGGAAACGCTGCACGTCGCCACCACGGACGGTATTTCGAATTAACGATCACGTGATTGATAGCGTGCGTTCGTGTGCGCGAACAGTGTGCGCGCACCGCGAGCGTGAGTGCGTTCTAAATCGGGTCGCGATCGAACCCGAAACCGGAAACCCGAGCCTCTAGACGACAACGAGGCTATCGCTAGATTACAATAGGCGACGCGTCGAACCGCGTGCATTTATCACGCGAGAGAGCGCGAGAGAACGCGAGATTAGGGGTCGCAGATTCTCGATCACGGAGCGCGCGTGACGACGCCCACGTAAAAACGAAAGTGTCAAATGATTAATGCGTCGGCTAGTACGCGGTGTTATAATCTAGTACACGTGCATGCGTGTGTATGTGCGTGCGTGCGCGCTTGCGTTTGTGTGCATGTGTGTGTGCGCGTGTGTGTGCGTAATGAGTCCTTATGCACATACACACACACGGCGCACAAACCCCGTAGGACCTACAGTTGATGTCCTTATTAAGTACCTACAGTGTAGGTGCGTATATGATCCTAAACTGTAGGTCCTTGTTCACATACACGCGCACCCGTGTAGGTACGTACCTATATGTTCACGACGCTAGGTGTGTGTGTGTGCGGCGCACTGTGCGCGCTACGGTACAGAGAAAGTGATTACGCAATCAATGTGCGGTGAGTCATACTGTATGACTCATACACGGCGAAGTATCGCGGTGTGTACATGTTGTGCATGTGTGTGTGTGTGTGTGTGTGTGTGTGTGTGTGTGTGTGTGTGTGTGTGTGTGTGTGTGTGTGTGTGTGTACGTGTGTGTGTGTGTGTGTGTGTGTGTGTGTGTGTGTGTGTGTGTGTGTGTGTGTGTGTGTGTGTGTGTGTGTGTAATTGTAATGGTTTATTTAAACACTTAAATATATAAAAATGTGTGTGAATACGACTCATAAGCACACTGTGAGTGTTTGTTAATAGCGCAAGAGCACATAGTATTCAGCTACCAGAATACTATAATGTATACTAACAAATCCCTTGCTTTGCTACTACTACTAAGAGTTTCTAGTCTCTTCCTAATATGTGATACAACTACCACTAGTCACTGTTATAGTGGTATACCACTCCTACTGCAACTTACACTGTAGGTTGCAGTAGGGGTATTAGGTCCTACACTACCCCTACCTCTACCACTACCACTAGTGGTAGTGGTATAATACCTCTACTGCAACCTCCACTACCACCACTACCACCACTAGTGGTAGTAGTATACTACTCCTATTGCAACATACACTACCACTACTAATAATACCACTACCACTAGTGATAGTGGTATAATACCCCTAATACCACCCCACTACAACTAGTACTACAACTAGTACTAGCACTAGTAACAGTGGTAGTTGTATAACACTCCTACTACCACCTCCACTACAACTAGTACTACCACTAGTAACAGTGGTAGTTGTATAACACTCCTACTACCACTTCCACTACCACTCCCACAACCACTAACACTACCACTAGTGACAGTGATATAATACTCTTACTGCAACCTCCACCTCTACTACCACTAACACTACCACTAGTTACTGTGGTAGTGGTTAATACCCCTACTGCAACCTCCACCTCCACTACCACTACCTAAACGAATACGTCAACAATGTAAAACTTGCACCTATTTATGACAATCACAATTATTAAGTATGATACCGATAGCGCCGCGCTGCGACCGTATTATGCAACAACAACACCACCAGTAATAGATTCGTGCGCACTTTTTAGGCCGCTTATTATTGGATATCGCAGCTTTACCGCAGCAGCATCAGCGAAGTCGAAGTAGAGTTCATTGTTAACACGTGCCGGTGATGTCATAGCTTTGTTATCGACTCGTCGCCAATAACAAAGAGTCGCTAGCTAAAAATAGATTCCGTAAAATCTATTCAGTGTATACGCGATCGAGAAGAATCGAGAAGCTATAGCTCGTCATTAAATAGAATTATAATTATTAATTAGTCGTTTAAATAAAGTGAAAGTACTTTAAATACATATACCTCGTATAACAGTGTTTTATAAAACGATAACTTTAATTATATATATATATATATATATATATATATATATATATATATATGTATTAGTATGTGTGTGTGGGTATGTGTGTGGGTGTGTGGGTATGTGTGTGAGACCCACACTGTGGGTATGTGTGTGGGTATGTGTGTGGGTATGTATGTGGGTATGTGTGTGGGTATGTGTGTGGGTATGTGTGTGGGTATGTATGTGGGTATGTTCATACTAGTAATACGTCTCGGGTAGTCACACACAACTAGTGAAAAAGGACTAGGACTATATGATAATAGAAATACTACTCGAGCGAATCGAGTATTGTGTATGCTCTCGATATTTATTTATTCTCTAAACACTTCTTCTTATCAAAGTCGTCCGTCTCTCGACTCGCTGGCCCCTATCGCATAGTGTGCGCAGTACAGTGTGCACTTTGGGCGTCAACACGTACGGCGTACGCACGCACTCGCGCACCGACGAACGCACCCGCGCGCACCGCGTTCATTTAGGTCAAACGCGCGCGCCGCACGTAACTATTTTTAATTCTCGAGCGCGCGCGCGCTCGTATGGCGGGCGTCGGTCGGTCGTAAAACTTTGTACGGCGGCGCATGAGAATGTCACGCGCGGATTTACGAGCGCGCGCTCGCTGCTCTCTCGACATGCGCATTCGTACGTGTCATGCGCTCTAAAAAACTCTATAAATAGATAACGAGGCGACGCTATTTCGAGCCGTAATATATTATGTACGCGCCGTGCGATGTCCTCTTATTAGATACGTTCTACGTTAAAACGCGTACGAAGTCGCAATACGCTATCTTTAGATCGTACACGTGTATACACGAATATAGTTTATAAATATATATATATATAGATATATATTAATTATCACATATATATAATATATTTGTAAATAATTATATATAAATATTATATATTTAATATATCATTATTTACACTCGGACTGATGACAAATATATGCAAGAGACTCATGCTGAGTCTATAAATAGATTTCTGTAATCATATATATATATATATATATATATAAATGTACAAGACATCTTATTATATTATGATAATTATTATCCATTATTATTATAATAATGATTATTATAATAATTAATAAGATAACAACAATAACATATATATACAATTTATATATATATACAATTATAATAGTAAAAAGTTAGATATGTGCTTAATACAAGCGTATCAATGTATCGATTAATATTGATCAATAATTATTATACAATTATAATAAATCACTTACTGATTGTGTATCGAAATTTGCGCAATTTACACAGATGAAAGCTAGATTATTCGTAGTCGTCGGTAATGCATTTAAAGCTAAAGCCACAACTACTACGACGAATTGGGTAAGTGGTAACCAGAGAAGAGAAACGTCACGAAATGTACAAAGTTCACTGTGCGCGCGCGCGCCGTCGCGTGTGCGTGCGTGCGTGCGACGTGCGTAAACACACACACCACCACCGCCGCCACGAAACTTCGTTAACTAGTTTTCGCCGACGTAACTCGATTAAACTAACCGATTCGGGCGGTGTTTCGGTGAAGTTACGTAACCGATGAACGGTTGTGCGGGAACATCGGGGCCGGGTCGTCGAGGGGGAGGTGAAAAATGGGGAGAAAATCGTATAAATTAAAAAAATTCGTAAATTACTTTTATCGTGCATGAATCTGTCAAGGGTTTTGACGAAATGCATTATGGAACGTAAACACAGGAAAACACGTTTCGTTTTATTATCTGTCAGATATTTTTGTAATTTGAAAATAGATATTTATCGTATTAATTGTTATTTAAGATGGAATCGTCTAACGAGAAAGTGCAAATTGAGTATGTATTATGTGTATTGTTATAAGTATTTATAATACTTATATTTGTATTTAATATATTGTTTATTTGCCTTTCAAATGTTCATTTTGAATATATATAAACAAGAACCTGCAATATTGGTTAATTATTTTTTTTAAATTTCATCATAAAATAATCATAATATAATACAATATGTAAATTGCTGCATATATATAAATTATTTCAGATACTATTTATAAATTATAAAAATACTATATTGTATATTATATTCGAATATAAATTGTAACATAGTATATGCATAATTTCAGTATATATTTTTAATTATTTCAGATAAAAATTATAAAAGTTTATCATTTATTATTTATATATATATATATATATATATACTAAACAATACAGAATTATATATATATATATATATATATATATATATATATATATATATATATATATATGTAATACACACATTATATATGATATACGTATAAGTTATACAGTGTATAACATATATATTATGTACGTTTATTAATTAATAAATTATTAATAAATAATTAATAATAACATTTATTATATTTAATAATTAATAATAAACTGTATTTTAATAATAATTATATGATCTATAATATACAATTGTAATATTGAATATAAATTTAATATACAATTAATTGGCCGGCAAATAATTAACATATGGATATTATAGTATTTAAATATTTAAAATATTATAATTAATAGTATAAATTCTATTAAGTATTATAATATAATTATTATAATAATAAACAAACATTATAATGTATTATTTACTATAATATAGTATAGTAAACATATTTAAATTAATTATTTATAAATTTGAATACTTTAATATATACCAATATTTAATATAATATTGTAAGGAAATTGCCCATTTTAAATGTTAAGAAACAGGTAACTAACAAATTATAATTATAGACTGATCTAATGCTGCGTTCACACAAACAAATAAAGCCTGATATTGTCCTGATTTTCATAACTAGATTCTAAATTGGCCAGTTTCGGTGTGTACGAATATAATTACATTTCAATATCGGTCATGAAATAAATACCGATATTCTAAAAAATGTGTCAATATAGCATGATATTTTTTACTTTAACCTTTATAACAATGATCAAAATTTGGTTTTTATATAAGTATATTTTAGATATATAATATGTTTAAATTCTATACTATTAGCAAAGATTTTGCGAAGCAAAGATATAACACTCCCTATGCATGCAACTTAATTTAGTAATATCCCCAGCCGCTGCTAGCAGCAGTATCGAAATCACTGAAATAGATTTAGATTCGGCTCTGTTTGCATACAACAATGTTTTCATTGCTCTATTAAATTACATGCAATATAAATTAACTTTTACTTATTAAATATATACTTATAGCATTTAAAACATAAATATCATATTTGTTTATTATATATTAGTAATGAACACTTAGTTTTCATCATATAAATATTAATTTAAAGCATATTATTTAACATTTTAAAAGTGTATAGTTAAATACGAATTTACATTATTAACAACGCATAGTTCCTAAAAGTAACCCGCTATAGGTGGCACCAGGGTATTTTGTATACAAATTCGAATTACATGATATTTCGTAAGTGTTATATCTTTCCTTCGGAATATCTTTGCTATTAGTGATTCATTAACTAGGCCATTTTTATCATTACAAGGAACATCCTGAATAACACAGTCCTAAATAAAATAAAATTAACACTGTCCTAAATAAATTCTATAAAATATATTCACAAACTTAATTAGGATGATGCATGCCATCTTCATGCGTTTATAATATAAACTTTATATTATCAAATCTTAAATCTTTGGCTTGCCTGATATATAGTAAATGTTTAACACAAATAATGTGAAGCGGATGATATCTGGCTATACAAATTAGGCCGGTAACGGGTTAATTTGTAGGTGTGATCGCGGCTTAAGGAAGGCATAATCGGTATAATCCCCGATCTAGAGAATTTGTTACATCCGTGATATGATAAAGTAACTTTTAATATATATATATACATTTAGTTTTGAATTAAGTCCACCTTGATAAATTAAGACAATTGCTAATTAGCGGTAAACCATTAATGGTAAATAAGTTATTTACTAAATAACATAATTCATTATTGTACATGTTATATAAATAAATTGTATATTAATTAAGTAACTGGTGATATTAAATGATATTAATAAGTATAGAAATATACTTATATATATATATATATAAAATAAATATAAGACAATTCTGAAAAAATTAATAATCGATTTGTAATAATTATTAATAATTATATAATATTTATATAAATATATATATATATATATATATATATAATGAATATATGATTATTAGAAAAAAAATCATAATTTAAAAATAAGTAAATAATATATTTATAAAAATTTAATAAACTTTTTATAAAGCCTAGCATATATAGATATAAATTATAAAGCCTAGCATATATAGATATAAATTATATTATACAAAAGTCCAGTAACACAAAGAGTATAAGTTCAATTTTATGTAGATATTTTTTAATTTACGATATACCATAAATAAAATGATTATTTCTGATATATATATACATATTTAACAACTGAATCAGTATTTAATAATTAATATATATATATATATATATATATATATATATAATTTCTGTTAAAACATAAAATTATGTTAGATAATTTTATCAATATAAAATTAATTAATTTACAAACATAATCTATTTAGGTAATTATTTAGTAAAATAAATAAAGTAAATTCATTAATTTATTTGTTTACCTGTTATGTTAGTTTATTTTCTGATGTTATTTATATATTTTAAGTATTTATCTATATTATGGGTTGGTAATCAAGTTCAATTGGTATTTGAATTAACTGAATTATATTGTGTCTTATTTAAACTATCATGTAACATGATTCATGTTATCGTATCATGTTTGTATATACAAAAAACATTATTTAGTGAAAATGGAAAACCTACGTCTAAAAAGGGGCTGAAGAAACTACAAAAAGAAGCAGAGAAACAAGCTAAAAAAGCAGAAAAACAATCTGCTGTAAGTAGTAATTAATGTATAATAATTAGTATAATAATTAGTCAACTTATAATTAGAGTAAATTGATCAGTTTATAACTATAAATATACTTATTATTCATATATTTATGTGTATTTTGATATATTGAATATCGAATATAATTAAACAATATGATTATTTAATTATTAAATTATCTCAAAAGTTTAGATAATAATACAAAATATAAAAAATGTAGTTTAAAATAATTTAAAAAACTCATATTTTTAATAGAAAAGTTATTTTTTTTATATTTTCAAAGTTTGTATAAATTAAATATTTTGTTATAATAAAAATTAACATACAAAACATATGTTATATACATATTACCTAAGGGCGTGTTTACTTTTGGGCATACTTCAATGATCCAATGAAAAGATATTCGTATAATTGACGAATGTCACGTTTATGTCATTACATATTGGCGAGATGACTTGTATCGGGAAAGTTTATTTCTGTGTAAATATGACACTAGTTCAAATATGTAAAAGAACACAATATTATTATATAATATAATCGTCCCAATATAATATTATTTTAGCTATAGTAAATATAATAAATAACGCAGACTATGTGATAATAAATCTAACAAAGAGTTTCATATAACATTGCATATTTGCAGATGAAATTATATAATGAACTATTTATAATTCATATATTCGAGTAATTTCCAAAGATATATATATATATATATGTATGATAAGAAACTGTTTATGTTTAATTTATACACATGAATAATTACACACAAGTAACATTGTATTGTTACTAATATTTCTATTTCTATAGTGAATTTGTTTATTACCGTTTCTACATTTTATAATATGAAGGCATCAATAAATGTATCTCTTATTAACCCATATAACCCTAATAAGGATACTACTACCAGTATACACCGATCCAATCTTTCCTATGCATTTGTTTAAAGATACTTTCATACCAACACACACATCCCGGTATCATAAATTTGTTTCGTAAATAGTTATATTAATGATATCTCGTATATGTGATTCTCCTGGTCGAATATCCTCTATTCATATCTCAATCTGTACATTATCTTACCTCTCCATATGTCCATGACATTCATGCTGACATTATTAACTAATATTAATAAATAATAATATAATAGTTTATGACTTCAAAAACACATAGTGATTATAGGCATCATTAGATAATAAAAAACAAAAATAAATAGAAAACGAATAACAAGATAGAACGAATTACAATTATTTAAAATGGACATACATTTACGTTTAAACAATGAAAGTGACTTTGTATAATGAATATCCTAAGGTAGTGAATTCCAGCTTTTAATTACATGTATAAGTAAGCGTAATGAAGGAATTAGTATACATTCTCAATCTTTATATCCGATGTTTAATATTATTCCCAATCTCTGTATCCCTATGTTTAATAGTAGTATCAATCTGCTTTCCAATAATGCATCGCTCAATTGTCATCCTGGAAATTAATTGTCATAAATAGAACGTCACCCGATTTCTATCAAGGTTTATACCCATATAAGGTTTATACCCGTATAAGGTGTATACCTGTATAAGGTTTAATTACCCGTTTAACTATCCATGGAAATGAAGGATATTAATTAATTAAAATACATTGCTTGGTCATATTAAACTTATATTTTTTAACATATAATTTAATTTAAAAATTATAATTGAATAACAAAATTAATTCAATAGATAATACGATACAATCAAAGAGCTAGAGAGACAGAGAAATATAGTGGTATTACTCAATGCCTGGCAGCGTAAGCCAATGTGGAAAATTGAAATACAAAATCAGCCATCTTGCGGTGACCAAATATTCAAATATAATATTCTTTTGATCATAACTTTTTCATTATTAATTATATCAAAAAAGTAAAATATGAAACTTATATTACTTTTTTATCCTATTTCCAATGGTATTAATAATTGTATTCTAGCTACAAAATAAAAAATCTCATTGCTATACCAACATTCAATCTAATATTGTTATAATAGTATTAATATTCAATTTAACTTTGATTAAATGCTTTATTAAATCATACATTATATTTATTTAAACTAATTAACTACATTATATATTATTATATATGTGTATTATCTATACATTAATAAGTAAATATAATTTATATATACATCATAGAAATGATTATTAATACAAATATAATATTTTTAAATAGAAAGTATAGTTCAAATAGGTCAAATCCACCATTTTGTGGTGCACAATTTAAATTGACCCTTTCCGCATGTCAGATACCTTGTTACCACTTTATTTATCTCTTGCTCTATGAATACAATACAGCCTAAAGGCAATAATTCAAATTCACGTTAAACTTTGTTAAAGTAGATATACAATTATACAATTATGTTATTATTAAAAGATAATATTTACTTAAAATAATAAATAAATCAGATTTATTATTTCATGTTGTAAAGCATGAAATACTGGAAAAGTTAATAACAAAATGTATTTTTTTTTTCGAGAACTTCCCCAATCATCATATTCTAGATAAGTTAGATTCGCATGAGTACAAAAATGTAAATATAAATAATAAAGATGTTATGAATAAAAATATGTATCAGTAAGTCAAGTTTAAAAATAAAATATATAAAGTTATATAAAAAATCACAGAAACGAATTGAGTTCTGAATACCAAACTATACAAGGAATAGAAGGGCTAAACAAACAAAAATGAAAAAATAAAGACTAAAACAAACAATCTGAAGTTATAATTAATAGTACCTATACTAAATAATAAAATTAGATAATCAATTGATTTTCATATTTTAATAAAATATGTTTTTTTAATCTGTAAACATTTTTTTTTGAATAATAATTTATTTAGATATAAACTATTCAATGATTTATGTCCTTTAAATGATAATGATTTATGATGATAGTTTGATTTTATATAAGGTAATTTAAAATTATGAAAAGTATTTTGTATAAATTGTTATATTTAGGAAATCATAATGATATTCTGCTTGGGCATTTCTTTAAATGTACATTGTGCATGAATCAAATATTATTATAAGTTATTAAATCTTTACATTTTAATATATTAGATATATAATATCAAAATAAATTTTAGTATTAGTCAAAATAAAATGTATAACTAGATACTAAGCATATTTCAGTTGAATTAATTTATATACTATTAATAATATTTGCATTTTTATAAGGTACACTTTTGTTTTATCAATATTTAATATTAATCTATTATTAGTGAACTATTCGTATTAATATAAAATATCTAAATTTAAACTTTTACAGAGTATTATTACTTAGTTCACTAATGCTAACCGATGTATCGTCAGCAACAAGTATGATATTTAAATTATGTAAGGCCATATGAATATCATTTATATATAAAATAAAAAGTAAGGGGCCCGAAATGGATCCCTAAGGTACCTCAATATTGATGATACTTCTTGCAGAAAGTTTGTTATCTATTCTAGTTGATAACATTCGATCTTGCAGATAGCTCTCAATTAAACGATTAAAATTGTTAATAGATTTTATATAAACTCATTCGCTATAAAATATTAACATATAACTTTTATACATGAAACATATGCAGAGAATCATACTCTATTAAACTATAGTCATTGACTATATATTCCTATATTATTAGATATCATTAGAGCCCTATATAGTTGAACTATGCAGAGTATTGTTTAAAAAATGCTACTTGACATAAATTGTTAATACATTATAAATATATATTCAAATTCTTACAATAAATAATTTAATTTAAATTGTTATATCTTACCATTAATAATTGAATTATGCATACATAATTTATGTATTTATATATGTAGAATTTAGATTAGATTATGATGAATATATAACCACCATGTGCAGTAGAAAGTAAAATAACTGATAACACACATTCAATGTAATAATTATATATTAAAATGTTGATATTTAAAATGTATAATTATTTTATTATTTTAAAATATATTTGTTGTTATTATTTATAAATTATAAATTTATATTAATTTATAAATTATAAATAATAACAACAAATATATTTTAAAATAATAAAATAATTATACATTTTAAATATCAACAATAATATTATCAACAATAATATTATAAATTATAATAGATGAATAATGTATATCTACGTATAATAATGATACTTATTTTATAGTATGGCATACGGTATGCCGCATACCTAATATTATAGGTATACATTTTTATTAAAATATATAATTTTTATATAGACTGCCATATTCAACCATATCGGGGTATTATTGGTATCTAAATAATATCAGGATACTTGTGAACGATTAATTAATTATGATGCATTGCTTCAAGAATTGATTAAGTATATTTGTGTATACATTCTAATTTAATACATTTATTTATTCATACCAAGATGATTATTATAAATTATAATTTATAATAATGTTATTTAATAATACATATTATTATTTAATAGTAATATAGTTTTATTTTAAAATTATTTAAAAAATTTACTTTTAAAACATTAAAATCTATATATATATACATTTAATATAATATTACAGATTGATATTTTGAGTTTGTTTGATTTCATTGGTTTGATTTAGTTTATCAATTTTGTGTTTCTGCATAACACTAATGATTAATTTAGTCATTACATCCTGATTAGGATTTCTAGAGAGACCATCACTGTATACTATTATAGTAACTTACATATAGTAACTTTATTATAGTGACTTTATTATAGTAACTTTATTATAGTAACTTTATTATAGTAACTTTATTATAGTAACTTTATTATAGTAATTTTATTATAGTAACTCTATTATAGTAACTTACGTATACAATATTGTGTTTAGTACACTACTGTTATTTCACAGTTTATGTTTCACGATATATAGTATTTCACTGTTTGTAGAAAACAATGCATTTCACGATTTTCTTGTACAGATTGTATATTTCAAGATTGTTGCTATAACCATCTTATATAGTTCTCATATGGTTCCTATAGGGTTCTCACTTCAATATCGTTTTTCATTTTCCGTCCATCACGTTGCCTTATGTCGATTTTCATCTGTCAAACGCATGACATTTACTGATGAAACTACCAGATCTCTATTTGGTAGATAGAAAATTAAAAAAATCATATTTTTGAGTCACAATGACTGTCACTGAGTCAGTGACAGTCGAATCAGTGACTCACTAACATCGTCACAATGTTTCATATAGTGTCTATCAAAACTAGCTATCTGCGACACCCAGTGTCACACTGTGACACTGACACACTGTATCAATCATTGAGTCAATGAGAAAATAAATCAACAGATTTATAAATCATTTTCATAATAGGTTTCACTACATCATTTATTTTTTAATATTTATATGATACAATATATACAAATCGAAGTTATTTATGTGAGAGGGTATATATTTACTGTACAGCAATCTTATCTATTTGATAATTAACAAATAGTATTTTATACAAAAAAATCAACTAACAAAAGTAAACTTTTTAATATAACTAATATATAAATACCTGGTTAGCTCAGTCGGTAGAGCATCAGACTCTTAATCTGAGGGTCAAGGGTTCGAGCCCCTTATCGGGTGTATTTTTTTCATTTTTATATTTATTAATCATTTATATTTGTATTCATTTAAAATAATTATATAACTATATTAAATAATTTAACATACATATTTAACATAATTATTTATTAATTAATTAATTGAAATTATATTTATTATTAAAGAAAATTTAATAAATTTATATAATAAAAATATATTTAATATTTTGTAGTAATCTTACATTTATTGAGTATAATAAAATGTAATTATTATTAGAATTATAAATATAGTTCTACTTATTAAATTCTATATTACATAATAGGTAGCAGCTAGAGAAAAAGCTGATAAGTCTGACGAAGTTGACATTTCCAGTTCCCAATATGGAGTCATGCCTTTGATTCAAAGCGCTTCTAAAGTTTCACGAAAACTTTGTGAAGTGTCGGAACTTAAGGTCAATGGAAATGAAAAAATATGGCTTAGAGGTCGTCTTGAATGTTTAAGAAGTAAAGGTCATTATATATAGTACATACATACATATATTTTTTAATTTTTTATGTATTTATACATATATATATACAGTGAAAGCCGCTTACATCGACATAGTTGTGTAAGCTCAAAAAATGTCGATATAGGTGAATTGTCGATATGAGCGATAGGGGCGTAGCCCTAATGATGTATAACGCATTAGTTTATTTATAATTAATTGTATGTAATAATATAATATATGCATATAATATAATAACAAAAAAGGTTTAATTACATGTTTATTAAATAATAAATATGTATTTACTAAAAAGTTTATATATAAACTAAAAATATTTTGTGATCGATGATTGTTTAGCGGATTGTATTTTATTTTATGTTACCAACTATTCATTTGCCAATAACAATCTTATTTTATAATATAATATAAAAATGTAATAACGTATACAAAATAACACTAATACATCATAATTACGATTTATATAAGTTAATAAGAACCATTCAAAGGGAGACCAGCACGTCTTGCTGCAGCAAATCATGTAAATAATGGGTTTTCTACATCATCATAAGGTGATAATTTATTTTTTTTTACATTTTTTTAATTTACAATTTTACTATTTTCTATTATATTTTTCTCATCTTTCATCCATCCTACAATAGTAGACAATCCAACACCCAGTTCCTCTGCAACAATATTTCTCTCCTTACCATTTTTAATATTATTGATAGCAGTAGATTTATCAACGATAGAATTCTAATTTAAATGAATTTACGATTTGGCATTGTTACAATAATTTAATAAATGAAATAAGACATACATAATTATATCACAATACATATTTGTAGGCGTATCTAAATATTGACCAATTACTTAAGATATTAAAGCTCAAGTTATTTATAGATATACTGACGATATTAAGTAGTAGGGGAATATCAATGAATACTATGGGAATACTTTTCATACAAATTAAAATTTGTAAATAATTTGTTTTATAATCAAATTTGTCGATATAAGTGGATTCAATTCCAAATATTACCTTATAAATATGTCGATAATGCCGAATTATCGATATAAGTGGATTGTCGATGTACGCGGATTAATTTACATGTAAATAGGTGTAAATCCAACAAAAATATCTCAAAATGTCGATGTAGTCGTCTTATCGATGTACGTGGATGTCGAAGTAAGCGGCTTTCACTGTATATATATATAATTTTACAAAGTATAAATTAATATCTTTAATAACACTAATAGGAAAGCAGTGCTTCGTTGTTGTTCGTCAAAGACAACAGACAATTCAAGGATTGGTATCAGTTAATGAAACCACTAGCAAACAAATGGTGAAATTTGCCGGAAAGTTTGTTGATTATTTTCAATTCTATATTGTTGCAAATAAATATTAATATTAATTAATCATTAATAATTAATAACTAAAATATACAATCTCTTGTATTTTAGCATAAACAAAGAATCTATTGTTGACATTGAAGCTATCATTAAGAAAACGGATCAAAAGATTGCATCTTGTTCGATACAAGATATAGAGCTGTCTATTACTCAGGTTTCTAGAGATTACCAATATTCTTGTAATACTGGGAATCATGAGAATCAAGAAAATCATAAGAATAATTGAAATAAATTATATTTACTAAAAAACTAGAATATAGTAATAATAATAGAAAAAGTATATAGTAGATATTATTATTTATAATATAATATATATTATAAATTATACTGCATAATATATAGACAAGTATAATATAAGTTTAATATATATATATATATATATATATATATATATATATATATATATATATATACATTAAATTGCTTTATGTATAAATGTATATATTAGTGAAAATAGTAATGATACATAATGATAAGGCACACGTGCAATGCGTACATTACTCATAGGGCCCCCGCCGCACGTCTCTCTATAAATAAGTGTCCACTCGTAAATTAGCAGTTGCGGTAATGGTGTGTGTGTGTGTGTTATAATCATGATATAGCATTCATGCTATAGGTCACTGTTCTTATTAGATGGCACTAATTATCTACCTCTTGCACACACACGTGCACACACACACACACACACACACACATACGTGGATGCACACACATGCACCGATATAAACATATAACCACATACATTCACATGTGTCCACATACCTGTACATGAATATATAAGTAAACTAACATATACATATACACATGCATACACACATGCACACACACATGCACACACACACATACACATATGCACCAACATATATAGTTAATATATAAATAATACGTACACACACATACGAATATATTGTACACTAACATATACACACACATATTGCTAGATATTCGTTGTGAGTTCAGCAGTTCCCAGACTACCTCTGCAAATTGAAGATGCTGCGAGACCTTTATCTGATGTTAGTAGTGGTAGTAGTAGTAGACCCTGTTGCATGTACCCTACTCATTAATAATAGGTTTAGTTTAAAATATTCAACTCTTTATTATAAATCTATATAGAAATAATATGTATATATTTATATTGCATATTACCGTGCATATTTATTATCTATATACACACGATCAATATTTAACAATACACTTGCCCATTACGATCAGGACTCGTCCCTGAACACCGTGAATCAAGACACCCGATTGGACAATAGGGTTCTAGATCTACGAACCCCCGCCAACCAGGCCATATTCAGACTCGAGTCCGCCATATGTCATCTCTTTAGAACCACTTTAGCAGATCTAGGCTTCACTGAAATACATACACCTAAGATTATTAATGGTTAACACAGGCATCATCAGTATGTGTTCATGTTGATCTCCTTCAATTCACTTTTGTTACTCGACATGTTAACATGTTAACTCATTAAGCGCTGGAGGCGAGGGGCAGCGGAGTAGACAAATTAAGGAGATCATATTATGTTGAATATTTTCTATATATTTTCTGGCAATACTTGCTCGAAAACAAGCAGTATCATAATTGTTGTTTTATTTTCAATTTCATATAACATGTTAGAGTAGTATTTATATTTTAACGTCTACGAACAAAATTATTAATATTCGAACGGGTAGAATTATTTTAGATCTTCTGGAATTTCATTTTCAACTTAATAATTAACTTAAATATTAATGTTAAAGTTGTATTTTAATTGGAACATTACATTCAAATATATAATCAATAACACATTGGACATATAGGTGCAATATGACTACAATATATCTATATATATGTAATAATTTCTAATCAACTAGTAAGTAGTATGAAATATTTAGCTATTACGTTAATTATGTAGCCATATATTAAAATACGCCATGGTCAGCATTTTAATCACTGTTGTATAGTATATACATCCTCTCGTAATGTTCACATTCCATCATCTTTGTTATCTCAGCACCGATATGTTGGTTGCTTATCACCTGATACCTTGTAGGATCCACTGTGCCACAATCTTTGTTCGGGCAATCTTTATTATATAAGTATTTCATTCTATTTAAATATATTAACGTTATACTTTCATATTTTGTTCTCTTCCTTTTATGATATTGTATTATTGTATTATATATCTATATAGTATCTATATTAAGATATCATTCATATTTGATGTATTATTCGGTCAATACCCTATCATCATAATAACCCCTACACCTACACACACACGCACAGCTGCATCTGAGGGTGGTGCCAATGTGTTTGAGGTGTCCTACTTCAAGAGATCCGCCTATCTGGCCCAGTCGCCCCAACTCTACAAACAGATGGCTATCTGCGGAGACTTCGATAAAGTCTACACCGTAGGGGCTGGTTTGTCTGCGTGTACATGCGCGTCTATCTATGCGCATGTGTGGATGCCTAAATGTACTAGATTATTCAATGTATATTACCCGTGTATAACGTATAATCTATGTTATTATCAATTTTATGATTTTGTATTTATTGATTTTTATTTAAGAAAATGTATAGTTGAAAACTTTAAAGTTTAAATTTTTGCTGACGGTATGATTTAATTCCTAACTAATCATTAATTTCGATGTCAACTTCACAAAAAAATCATTTAATTATATTCATGCATAATTCAAATTTTGTTATATATTGTGATTAATGAATAAATATATAAATATATATATATATATATATATCTATATATTTAATGATATTTAAAATATTTAATATATTAGTAAAATTAAAAAGTGAATAATATAATATTTCTTTATTTCTGAAAGTTATACTAAACCCTTCTATATATTACTATGATTTATATGTTAATTTTATTTAATTAACTAATCTTTATGGAATATGGATAGCTGAATATATCATTAGTGCTCTAAACAAACTATGCGAAGTCATTGAATTATTAAATTGTGAAAAATAAATACACTATAAAGTTCCGTATAAAATGTCCTAATTAAAATACAGTCTCGCGGCGTGAACTTAGTATTGTAAATATTTATGATATGCCCTCAGTACATGCGCCGTTCAAACTCCGCCTCCTCCCCCTCCCCATCTCGTCACATGTCACCTGTCATCGTGTAGTGTTTAGAGCGGAAGATTCCAACACGCACCGACATCTCACCGAGTTCGTCGGGCTCGACCTCGAGATGGCGTTCGACTACCACTACCACGAAGTGATGAACACTATCGGCGATGTGTTTGTGTCCATCTTCAAGGGGCTCGAGGAGAAGTTAGCATTCCTTTGTTGTCAGCACTCTGCCTTCATTGTCACTGTTCCATTGTAGAACACTTGCAATACTTTTGTAGATCACTGTTAATGCTTTTTTAGAAATATTATGAACAAAACTTAGATTCTTACTCAATAGTATTATGTTTGTAAATAGATCATTTCATAACATCACTTATATAACAACACCGCATTATTAAATACACATGAAATGTATATAAACATCACACACATTGTAAAGCTATTACAATAGGATTAACAATTCTGTAAATTTCATTTTTAGAGATTTTTTATTTAAGATAAGGAATATGTTTTAAGCTGTCCATATTAATAGATATACAAAATAAGTAATATAAAAATGTATCTACTTTTTTCTTTAGAAGTTATGAATTTATTTTAAATTTAATCATCTTTAACAATTATGTAATCTCTCAAGTGTATAATACTACACTTTATAATCATCGTATTTAGTTCATATTTAAATTATGAGTAAATTAAGATAATGCTCTTAATATTATTATCAGTGAAACAAATAATTGTCCTTATAATAAAAACAACTTTAAATAAAATGAACACTTCTTAAATTTAATATATATATATATATATATAAATGTAATATATTATGCCAACATACAATTTTAATTCCCTTACTATTAACATTATTAGTAATATAAGACTATCTATAACATAGTATACACTGTATAAGTTACACAATAATATATAAAAGAAGAATATAGACATGATTTAGTATACAACGACATTAAATATGTTTAAATAATCACTTTTACAGATTCTCGGGAGAACTTGAAACTGTGAGGAAACAATACCCTTCGACCCCTTTCACCTTCCTAGAACCGAGGTAAGCCCCGCCCACTTCTACAGGATATTGTTTTCCATAGGTCACCAGTATATTGTAACAAGTATTGGCCATAATCCATACAACTAATAATTAATTTATTGTTGAGTTTTTCATATATTTTTGAATAATTAATTTTATATATTTCTATTTTTAATTTTAATATCATGATTTATTTAAGAAAATAACAAATTATTTATTAAAATTAAAAATGTGTAATAATAATACACACATTATTTACAAAAGTCTAATTATTGTAAATCCATAAATATTAACTAAACCCTATTTGGCGGACTCTAATTATAACCCAGCATTAACTTTACCCCGTAGCCTAATTAACTACTATATACTACAATATACACGATCGCGGTCTAATGCACACTCCACACGTTCCCCCAGTTTAGTGTTGGAGTTCCCCGAGGGAGTTCGTATGCTGAAAGAGGCTGGCATCGAAATGGACGTCAACGATGATCTGACCACAGCCAATGAGAAGGTGTTGGGACGACTGGTCAAGCAGAAGGTCAGAATCACAGTAGCTATTAATAAGATTGCACAGCCAATTGTTTGCTGTAGTCTCATATATATGGGATTGATACATAGTTATGCACCAGTAAGCACGCCCTCTCGTTACACCCCCTCCACCCCTCTCCCCACAGTACGGTACAGACTTCTACATCCTCGACAAGTTCCCGATGGCCGTACGACCTTTCTACACTATGCCTGACCCTAACAATCCAGTAAGTGTGCTACTACTAGTGATATATGAAATGTTACCAGGACATACTAATCATCACGTACACAATAATGATGGAAATTATTGTTATTTAAACATAACCTTATTTAAATATTTCTATGCATAATTTAATATATCTAATGTATGATTTATTACATAAAATTAATAATATCTCATAATATATATTATTAAAACTTCCATAGATAAATTTATTATAAAGATATTTAAGTTCTAATTAAAATTAAAATATAAATAACAGGAAAATATTATTTTATTTATCTTATAATTGTAATACTAGCAAACATTCACTAATAAATACTAATTGACCTATGCAGGATGCCTCTAACTCTTATGACATGTTCATGCGTGGTGAGGAAATGTTGTCTGGGGCTCAGAGAATTCATGATTCTGAACTACTGGCAAAGAAGGCAAAAGAGCATGACATAGGTTTACTACTACTACCACTACTACCTGACTACTACTACTACCTGACTACCTGACTACTACTACTACTACTACTACTACTACTACTACTACTACTACTACTACTACTACTACTACTACTACTACTACTACTACTACTACCACCACTACTATTAAACTTACCTCTAAAAACATTTACAGATCTAGAACAGATTGCTGGTTACATAGATGCATTTAAGTATGGAGCGCCACCGCATGCTGGAGGAGGTATAGGAATGGAGCGTGTAGTGATGCTCTACCTCGGTCTTGACAACATCAGGAAGACTTCCATGTTCCCCAGAGACCCCAAACGAATTACGCCATAATAACATACACACATGTGTATATATGTACAGAGTATATATATTATATAATAAATGAAGAATAGGACTATTATTAATATGATTTATTGATAAATAACAATGGAAGATCTCTTTATTTCACCAGTTGACTGTTTAGTTGTCTCAGTATTCCTAATGTGATTTCTCTTAATGTCTGTGCAATGGTTATAAGTGTTTAGGTATGTATATTTTATAATGTAATTCAATTATCTGTTTCCGGTTTAGGTATATGTCTTAGCAAACAATGTGTGCATATATACTTGTTGGATTGTTTACATAAGTCACATTTCTAAAGGATTAATATAAACATAGTTATTTATGCAATGTAGACTTTTATATATACATATATTATATATGATATATTTAACTTGATAAAATAGGGAGAATAATTAAACTGGGATTAAAAGTAACCAGGGGTGGTTAACAATGACCAAGGGTTTAATGTTAGGGTAACAAGGGGTGGCGCTCTATATACACAATAACCTGGGGTTTGCAGTATTGTTCCAGCCATCCGAACACACAGCTAGAAAGCTCGGAGAAATTAGCGACCGAAATGGAGACATTGAAAGACTGGAACAGAGTGTCGGCTATTTGCTGAAACTAATGCACAGGTGAACAGCATGTAGTATTTAGATTGGCAGGTGAATAGCAGGTAGTATGCTTAATGTATACTATTTGGTAGCACTGTACGGCAAAACACAATATTATTACTATATAATTATTAATCAAACGATAATTAATTTGAATGAATAACTACGTACTGTATTCAAATTATTATTTATATAAGTTAATATTGTTATTATTTAAAGTGTGTATTAATTGTATAACGTAAAAGGTCAAGTATACGAAATTGTAGATATTTGAAAATTAAATAATATAATTAGCCTAATACGACTGTGCCATGATACTAATATGATACTATAGTGTGTGTGACATGATACTAACTACTTTAAACTTCACTTCGTCAGAGAGCTGATTATCTCCGCACTGCGGTATGTTCTCGTTAGCCTTCACAATGTGTTCGTAGTTACTGAACGATGAGAGCATTTAGTATGACGCCACACACATGTAATGTATGTATAACGTAACTAAATATACATATGAATATAACTAGGTGTGTTTCAGAGTAAATAAATACACTTGAAAAGTATCGTACTGACAGGATTGCGAGATTAATACATTTTAGATTAATTTATTAGAATATTAGGATTATTTACATCATACCAGGGTTGTTAGTTTATTGTGAAGAATTGCTTTTTTATTTATTAAATAACTTGTATTAATAAGTTGTTATATTGAATTTTATTTGTACTAATAGTATTGAAATTAATATATAATTTTATATAAAAATACCAAATAAACCATATTTAATTGATCAAAAATTCCGATAAAAACTGGATCAAATAAACGGATTCAAAAAAATTTAACAACTCTGATTATAAGACTAGACAATGACTATTATGACATAACTAATACAATAACGTCTATTACACAACTACTACAATAGAACAAGTAATACAAACGCTTTCATGATCTTTAAAGCCATGACTTCTTTTCGTAGAGATTCTAAATCGTTTTGTTGTTTCTTCTTTTGTTGCACGAGATACGTTATGTAGTCGATGGCTGTAGATCAGTTCAGTAATAAGCATAGCATCGCGGTGTATTCACATTTATAACTACACGTAATAGAGTGTCACAGCAAACAGTAATAGCAGCATAATATTAGCATAATGGCAGCATAATAGTATGACAAATTAACAGCACAATGTAAACATTTGAGTTTACATATCTCTATCATATGCTGTTATGCTGCTATTATGCTGCTCTTACTGTTAGCTGGGGTTACTTCAATTCAAACATTTAGTTTAGTACACATAATAAATATATGCATGCACATATGTGATTTATGACTGAATATTTAATTTAGACTCGTCGCGAAGGTGCAATCAAGCAGAGAATCGAAGTGTATTTATAAAACTAGAACCATAAGTATATAAAATAGAATTTTAGATGAGGTAGAGTGATAAAATATTGTGCCAAACAAATATATACCAATCCCTATCTATTGATCATGATTACGAGTAACTTATTTACGCATGGGAGGTAGTTGTATCATTCATTGAAATGAATATAGTAATCATTGAATTACGCTTCGAAATTTTAAATTATATTTGTATATAGCCTAATCAATGTATGTTTTTATTATTTATTTTATAAGTAATATTACAGTAAAACCATATATGATAAAATGCAAAAGAGAATCTATGTTTATAATTCCCATCTTGAAGTTGAGTGCGAAATACAAAAGTAAGCTAATGTATTTTTATTTCAGAAATATATCAACCAATGGGCATATTTAATTACGCATATCGCCTGAATGATATATCTTTCTTTCGGAAAATCTTCAGAGTGCCTATATAATAGAAATAATGCTACGCTCGGTCAGTTAGTTAGCAACTGTGAAGTACACTATATTAATGATGGCAAATATAATCGCAGACATTCATTGACATTTATAAAATGTGTAATTCTATTAACTCGATATTTAACAGCATTATGTAGACAATTTGTATACACAAGAATAAGTCCACAACACACACACACTGGTGACTACATAGTCATGGGGTACATTGTAGACAATCTTGAGCTAAACTAGTCACAGCGTAGGTAGAGTGACATTAGTATTGCCTAGCTATAGGTTCTACTATTAGCGAAGCGAGTTTTTAAGTATTTTCCTGAAGCGTATAGAAACCCCAGAGTAATACACACGAGAATATCGTGAATTTAGATTACCGTTAACTCGGAATGTTTACAAATGTTAGTTAGGGGTTGTACCTATTTATACTGACACATATCTACTATGTAAATCAATAATGTTAACACATTTATTAGTTTTCATTATTAGTTTTGCATCCCGTTCTACGTCATTTCGAATATCTATTTTCTATATTCACTAAAACATATTATTATTATACATCGTCGGTTCCGTTGAGTCCTAGTTAGCAGTAGTCGACTGAACTATGTATACATGTTAGTATAATAGCAGCATAATATACTTCAAACTGCCTGTGTGGCTCAGTGGCTAAGGCGTCAGACACACAAGCAGTAGGACACGAGTTCGACCCTCGTCCGGACCATTAATTAATTTTATAAAATGGGTCTTAAAATATTATTTAGAAGTGATCTTATATAATTGTGTATAAATAAATGATCGGCTCTCTTTAAAATCATGGATGCCTTAACATGAGAGCGGCTTCGAAGGGACATTAGAGCCATATATGGTTATAAGTGAAAACTTCATCTACATTCCTGGATGGGATGAAAGGACTCCACCAAATAAAAATAACAATAACAAATAGCAGCATAATAGCATGACAAATTATTAGCAGCATAATAGCACAATGTAAACATTTGAGGCTATTATATATGCTATTATGCTGCGATTACTGTTTGCTGGGTACTACGTTCCCCCCGCTATGCACAGTCTACATGGGTACTAACATCTCTGTAGTATGGTGGCTTTGCTGAGTTTCTGAGCGGTCAGCGAGTCTGAAGAAGAGGAGCAGGTCGGCACTATGCACTGTAGTTCTTCGTATCCTCGCTAGGGGGGGAGAGGTCAGAGGTTATAGAGACGTGGTGACGTATGGGGCTTGTATGGAGGCAAACTGAGCGACGACAACAGAACATAGCTATGTTGAAGCCATTTAGGAGGAAAAGCTTATCGATATTATAAACTAGAACAGGAAACAAACAAAATTCTTCTAATAATAATGTATTTAATAATGATAATCATACCACCCGTACAGTAATTTACCTTAATGATCGATATAACTTCACGATTATCCCTATGTGGCGCCGTAAAGATACGTATTGTATGGATATTATATGTATATGTATTTATGTATGTATTATGTATATAAGTTATAACAAAAGTGATTATCTTGCTTCATGTAATTATTGATTTATTAATTTCTATAAATTACTATTTTTCTCGATAAGAAATCGCACCAATATTCTCATCATTAAAAAGGTAATGCTCTATACGCTATGATATTAAAGTAATATAATATATCATATTCGTAAAGAACCTAAATCGAATAATAAATAGATATAATATTGTATTTAAAAGATTTAATATCGTATATCAGGTAATATATATAATACAGAAGTAATGGAAATATATAGTGTAATCTAATATAAACAAGTGTTAACGATGTTTAAATAATAATTTCGCGTACAACTAAATATATATATATCTTTCATAAATAAATAACATAGGAATTCTGTTTATTAAATCAATTAACATACTATCGATAACATTACATACGCTCGAGGTTTTTGCAGGTAGCGCCCTCGAGGGATAGCTTACGATAACGTTAAATGGAGCGCCTAGTAGTGCCACCTAGTGGTGAACCTTTATGGCGTCGCGTCGCTTCTGTTCGGCGTGCGTGTGCGCCTCCCTTCTCCTGTCTTTGTAGACCAGCACGTTATTCCTGTCATCGCTGTCCTCTTCGTCTGGGGTTGGGTTGTATGTGTGTGTTATATGTGTGTGTGTGTGTATGTGTGTAGCATGCTTATTGTCACGTGTATAGAGGTAATAATAGTAGTATAATGTATTTATTCACTAAAATCGAATTTTAAGGTAAGTAAGTAAGGTATATATATATATATATATATATATATATGTATATTTATATGTTCGTGTACATACACATATTGAAGTAACTAATAAAACTAATAATATAATCACATCGTTTATATGTATATATTTATTATATACGTAAATTATAAATATATGTACATAATATATACAGATAAGGATCTCTGCGCATATGGATATTACAAATAGAAAACAATAGAAAATATACCTGTATCATTACGCATACATAAATATGTTAATATGCAATAAAACATAACAAATATATATATATATATATATATATATATATATATAATATCTAAATAAATATATATATATATATATATATATTTATATATATATATATATTTATTTATATATTACTATTTCTAATCATCAATACAGTAACAATTTTGAATATTCGTAAATATTGTGAATAATTGGAAACTAAGGTAACGTCATACCTCTACTATACGTATATAGCTATTCAGTGTAGTTACGAGTACAACAGCGATGTTAATGCATAATCACCGTATTACGTAATGTATAGTTACCGGAATTAGGCACTGAGTTAGTGTTTGCCGTCGTCTGATTGGTGAACGAGAAACTGGAGTTTTGGGAAGATGAGGAATTGTTTACCTATATGTACGGATGATGTTTATATGATGATAACATATATGGAAATATAAAGCGAGTGCATGCGATGTATAGGGTAGAATAGTACTGCTGACTAATGATAACTTTTATTTAAATACAAATTAATAAGTGTATTTATATAAATATTTAAATTTATTTTATGAAAATTATAATATCTAATATTTATTTGTGTTTATTTATTATTAAGTTATATTAAAAATGTGTATTGATTGATAATTTATTTAAGAAAATATATAGTCGATATATGTAAATAAGTATAAAGTATAGATATTTTCTAACGATAACATACATTAATGAAATAAACAAAGAATAATACAAAATTAAAACGTTTTATAGTTACCGTAATATCACCGTATTAATCTATTTAAATTATAAATTATAATAATATGCATACATACATATATATATATAGTATATTATTTTAAATTATATAAATTAATTATTACTCAAATGGATAAATAATATATATATATATATATCTAATAAGTTTTAATGAAAAGTTGATTTAATATATAAAAATATATATGACTTTGTTATACAAAAATTTATATTTTATTTTAAATGACGGTATTAAAAATTAGTTTTTAATTAGTTATATAGTAAATTAAGATACAATTTATGAATTTATTCAGTACATGAAATAGCCGATAAATAATATTTTATTTTGTAAATAAAATATATACAAATGTATGAAGGTTCTACCCTCAGGGATTATTCTGACATTACAAACCTGTTGATTTGTAGAGACCTGAGTGAAATTGTGAGGTTGTATAGTGAAGTCTACTATATTGGCATCCTGAGACGTATTATCCATCTGGTCAGGTAGTAGTAGTAGTAGTAGTAGTATTGTAGTAGTAGTAGTAGTAGTAGTAGTAGTAGTAGTAGGATTGTAGTAGTAGTAGTAGTAGTAGTAGTAGTAGTAGTAGTAGTAGTAGTAGTAGTAGTAGTAGTAGTAGTAGTAGTAGTAGTAGTAGTAGTAGTAGTAGTAGTAGTAGTAGTAGTAGTAGTAGTAGTAGTAGTAGTAGTAGTAGTAGTAGTAGTAGTAGTAGTAGTATAATTTATGAAATATTATTTTAACATATTGTAAAGATAAAAACAGATATATGTATATATATATATATAAATTATTTACAGAATATATTTTTATATACAATATACATATATTATACATACATTATATAAACAATATACATAAAGTATATATATATATATATATATATATATATATATATATATATATTATAAATATTTACATTAAAACTTTAATATCATAACAAATAATTATTATAATGTATCTTTTTGTGATACAGGTAATATATATATATATACACACACACACTTATATGCAATAAGTTTAACTGTAATACAACTTAACTAATACCTCATACCATTACAGTTAATGGAAATACCAAGTACATTTTTAATTGTAATAAACAATAAATATAAATTTAATAATAATATGATATTTATGATAATTATATGCACCAATTATATACAAATAATAATACAGATAAATAACATATAATAAACTAATTCAAAACAACAATTATTTCATAAATCACAATAATTATATTATTAAATTTTCAAATATCTACAATTTCGTATACTTGAACTTTTACATTATATAATTAATACACACTTAACTAATAACAATATTAACTTACTATTTAATATTATTAAGATTTATAAAATAATGGGTTTTAAATTCTTACTAGATGAACGCACCTATTTATTTATATTTTATTTAATAAGTAATATCGATGAAAACAATTTTTAGTTATATAACTTTATATAAATTAATTTTCCAATAAGTTTAATATGATATTACTATTTTAACGAAATTAAAATAAACATAAAAATGAATAAAATAAAGCTGGTTTCACTCCAACGCAATACAACTTCTCAACATCGGCCCCATTGTTATAGCCAGACACGGTCAAACATTGGCTGGTCGTTGTTAAAGGCCATAATTACAGGCTGATATCGGGGTTAAGAGTATAGAGACCGATGTTATATAATTAGTAGGTATATAACATCATATTATTGACTGAATCTCTATTCAAACAATGATCACGTGATCGTTGTTATATAAGTAGATATAATTCTATTGTTGATTTATTAACTAATACTTTATTTATTAACATAAATGGCCATTTATAACTAAGCCATTTTATCATATAATGAATTGGCCTAAATAAAAGATACATAATATATTTACCAATTTAATTAGTTTGACTCATACCTATTGCGAGTGTTTATATATATTATCTATCATCAAATCTTGCTTAAAGACTTACACGATATCAAGTAAATGTTTTGAATCGAATAATTTGAAGCAGCAGATATGGCAGAATGATACCGGGCTGTTTTGTGTCGTTGTGAACGCAGTTTGTCATGTGGCTAATATTTAAAACATGCGAAATCATAATACAGAGATGGCATTGGCTAGAATGTCTTTATTACTTCCATGTATCCACTAATGCAAGTATAGTTAATATTATTGGATCAAATCTCCGTCTTCTTTACCATGGAATATCACTCAAAGAATAGGGATCAAGTTTAATATCCGATAATATACTGACATAGTTGCATCGTTAAATATATAATATTATAAGTGATGTATAAATAAATAAAGAACTATATCAGTAGGTATGTATCAAAAAGTTAGCTATTTAATCAATACTAATAATTTCATTAGGTCTATAATTGTGCGCATTGCATGACGTGCTCTATCAGTTTTGTTATTGTTATTGTCATTCTGGTGGAGTCCTTTCATCCCATCCAGTAACTTGGATAAAGTTGTACACTAATAACCAACTGGCTACAATCTCCCTTCGAAGCCGCTCTCGTGTTATGATTTACTCATCCATGATTTCAACTGGAACCGATATTTATTTATTCACGATTATATAAGATCACTTCAAAATATCATTGTAAGACCTATTTTATTGGTGCGGACAGGGGTTTTACTACGTCCTACTGCTTGTGTGTATGACGTTTTAGCAATGGCTGAGACACATAATTTTTCTATGTCCCCCCACTTTAAAATCTAGGGGGACCTCCTATGTATTGGTCCCCCCCACTTTTACCATAACATTTATTTTTATTGGTTGGTTCCCCTACGTACATACCGTCATTCCAGCGCCCCTTGTAATAACTATACAAACCTACTGATAACCTAAATAATCTTAAACAACATTGTTCAAATCTAACCTAATTTATATATAATTGTTTATTTTTAATCAAATATATATATAATACAATTTAAAATATGAATGCATTTTTATTCGACAGATAAATAAATATCCTCGATATCTTTGATTCAAAGGTTTAACCATTGAAATATAATTAATATACTACCTAAAGTATATAGCTCAGAGTACAAAAAGAAATCATTGCAGAGCTAGCTAGTGGATGTAATGTCCTTGATATAAGTAACATTTGTAATTGAGAAATTCAGTACAAAGTTAGAAATAATGTAGAACTAGGCACGAACATATTATGAATAAATTTAAACAGAATTAGAAGAATTATTAAGATTACCTGTGATTACCTATATAAATTACTGATACTTGCACACACACACACACACACCACTTTAACACCATACCTCAATGATAATACACATACTTAATGTATCGATCATTACATGGTAGTAGCAGTAGGATAGTTATATATAAATGTCCACCATATAAAGGGGATATCCCACTACCAGTATTTCCGGAAATAATGTCCGGAAATGTTTGCAAGAAAGCGATTTTCTAGCAAGTTGTAGTGGGACACCCCCTTACTCTATCGATCGCTCACTAACTGCAGGTATCTTCCCATCCCACATGAAATATGCCCATGTAATTCCCATCCCTAAAAACCAATCCATTGATAGGTCAACTCTTTCTAATTATCGTCCCATATCCAACCTTTCTTTCATATCTAAGACAATTGAAAGAATAATTGCTAAACAACTTAGAACATACATCAATAATAATAACATACTGCATAAATTACAAAGTGCTTATACAACGGACAAGAGCACTGAAACTTCACTACTCCATACTTTAAACAATATACTACTATTTCCAAAAAATACTCCCACCATACTGATTCTACTTGACTTGTCGTCGGCTTTCGATACGTTAGACCATAATATTCTTATTAGAAGATTAGAGAACATTGGTATTAAAGATTCTGTCCTTAGTTGGTTTACATCCTACCTAATTAACAGATCCTTTTCTATATGTATAGATAACGCCATAACAGAACCCCGCCACACAACTCATGGTGTACCCCAAGGTTCTGTTTTAGGTCCAATTCTCTTTAATATATATATTTCCCCTTTACTTTACTTACTTGACGAATACCCCGATATACACTTTCACTCATATGCGGATGACTTACAGCTATACTGTAATTTACCTGACCCAATCAATAACATAAATACTATAAATAAATGCATTAATGACATTAGTAAATGGCTTTCAAATAACTCCCTACTATTGAATAGCCTTAAAACAAAAGCTTTATTAATAAATACATCCCCAGGACATCATTCCATACCACCTATTATTATTAATAATCATATTATAGAATACTCTAACCAAGCTAAAAACCTCGGCCTCACACTTGACCAAAAGCTGTCTTATCTACCACATATAACTAATATATCGAAGTCCATTAATTACACCTTACATACGATCCGACTTATTAGACCTTCTATAACTACTGAACTTGCCAAACTACTAGTTACTTCCTTAATACTGCCCCGACTTGACTACTGTAACTCTACTTTAAATTCACTCCCAGCACATACTTTAAAAATGCTCACTAAATTACAATATAGAGCCATCAGAACCATTTTCAGGATAAAAAAATACTCAAGACAACATATCACACCTTATATGAAATCCATTCACTGGCTACCCATCCCTTACCGCATACAATACAAATTACTCCTACTGACCCACCATGCCACCCATAATAATAAACCTGACTATCTTACTGAACTACTTACGAACTACAAGTCATCCCGACCACAACGAACAATACATAAATACAAACTAAATATACCAATAACTTTATCACTAAATAAAAAACAGGAATCTTCTTTTTCTATAATATCACCTAAACTATGGAACTCCCTACCTTACTCAATTAGATCTATAGTTTCTGACCACACCTTTAAAGTCAAATTGAAAACACATCTATTTAATATAGCTTATAATAATTAATATACGATACACCGCCGAAAACTCATTACTGATGTTGATCGCAGTGTCTAAACAAATTGGTTACAAGGTTACAAGGTTACTTACCGGTAACTTGACGGAATTATAGTAACTTTAAAGGGGGCATCACACTACCATTTTCTAGAAAATCGCTTTCTAGCAAAAATTTCCGGACTTTACTTCCGGAAATACTGGTAGTGAGATGGGACCCCCTTAAGATAGTCGTGTATTATTTATCTCATGAAGTAAATAAACTGGTTTTCTATTAAATTAAGAATTATTATAATTTTTACTGGCTCATAGGTATTACTATTATACATTATAATAAAGTATATTTATCATCCGTAATTATTGTACGTATATTATACTTAAAGCTGTGTCCTCCCCAGAAAATAGGCCTCATTTCACCCTGTTTCAAATTTCTCATTTTTTGAATATTAAATAATATCATGCGAACAATTATAATTTAAATGAAATAATTTGAAACAGCTGATAACTGAATATACAAATCGGACACAGTTTTTTGATTTGAACACGGCTTAATACATTTGTTACACCAATGTACCACTGATTGGTATATATTATCAGTGCAATATATGTACAGTGTAATGTAACATTACTAATGTTGCTACATTATCGTGTTTAAATTTAATTTACTTGTATGTTTAGCATATATATATATATATATTTGTTACAGAGTTTTAAAGTAGATTAATTTAATAGTAATAATATTATACATTTGTTGGTAAATATTAAAGGTGCCCGTCAACTATTTATACATATTAGAGTTAGTTTAAAGGTCGCTGTGGGTGATACAGTATTATTATTGCGATAATTATTATCATATGATAAATATCATAAAGCTAAGATGATAATCAAACAAAGCTAAAGCTAAAATATATACTATATAATATAGTCTATATTATAAGAATTAGAGCCCAGGTTAATGTATCAAAACACTTAATTATAATTTATAAATGACAAGCCCGACTTTAAAATCTCTAAACCAGACTAGAGTGTAGTATTATACAAATATGGAGAATATAGAATATACTGTATAATAATATGCCTATAGTATTATACTAAGTATATTCAATACAGATACTAATTTAGTAGTAACTAAATATATTTTAAAAGTTTAGATTTACCATCCTCTTTAAAATATCATATTTAATATAATATTAAATATGTCATAGAATAATAGGTATTATTAATATATATATATATATATACATATATAAATAATATATATTTAATAATGATAATATAGTATATCATATATTTGTAATCAACAGTTTTGTATAGAACGATTTTAGATTATTGAATTATTCATATTTTTTAGAATTATTTATTATATTGTTTATCATCTTTATAAAATAAACCAAACACAATAAAATTAAATTAAAAACAATAAAATATATATATACATACATTTATTACTGTAGTTTATATTTAGATAGATATAATATATTAATTAGACGTACTATTCTAAAAGTATTAAAAAAATTATGATCTAAATTGTTATTTATTATTATTTACTTAAATATGTCAACATAATTTGACCCACAAATATTGACCTCATCATTGCATAATTGAAGAGAAGAATGGAAATTAAAATATAAAATTTTTAAATTATGTTTGTTTATATTAACTACAAAATATTAACATAAAATAATAATATAAAATATTAAACATAATTTTTATATATAAATAATATTAATCATGAATACAAAAAGACACATAGGAGGCCACTTTATGAAGAAAAAGAAATATAAAAATGGTTTTTAATGAATAGTATAATATATATATATATATATATATATATATATATATATATATATATATATATGTATTATACATTGTATATTTGTAATAGTAATTTACTATATAACTATACCTACATAAGTATATATTTTATAATTATGAATTTAATATATTTCTTGAAAATAGGCAATAATTACTTTATACTTAATTTATTATTAGAATAACAACATAATAGTAGCATAATATACTTTTTAAATTAATAGAAGCATAATATATATTAAATAGCAACATAACAGCAGCATAATAGCAGTATAATAGACATTTAATGGCAACATAATAGCAGCATAATAGCACAATATAAATATTCGAGAATATTACATATGCTGTAATGCTGCTATTATGAGGCTATTACTATTTGCTGGGTATACACATTCTCAGTAGGTAGGATACATTGTCTAGAATATGCCTATAGGCTATGTATACATCGTGAGATTTAACTGATAGCGATAGCGATCGCTGATTAAAATGTGTTCATCGATGAACACATTGTAATCAGTGGTATTGCGTAATATCGGCTATATGCCTTAGGTAGCACGAATATATATATATATATATATATATATATATATGTAGAAAACAACATTGGTTAACAAACCCACCTAATTAACAATAGTAACGTAAATCTAGGTAAATATGTATATATATTGTATATGTTAACATACAATTTATTTCAAGGACGTATCCTCAATAACCCTATAGGACATCTTATCACCTATGTATGCGCATATCACTATCTAAACTACGTTTTAAACATATCATTATTATCTATATATTTATATATGTAGGAAAATTGTGTATTACGAGTACACTCTATTAGTATATATATGTATATACCTGAAAGTATGAGTAGGTATACTAAAGTATAAAGTAAATTATATTTATGTGTCAATTTGAGATAAAGATATTCACAAACCATCGATACAAATAAAGTGAATAACTTTCTTTATATCGATGTCACAAACTAATAAGTATATATATTAGACATTAGAGCCCCACTCTATATCTATGATATATATATATATATATATATATATATACTGTAATGTGATTGGATGATTTGCGCATGTGTTAAAACGAGCTATTACGTAATACACACTGACGTAATCGTAGCGAGGACATCGCGCCGCACGCGGTATGTCCTCTCTCGACTACCGCACACAGAGCTACCCCGGGGTTGCTAGGTTACCAGGTAAACAATAACAAAGCGGTGCGCGTTCAAATCACCCTCAGCGCGCTGATACTCGATAGATATAGTTGTCGTTATAAACGGGCATATGTAATAGTATTCGTTATATCGAGTGCAACACTAGTTATATGTATAAGGTAGCGACTAAAAACACGTACTGTCACTAACAAATATGGAATTACAAAACGAAATGGGCGAGGAGTTAGAAGGTAGGTAACATTGATAGAAATGTGTGTGTGTGTGTTCTATTTATTGCTTAGTAAATGTATACATTATAGTACATAAAGAATATAGGACAACTAAATGAGTAGTTTAACTAGAAATATATATATATATATATATATATATATATATATATATATATAAGTAAGAATAATTAAGCATATGTGCACATTAAACATGTTTAATTATGTATTTATTAATTATTATCTTATATAATATATTTAGCTGTAAGAAATGATATTTGATTAGTAACTACTCTAGAATACCCCTTTAGAAAAATAGGTCTTATGAAATTTAAATTTAATTATATTTTTAGTAACGTAATTAAATAATATTATCATATATCATTGATATTATTTAATTCTGGACATGTATAATATTATTTCCATTTTTGATTTATATACATTATACATACATTGTATTATGAATGTTAAAACATAAAGTCTTAAAATCAATATGTTATTGATAAATAATAGTTTAGATATAGGTAATATTAACTATAATTACTTTTATATTATAATAGGTATATGTTAACTTTATTTAAATAAATAATTGTTAAAGTTTATTTAATTATATTTTGTTATGTAAATTGATCATCAAATAACAATAGAATTTGAATATATTTATAAATATACATTTTGTAATATATTATAATTGATCAAATATATATATTAATATGTTCCGGATATTTATTATATCACATATTTAATAATTTACAATTTTTGCATTTCATATGTTAAAATTGTAGTAGTACTTAAATTATATTTAGTAAATATATATTACATAGTCATATACATTATTTAATACGTGATACTGCTCAAAGAGGTCGGTCTTGAGCTGAGCGGTATGTCTAGTGTGAACTGTGTGTCTTGTTATCCAATGAACCCTGAAAAGGGTAGATGTCAACTGAACATCATAAAGGGATATTTCAGCCTCGATGTGGAATAAGCTTCCTCTGGTGATAAAAATGTTCGTTCCATTTCGATCATCCGCAAAGATTAAAGTAAATTTGTTATGATTATTTTTGTTAACATTATTATTTTATTACACTAGGGAATCGTTTCTACTATTATTGAAGTGTCTAAGGCTGCGATTCTACAAAAGTAGAATCAGGTTGAGAGACTCGCTTATCTTACATTATAAATGTAACCGCGCAATAAAACTGTGTTCAAAGTGTACAACGTAAAAGATACACACACACACGCACACCTCACAACCTGATTCTACGCTCGTAACACCGCAGCCTTAGACACTTCAGAAGAAACGATTCCCTAGTGTAATAAAATAATAATGTTAACGAATATTATGATATAAAATTTACTTTAATCTTTGCGGATGATCGAAATTGAACGAGCATTTCTTATCACCAGAGGAAGCTTATTACACATCGACGCAGCATACATCCTGAAGCATACCCCTTTGTGATGTTCAGTCGATATCTACCCGATTCGGGGTTCATCGGATAACAATACTCACATTGCACACTAATCTTTGCAGCCAAACTATTATTGTGCATGTATCGCGTCGCCTTTAACGAAGACCACCTTTACTCCCTCCTCCTCCTCCTCCTCCTCCTCCTCTTCCTCCTCCTCCTCCTCCTCCTCCTCCTCCTCCTCCTCCTCCTCCTCCTCCACCTTCTCCTCCTCCTCTTCCTCCTCATCCTCCCCCTCCTCCTCCTCCTCCTCCTATACCTCTTCCTCCTCCTCCTCATCCTCCCCCTCCTCCTTAGTATCGATGAAGGTGGACCTGGAGAGTTTCGACATCGTGAACCTGACGGCGGTGCTCGACGACTGCGTAGACCAGCTGATCGTGCTCGGACGTATCATGCCGCCCTCTAGTAGCGGTTAGCGGAACTACGGGCGAGTGTGTGACGGTGATGTGATCGTGATCCGTGCGGGAGTGTTTAGTGCGGTTTAGTGATTAGTAGGGGCACTGGAACGATGGTGTGTATGTAGGGGACCAATCAACCACAATACATTCTGTGGTAAAAGTTGGGCGGGGACCAATACATAGGATGTTCCCTTAGATTTTATAGTGGGGGAAAATAATCCCCCCCCCAGTCCCCCCGTCCCTGTTGCAGCGCCCCTAATGATTTCGTGCATGGTGTAAATTCTACTATTTATAAATTATTATTTAATTATCGCCGCGCACGAGATCACTTCGCACGTAATCACCGATACCCAGCCTTGCATAGTAGTATTAGTGGTCCATGCTTGGCTGTTATATCTGCCTAATTATGAGATCGCAAGATAGTATTCGATGTATACATACATATATATATATATATATAACTTCCTGTGTAACTCAGCAAGCTAAGGCGTCAGACACGCAGGCAGTTGGATGCAGTTCAAATCCAGTACGGATACATAAACGTGTCGTAATAATATACAGAATTAGTTTTATATAATTGTGTATACGAAATTATCGGATCTCGTTAAACGGGGTACTTTAACACGAGAGCGGCATTACAATGAGTCATTTGATTATAAGTATAAACTAAGTTACATTGAATTCATGGGATGAAAGTATTCCATCAAAATAATGATAATAGAAATAATTATAATGTAACTTAATGAATTAATGAATGTTTTAGGCTCTAGCATCAACTTTAGTTGATTAATTTCGCATGTTGTCAGTGATTGAAATATAGAACAGGTCGGAGCTTGAGATTAGTTTTGAAGGACGATGTTTAGATAATAAAGGTTATATCGGATTGGGCATCGTTCCATAAGTGCGGCATAGGCAATGCACTTTACACATGGCAATAAGATTTAATAATACATGTTTATTCAATGTAAATAGGTGAATGTGTCTTGTTTGCATTGCGGTTAAGTAGATTATCTAAAATTACTATATATCGTATTGCATACATCATATCAACAATGATATATATAGCATTCATGTAATACTGCATGTTATTTTTATAAAAAAATTAATTACATTCAGAATACTAGTATTATAAACAATTATTTACTATTATTACATTATTAACTTATTAATTATTACATTATTATCTTATTAATTATTACATTATTAATTATTACATTATTAACTTATTAATTATTACATTATTAACTTATTAATTATTACATTGTTAACTTATTAATTATTACATTGTTAACTTATTAATTATTACATTGTTAACTTATTAATTATTACATTATTAACTTATTAATTATTAACTTATTAATTATTACATTGTTAACTTATTAATTATTACATTATTAATTATTACATTATTACATTATTAATTATTACATTATTAACTTATTAATTATTACATTATTAACTTATTAATTATTACATTATTAACATATTAATTAATACATTATTAACTTATTAATTATTACATTATTAACTTATTAATTATTACATTATTAACTTATTAATTATTACATTGTTAACTTATTAATTATTACATTATTAACATATTAATTAATACATTATTAACATTATTTACTGGTGTATTGTTAATACATCGAACGCTATGTAACACCAGATAAGGAAAAAGTAGTGAAAGATGACGTGGGCCAATTATTAAAGGAGCAGAAAAATATCGAACACAAATTTCAACAGGTTCGCCTATATAGTTATACATTCCGTATCGCGAGATGATCTAGTTACTTCGGATGATCTAATTATTACATCATTTTTATAATAATTCACGTCGAATAAGCATATATTCGAGTTATCGAACGTTCGTTATACGAGTTATACATCTTGTTATGCGATGTAGTGATCGATGACTATGTATATTTCAATATTTAATTAATAGGCTACGTTATAACTATTTGATCAATAATATCCTATGAGTAATGATATCACTAATGGTAATAGACACTACGGGGAGAGACTAATCATACATGAGAAACTGAAAAAACCCTCTCACTAAATATATATCCATTTGAATATATGGATATAAGCACTCCTATTGGGCTCCAGCCATAGTTATGCATAACTAACGAATATATAATATCTTAATTAGATAACATCGTTAGCTAATTCGCATTCAAATATTTATTTATATATATATATAAACATGGTGATGTAGTGAATAACTATTACATAACCACCGACCTAGATACAAGACAAAGGCGACACCACGAAAGCGAAGAAAGAGATAGGAGGTAAACTGAGACAAGCGAACTCCATGCTATCTAGGGGCCTCTACAACTCACCACTGGCTATATCCACCATGGAGAAAGTGCAGAACGATAGGTGTGTGACCCTTTTCAATACTAGTGATACTACTGCGCCGTTGTATCTCTAGTAGTAGTAATAGTCGCGTCGTAATCAAGCGAATTGTATTTTATACGATAATCTATATTCGTATGATAGTGAAATAGGAATTAATATCATGGAAATAATATAAACTAATTAAATTTAATTAAGTATTTATATAATTATCACTCGCATATATATGCGTTGTTAATGTTTCCGTTTACCACTAGGGGTTTCATAGAGAAAGTACTCTACGATACGGTAGCAGAGCTAGCGGAGAAAGCATCCTTCCATAAACTCAGTAGCGCGGTCAGAAATGAAAAGACCAATAAACAAAAACTACAGGTGATTTCCGTGTGCATCTATATAAATATATCAAAATCTGAAATATATATATAATATATATATATATATATTGTTATTTTATTTTTTGTGGAATCCTTTCATCCCATCTAGGAACTTAGATGAATTTTCACTTATAACCATATATTGCTCTAATGTCCCTTCGAAGCCGCTATCATGTTAAGGCATCCATAGTTTTAACGAGAGCCGATCACTTATTTATACACACTTATATAAAAAACTCCTAAATAATATTTAAGACATATTTTAATGGTTCAGGCGGGCTTGAACCCGTGTCCTACTGCTTGTGTATCGACGCCTTAGTCAACTGAGCCACACAGGCAGTATCAATATTTATATATAAATCAGAGCAGGTGCATAGGATGGATATGTAGGTCATCACTTCAGAGAATTTTATATATATATATATTTATATTCAAAATCTTATGAGCTTCTATAAATGTATTACTATATACATACATTTATTTTGAATTTGACCCCTTCGCCTATTACCGTAGACACCCCTTTACATAGAAGTGAACACTTCGATAGCTTACCTTAGAATTAGTACACTTTAGTTAGTGATAACGCTATCCTAATACATATAAATTAAACCCTATATCGCATAATCATTATAATTATAGATATAATAAGTATTCGATGTATTATTAATATTTAATAAAATAATAATATTACGCTTTATTCTTGAATATAGTGTCGTTAGCGAGAGATATTTCACAATTTTGTATTATAGCATACTATAGTTGCGCATACAACGCGCAGTATAATACATTATTGTTCATTGAATATATATATATATATATATATAGATAGATAGATAGATAGATATATTTTATTGGATTAATTAATGTCGTTCTTTTTTTTTTCATTTATTATTCTTTTTCGTTTCTTTCTTCGTTTCCAAATGGCTTCAAAATAAGACCTTGGTCTTTTCGGGCTGTTGCCAGGGTATATATATGTTTAATATTCCTAGAATTCTTAGTTAAATATATTTAACTTATATGAAGAGCGATCGTTCTAGTGATGACGATACATAATAAGAATGTCGATATCGTGAGCCCTTCGATTACATTGTAATACATCGATAGCGTGGCCTACTTACCTAATAGCATATCTTCTATCCGTGCATCTAATGCGGGTGTATATATACAACGAGTGACAATCGCAGAATACGATAATACACGAAGAAGAAGGTAGAAAAAAGGTGAAGCTACTCGCGAGACAGATATTAGAAGTCAAGAAAGACAAGGAACTAGAATTGCAACAGGTTCCCGAATGAAATCTCGCGTAATTTAACTAGATCTAGTTAAAAGCGACTTAATTCTATATATGAATAAATATATTTATGTATATTTATAAAATGAATATACCTCTTCGTATAAACCAATTAAGAGTTTAAAATATAGAAATATATCGCATTATATATAAAATATAGCATATAAATAAGTAATACACGATTAGAGGTCGTTAGTCCTTCAGCACTCATGACCTCTAACCTTCGTAGAGGGGAGAGATGATCGCCCATCTCAAGGATCAACTTCAAGAGATGAAAGCTAAGACCACCATGGAATCGAAGTACATCAAGAAGGTAAGCGCACGCACCCTTTCCATTAAGCCTCGCACCCTTTCCCTTAAGCCCCGCGTCGTTCACACCGACACAAGGGTCCGACAGTTTCATAGACGGATATCGTCTGCTTACATTTTCGTTTTTTAATATTTCTAACTATAGGGTAAGTAATGATTATAATTTGGAAGAAATACTTTGTAGCAGCCTATATCTGCAGGCTATACAATATATCGGGGTAGAAACGGACCCATATGTTTAGGTGTGAATGCAGCTTTAAAGTGAGGCTACACTTGCGCAAAACACCCACTTTTGTGAATATTCGTTAACATATAATATTTTTACCCTGGCGATAGACCAGAAAAGGACCTCAACGGAACCTTAACTCTAAGGCATTTTGAGATTTAAAATAACTATACATTATAATTTATAACTTATATTTATTATTTCATACGAACTGTTATATCTCAATAAACAATATTTATTTATTTATTTAATCTATAAAAACCGTAGTTATTCGTAAATTTGCTTGACTAATCGCATTAGGCCTCACTTTTACTTCCCGATAGTACAAACATTTATTAAAACATTGATATCATGGTGATCCACTAGGTGGCGGAGGTAAGCATCGCTCAAACTCAGAAGAAGTGTCTGCTGTCGGAGAACGAAGCTAAGAATGAGATCAAGAATCTACGGGTGAACATGGACGAAGAGACTCGCGTTAATACCGAGATAGAGAGTTACCTGTTAACACATACCACGGTTAGTGGGGGTGGGGGTAGAGAGAGGGGAAGAGAGAGCTACCTGCTAACACATACCACGGTTAGTGGGGGTGGGGGTAGGGGGAGGGGGAATATAGAGAGTTACCTAATAACACACACTACAGTTAGTGGGGGTGGGGGTAGAGAGAGGGAATAGAGAGCTACCTGCTAACACATACCACGGTTAGTGGGGGTGGGGGTAGGGGGAGGGGGAATATAGAGAGTTACCTAATAACACACACTACAGTTAGTGGGTGGGGGAAGAGAGAGGGGAATAGAGAGTTACCTGCTAACACACACTACAGTTGGTGGGGTGGAGGTAGAGAGAGGGGGAATAGAGAGTTACCTGCTAACACAGACTACAGTTGGTGGGGTGGGGGTAGAGAGGGGGGGATAGAGAGCTACCTGCTAACACATACCACGGTTAGTGGGGGTGGGGGTAGAGAGAGGGGGAATAGAGAGTTATCTGTTAACACACACTACAGTTAGTGGGTGTGGGGGTAGAGAGAGGGGGAATAGAGAGCTACCTACTAACCCATACCACGGTTAGTTGGGGTGGGGTAGAGAGAGGGGGAATAGAGAGTTATCTGTTAACACACACTACAGTTAGTGTGTGTGGGGGTAGAGATAGGGGGGATAGAGAGCTACCTGCTAACACATACCACAGTTAGTGAGGGTAGAGAGAGGGGGAATAGAGAGTTACCTGCTAACACACACTACAGTTAGTGAGGGTAGAGAGAGAGGGGTATAGAGAGAGTTACCTAATAACACACACTACAGTTAGTGGGGGTGGGGTAGAGAGAGGGGGAATAGAGAGTTACCTACTAACACATACCACGGTTAGTGGGGGTGGGGGTAGATAGAGGTAGAGAGAGGGGGGGGATAGAGAGTTACCTACTTACACATACCACGGTTAGTGGGGGTAGAGAGAAAAATTCACATAATATTTATTATATATACTTGTATAATACTTTATTAGTAACAAATTATATTAAAAAATTCACGAAGACCAACGATTTAAAGAATATATTTAATAATAATATAATTGCTGAAATCATAAGATAGTTAGATAATGTTTATTACGTTGACAGATGTTACAAAAGCAAGTGGAGCTGTGGATGGAAAGATACGATGCGGATGTGGAAGCCAAACAGAAGGAATTAGATGTACTGAAAGCCAGTAAAGCCAAAGATCTCGAGAAACTGCAGAACCTCACTAAATTAGTTAGTATATATATAATTTATATTATAATATTGTTATACACGTATTGTTGTAATATATCTTTAATATAATTATAAAAGTATGGTTAATAAGGTTAATAAATAAAGTTATAAGGTTAATAAATATAAGTAACATTTATTAAATTCAACATATAAATAAGATTGAAAATTAAAATAAATCTACCTTTCATCTATAATATAGATTCTATATAGATTTTATATAGATGAAATAATAAAATAAAAACGTATTTAATAATATTTGAATGTGTCTGCGCATATAATTATACCACATACGTATATTATAATGCATTTGTATTTATAAACATAATTTATTTAATTATTTATGAATTTAAAATCTTTAATCTCGTCCGTAAATCAACTGTTGATTAATTAACACAAACTATATACATGAGATATTATCAAATATTTTTTTAAAGAAAGATATATTTCTTGCGCAAAATCGTGTAATTCTATTGTTTATACAAAAAATAAAGGCGTCACATATATAGGGTCAATTTTCAGAACTACGTGTTGTTTATAATGTAAATTCGTATCAAACTATGTACTTTTAAAATAAGAAATAATATGCTTTAAATTATTATTTTTATTATGAAAACTAAGTTGGTTTTATGATATGTTAGTTTTAAATGCTATAAATATCCGATGTGGCGAGTAAAAGCTAATTTGTATTGGCTGTAATTTAATAGAGAAACGAAAACATTGTAGTAAGCAAGTTGCGGCAAAACCGAATAGAGATTCGCTACTGCCGCTAGCGACGGGATGTATGAATACTAATCACGTTGCGTAGATATGGAGTGTTATATGTTTGCTTCGCGAAATCTTTGGTAGTACGCTTAACTCAGCGCTACTGTAGTAAGTCGAGTGAGTGGTGTACAGGCAAGCGTTTAGGAAATCACTAGCGATTATGGGAGCTGGAACGATTTTGTATGTAGGGGGGACCAACCAATACATTCTGTGGTAAAAGTAGGGGGGGACATACCCCCCCGTCCCACTGTTGCAGCGCCCCTACTAGCGATAGTAGTTAAACTGGTTACCGAGTGACTATTGCCCTTACAGTAACTCAAGTGTTATACCTAAAGCTAAGTACGTCTAATTAATACTAGTGAACAGCTAATATTACGAATGAATGAATAACAAAATAGTTTATTGAGTTCACAAAGTACAATTTAGCAAATACAATTTATGCTCACGGGAGAGTACTGATATTATATCGTAATCTATACTCACAGAGAGTTATCTCCTATGAAATAATAATATAAAATTGTTATTAGATAAAATTACGGATAATAAAACGAAAAAAATAAACTCAAATTTAAAATTATAGACAATAAAAATAGTAAATATATAGGATAAGTTAGCTGATATGTATAATAAAATTAAAATAATGAAACTAATTAATAAACTAATAATTAACTTAATATTTGTTTAAATATTCGTTATGAGTATTATATATTCATACGAGTGTTATATATTTTTTAAATGAATTGTATTTTAGATTTTTACAGTGATTTTTTAAATTATTCCAAAGTTTAATACCTAATTGTGTGTAATTTACTATTTGTTTTATGATTTATGTATTCTATAAGTACATTTATTTCTTACATTTTAATACTTTATTTTGTATTCAAATTTATTTTTTGTGGATTGGTAAGTTTTTATTAAATATATTATGCATAACATTAAGAGATACGTAATTAATTAAATAATATTTATTTAAAATTGTGTAAACAAATCAGTATTATGTAATTTATATAGATTGTGTATATGATTATGTGTTTTATTAATCAATCTAATTATTTCTTTTTGTTATATAAATATTTTATTAAGATTACTTTTATAATTTATTTCCCAGTTACAATTCACAGTACAATACATATAGTTTGGTATTATTAGAGCATTATATAGTAATAATAGGGTATTAGCAAAGATTTTCCGAAGGAAAGATATAACACTTATGCGAAATCGTGTAATTCGAATTTGTATACAAAATACCCTGGTGCCACCTATAGCGGGTTACTTTTAGGAACTATGCTTTGTTTATAATGTAAATTCGTATTTAACTATACACTTTTAAAATGTTAAATAATATGCTTTAAATTAATATTTATATGATGAAAACTAAGTGTTCATTACTAATATATAACAAACAAATATGATATGTATGTTTTAAGTGCTATAAGTATATATATAGTGAGTAAAAGCTAATTTATATTGCATGTAATTTAATAGAGCAATGAAAACATTGTTGTATGCAAACAGAGCCGAACCTAAATCTATTTCAGTGATTTCGATACTACTGCTAGCAGCGGTTGGGGCTATTACTAAATTACGTTGCATGCATAGGGAGTGTTATATATTTGCTTCGCAAAATCTTTGGTATTAGTATAAATTATAAAGGACATTTTTAGTTCCGTGATATGTTTTTTATATTTTTATTTATTATCGATGTGAATCCCTACAAATTTATATTGCTTTACTCATTCAATGGTATGAGTATTTATAGTTATTAAGTTATTTATGTTGATAAGACTTGTATGGTTATAGAAGTACATTACTTTTGGTTTTTCTAATATTTACTTGTAATTTATTGTAATCTAATTTATTTATTTGACTATAGTTTACATTATTTATTGTAATCGATGTGTCATATAATATCAAGTTTGTATCGAATAGAATTAATAAATAAATGTGATATGCCATTAATGTATAGAATGAATAGTAGTTGCCCTAGGATAGATCCTTGGGGTAACTCATGATGTAGGGCTATATGATGTAATACAGTAATTGAATACGATAATGTATAATTAAATCTGACCGATTGTTTTCTGTTATATAAATCTGATTTAATAAAATTTAATGTATATATTTAGTGCCCTCTTATGTCATATGTAGGGTTTAATCATTAGACAATTATGTTCAATTATATCAAAGCCTTTTAATATTAAAAAATATTGCAGCCATTTTAATGATATTAATGATTTTAGTTCTGAAGTCTCATTAATATATATTGAATTTATATTATTATTTATTAAATTGTTATCCATATACAAGTAATTAGGGAGACGATCAAAAAAGATGAGTTGAGGGTTAAAGGTTACATTTTAAATACGAGTTAATAGTATATGTATATATATTTTTATAGATATTTGCGAGTTATTTGGTTTAGTTTTGTCCTGCTTGGTTTTTTTAGCTGCATTACATCCCAAAGTGAGCCTATGCAAATTTATTTTGCATTTAAAATTTAACCATCAACTCGTCCTTTTTGATCGTAACCCAGTAATTAAAACTGTTATTAATATGTTGACCCATACTGGCAAAATGAGAATTAAATTCATTCCTAACATTATTATAATCTCTAGCATCATTATTTGTATTAACAAAATTGTTTTTTTTATTTTAAGTTAATTTATTAAAAAGTTTCCATTTATCATTTATGTTGTTTGATTTGTTAAATAATACTGAAATTTGTTTTCCGTTTTTTATTGTGTATTTAAAATGTTATTTTTAAGGTGCCTTTTAATTGAATTATAACTTTCTCAGTTTATGTCTGTTTTATTATTTAGAAATATTTTATAAAGTGTATTTTTTTTATTTTTACTCTTTTTAATGGTATGCAGAGATTATAACTATTTAAGAAAGTGCTTATAAATATATCATAACATAATTTGACATAGTCTAATTTATATAAATCATACCATAATTCAATAGACGATAAATCATTAATCAATTTCTCAATGTTATTTTGTTTAATGATCTTTTGTAAATAATTAGTAACCCCATCACACCCCCTACTACCCCCACTAGTACAGTGACTACGAACAAGTTGTGGTGGAGGATCGCATAGAGAAGGAGCAGAAGAGGCGTAAAGAAGCTCACGAATCACTACAGTTGAAGTCTGCGGTCAAGGTAAACAGCTAAGTGCACGTGTACCCAGCTAACACCTCGCTAACACCTCGCTAACACACAGATGCAGTCGTGGTGGAGAGGTATCATGGTCAGGAAGGGGCTGGGCTCGTTCTCCAAGAAGAAGGGCAAGAAAGGCGGCAAGAAGGGCGGCAAGAAAGGAGGTAAAAAGGGAAAGAAAAAGTGAAAAATTAATTTATTAATTCATGATACCTGAAAGAGAGACACACAATTTCCTAATAAATAACATTTGTACGAGTAATAATTCATATATATATATACATATATATATATATATAAATAGATATACACACACGTGTGTGTGTGTAAGGAGACATTAACGTAGTAATAAAAGTAACTAAGACTTAACATCGAGTGTGGTGGTGGTGGTGGTTGTGGTGGTGGCGAGGGTGGTGGTAGGGGTCGATGTGGAAGGGGGTAAATCGTCGATGAAGGTTCTATAGGCGTCGGTTAGCACGGACAGAGGGTGTTCGGCTAGGACGGTGTAACCTTTGAACCCCGGTGAACTGGTGAACTTGCGAGCGCAGTGCACGCATTCCACAATGTGGGCGTTGTTCAGCTCGCGTACAAACAGGATATCGTACACCTCGACCTGGTAGGGTGGGCCACGCGGGGGATTTATTGCATGATAGTATAGTGTATTGTATGTTCTATTATAGTATACGTATTGTATATAGTGCAGTGCTACTAGGGATAATATTGTTATCTCGTATGTTTTCATGCATTATGTACATATTTGATATGATCAACATTAGTACAGGATATACTAGTCTTTATTACGCAATACCTTAACAAAAACGGGTCTGTTATGAGTAATAGTGATAGTTAAAACATTAAAGATTAATAACTCATTGATGATTAGCTTATTAATAGATAAAGGCAGACTTTACTAAATCCACCACTGTAAATAGATATACTAGGGTGCTATCACACTAATAACATATGTTTAGCACTAGTTGGTTGATTACAAACATCTATAAATACTCTTTAAAATATAAATATAATTTTAGAATGTTGAACAATTATAATTTTTAACAGAATTTCATTATTAAAAAATACTATAAATCAGAATACTCATATTCAGATCTTGTATATACATATATATATAAATATACTAGACAAATTAGAATAAATAATACACTGAAAATAATATTTTTTAATGCGAAGGTATATAGAAATATAATTATTTTTAGTGAAATGAATTTGAAATTACTAATTAGGTTTAATTACTATTAGGCTATCTCTATAAAAATATCATTTTTGGTTAATTAATAACAATATAATCATTTGAAAATATCAGAAGTTTTAGGTATATGATATATACCTGAATGATATAAAATAACTCTTTTCATAATTTGTAGTGGTAAAGATCCTCTTAGACTCTTCATTGGTTGTTAATTTTATGTTTACGGATATTTTTTTTTACATTGCAAGGAATTTTATAATTATTATATCTCTTCTTATATAGTTTTAAAATATTTCATATTTAGAATCTGTAAATTTATATATTAAATAAAAAAATGTGTAAAATATGTTGGGATATCTAACTAATTTTTTAATAAAATTTTTTTTTTATACAAAAATATAATCTCAAAAAAAATGTTGCTTTGGGTCTAAAACTTCATATCCATTAGAAATTATTATTAAAAAATAAATAAGAATTTTCCAAGTGAGAAAATAAATGTAAAATTATAAATATATTTTTATATAAAATATTTATCTTATTTTTTAAATTATTATGCAAATAATATAAATTCATTATGATCATTATGTATAATTATTATAGAATTATAATTTACAAATAATAATGTATCGAGTATAATATTCGTTCTAAATTGTGTTATAATTTAAAAATGAATTATAAAGAAATATATAATAAAAGCTAGATTATTTTGAATATTTTATAAAAAAACTTCTCAAATAAGTCTATATACATATAAAATAACCATTTCCGATGAAATTCCTACATCATATTTCAAAATCTATTAAGTAACTAGATGATAACATTCATTTAATAAAATTTAAATTTTTATAATCATCAATAATAGTAGTAGATAATAAAAGTAGTACTATTTTATGGAAATAGATATTCTGGAATATTAATAAATAATTCTTATTTTTATAATATTTCTATTTATTCGATGATTTATAGATAGTTCTAATTATTGGATATATTATAAGTAACATATTAAAGGGGATTCAAGGTATTTATATTTAAGTGATGAGAATATTAGTTTTGAAAATATTAGAATTTAAAAAAAAGTAAATAAATTGATCAAAATGAATATTAATTTTTTAAATTTTATTATCAACTCTATCTAATCCCAAATATTTCCTATAGATACAATATACATATAATAGTAAACATATTGTGAAAATTTGACTAAGTTTAGTTAATTATTGACTGAGTAAATATTCAGAGATAATTTATTGTTAAAAATTGACGATATTATCTATACGATATGTATTATTCTAGAATAATGCCAACGAACAATCAATAGAATTTATACAATAAAACCAACAGGTGTCGCTAGTTGACATGAAAATAAATATATTATTGATGACACTGTTTTTAAATAATTAAAATTGATAAATTATAACTATTGTTAAACAAATTATAAATTATAACACTTATAATATAATAATTATTTTATTAGAAATAGGTAGTGTTCTAAAATTACGTTTTTATGCATTATATATGTTTTTAACCTATAATATTTTGACATATTATATATTATACATGTACAAATCTATTTATTAAATAAATTGTTTTTACAAATTTTTTTATTTTAAAGATTATTGAAATACTTTTAATTTTAATGATTTTTATTTTAATTCTATTAAATGTGTCACTTAAAGTATAATTTGTATTTTAAAACTTTAGAGCTAGGCCTACATTAAATGTTTAGGGTGATTTGTTATCAGAATGTTACATGTAACTGAATATATGTTATACCTATATAATGACTTACAAATAAAATTAGAAAATGTAATCATGTATAACAGATAGCTACGATCCATTAATGTTTAGCATAGTAGAGATGCAATAATTAACTTGGGAATTAAACAAATATTATAAAATGACTTTTGACTAACTTTTGAATTGGTGTTTTGCACATAATGTTAGCACTAAAGAAAATAAGTAATTTTGCGTTTGAAATTATATCATTGAAAAAACATTTAAATAATTTGTACCTAGAATTTTACTGTAAATTTAAACAATTGTCTTTGAAATTATTGTTAAAAGACATTTTCACAATATTTTAAGTATAATATTTAAAGGGTCTATAGAATAGATAGAAGAAATTTGTGATACAAACATTACATTCCTAATACTTCATAATTATAGTCATTTTACTATATAAAATGATTAGTAAAAAAAATGAAATACTGACATTTTCATTAATTAAAATATTATAATGAAAAAAAAGTTATAAGCGAGTAGTGATCGAATACATATTTGTAATAAATTAAACAATGCATAATTACATAATTCCTACACCATATAAAATATTTACCAAATTGTGTTGCACATTTGTGATCATAATTTATTTTAAATGAAAATTTGAAAAAACTAAAATAAGAATTCCATCATAAGCTTTCCAATATCATACAATAAATGATAACATGTAATACATTTATAATACCATTAATATAACAAATATCATTCTCATATTATATCTCTTTTCTCATACATTTTAACAAAAATAAATAAATATATAGAGAGGATATATATATATATTATGTAGACAATTTGTCAACCAAACATTGCAAATATAGAGAGATAGGGTGGTTGGAAGATAACTTACTTCGCAGGAATGACAATAATGAGCGGGTTCGTCTGGCTGCTTGGGATGAAGCTTGAAGTCGTCCTTGAGGCGTGCCGTAGACGCGACCTTGACGGTGTCTTCGCTGTGCACTAGTTCTAGGATAGCACGCCTCTTTCTCAGTGATTGACGCAGGATACGAGCGATACAGGTATGTAGATCAGGACTTATCCCTACGTTGATACACATATATAGTACTTATAACTAATGTTTAACTTATTGATACAAGTAATATTTCACTGATAATTATCATTATTGAGAAAATATACTAAAATAACCTATGTAATTTTGTGAATTATTAGACATTTTAATAAATAAGCTTATTCGTGTAGGCTATGTATATAATTTAATTTTAGTAAATAATAATATTGACATTAATTTTTAAATTAAGCTACATTAATATATTATTCATTACAAATGGTCTAAATTAGTATTATCCGTAATGTGTAAAAATGTATGAATTACTGGTATCGAATCGTTATCACAGACTGGTGATGTAGACACGAACCTCTAAGATTGTCGGCCATCTTCCAAGCGAGGTGTATCAACGGTACGAGGGACTTGTAGGTACACAGTCTATTGTACTCGTAGCGGTCAGCTCCCATTCGCAACACCTCTCCGGTCATTGGGGCCACATTCCACGCTATGTTATTACACCAACCCTGTGATGTAGTGGGCAGGGGTTAACACAACCACTTACGATGCGCGTATGCAACACTCTATAGACGTGTTATAGGTCTACGTGAGGATAATATCGGTGTTATGATGTGTAGATGTCTATGTGATTAACTAAATATACACATAACTATCGTATTAATACTAAATTATATTTATAATGTTTGTATATATTTATAATACAATTAATGAATATATAGTATTATTGATATATATATATATATATATATATAATATTGCAGATTTCTAAATAATAAGATGGTGTCGCATATCATTTTAGTACGCACCCACTATACACGCAAACACACCCCACGCAATGCACCTATCATTATCCAGTGACTTAGTGTGTATGTACTAAATAACTGCTTATTGAACACCGATGCACTGTTAATATAAGCTCGTGTGTATGTTATATTGAGAGTTTCATACTAGCATGTATGTTAAGAGTGTTTACCGTATTTAGTTAAATACTATGTCATTTGCTACTATTTAAATATATAAATAAATATATTTATTTTGGTATAGTATTAATAAAATGTGAAACTAATAACATGATTTATTAATCTAGAGTGATATGTATGCCCTACTACTACTACTGCTACTACTACTACTACTACTACTACTACTACTACTACTACTACTACTACTACTACTACTACTACTACTACTACTACTACTACTACTACTACTACTACTACTACTACTACTACTACTACTACTACTACTACTACTACTACTACTACTACTACTACTACTACTACTACTACTACTACTACTACTACTACTACTACTACTACTACTACTACTACTACTACTACTACTACTACTACTACTACTACTACTACTACTACTACTACTACTACTACTACTACTACTACTACTACTACTACTACTACTTTTTGTTCTGCCTACTACTCGAAGGAGGTTAGACTACCGTCTACGTAATCGGTGTATTCTGTGTTTCTGCCTGATAATCTAATAAAATAGATGAGTTCCTGCTATGAATGTAAGATGTCTCTGGAAACAAGCGATATCACCTCTCCAGATGGTTTCCTAGAATGTAAATGCGGTCTACTTATTCACTACGCATGTCTGTTTAACGCAAACGAAATTAACTGTGCATGGAGCAACAAAGTTCCATCTAAAATATCAATAGCATTGATGAACTCGCCCTGCTTCTTATACACGTGCCTACAATGCCGTAATAGTGAACCATCACCGGTAAGTGCCTCGCCATCTATTGAAGATAAAATTAATAATATTGCTATTTTACTATCCAGCCATACTAATATAATTAATGAATTAAAAAGTAGCATAAGCTCTTCATTATCTAACAACACTGTAAATAATGATAATGCCAAAACCTGCTTAGAAAACGATAACACCATAACCTATGCTAATGTGACAAGTAGAAATATAAGTAGTTCGAATGCTGTTGTTTATAATAGGGATGCATTAAATATTCCTTTATTTTCGGCCATTATTAAACAAATTGACAGTAGTAATCTAAATACTAACTACATTAAGGATTTATTAAAAATATTAAACATTGATTTAAATACCATTTCTAAAGTACACTTTAATAATAAAGTATGTATAATTAATTTCACTACTGTGTTTGCAAAATCAGAATTTTTAAATCTTAACTCGACTATTAAAACTTTAGATAATAAATTTAATAAATTATTTATTCATGACAATTTATCAGCTGATGTTAGAAGAAATGGTAATATATTTTATCATGCTATTAAATCTAAGCTAATTTTAAACTATAAATGTACATTAAATTTAAAAACTAATACTTATGAACTAAGACCATATAATGATACAAATAAACTTGATTGGAACTGTTCTCCATATTTACCGTCCATAAATGAATTGAACACATGGAGTAAATCATACGATACATATATCACATCAATCAAAAATAAATCAAATAATAAATCTAATTGACTATCGGTATGTAGCAATGAAAACATTACTTCCCTCATTAATTGTCGTTCACTAGTTGCTAATATTGATATCATCACACAATATATAATAGAATCTAAATCATCAATAATCGACCTCACAGAAACTTGGCTCCATATATTAGATGATGTTACTCCTTCTTATTTTGAACCATTACATTTTAATTTTATACATAGTCCTAGATGTGATGGTAGAAATGGTGGTGGTGTTGCTTTACTTTTAAATAATAACTATACTATACTTTCTCAAATTCGAATTAATATGACTCTATGTGATGTACTTCTTGTAAAATTTAAAACATCCCAATCTCAAATAATAACTGTTCTCACTATATATAGACCTCCAAATAATAACCATATAATATTTTTTAAAGAATTTTCGGATCTAATACATCAACACATTAGCCCTTTCCTTATAATTCTTGGTGACTTTAATTTTCATTTTAATTCTACATCATATCCCCATAATAAATTCAAAGATATCTGTAATGAATTATGTTTATCTCAACATGTTACTGAAACTACACATATTTCTGGAAATGTACTCGATCTTATTTTTACTCATAATAATTCTATTCTATTAGCTAAACAACCAACTAATTCTACACTATTAACTGATCATTATGCTATTAAATGTACATTAAATATAAAAAAATATATAAGTTCTAAATTATTATCCTATCGACATTTACGTAATATAGACTTAACTAAATTTTCTCTTGATATTCTATCTAATCTTGACATAAATAATTTTACTATAACTGCACTTAATAATACACTTTCTAATCTTCTAGACACATATGCACCACTTAATAACCGAACAATTAAAATATACTCTATAACACCATGGTTTAATCATATATGTCATACTTATAAAAAAAATACTAACATATTAAACAAAATATATAATAAAAATAAAAATACAATTAATCATGATAATTTCTTATTTGCTAGATCTCAATACCGTAAACAAATGAAATCTCAAAAAACAATGTACTATAATAATAAAATTAATTTATATAAAAATGATTCTAAAAAACTTTTTAAACTTACTAATCAATTAATGGGAAGGAACAAAAGAAAAACTTTTCCTCCTCAAAAAAATAATCTACTAGTTAATAAATTCTCAAATTTCTTTGATAATAAAATTTCCAACATATGTGATAATATCTCGAAAAGTAAATCTGTAAATAAATCTATCAATATAAATTGTTTTGATACATGTTCATTTCCCAATAATAATTTTAATAATTTCATAACTCCAACACATACTGAAATATATAATTTGATAATTACCGCCAAATGTACTTCACCAAATGATCCATTACCTCTCTCTATTACTAAAAAAATTATTAACACTTTAACACCTCTATATCATAAAATTATTAATATTTCACTAACTACTGGCATTATACCACATGAATTAACACATGCTATAATAACTCCCATTTTAAAAAATGCATCTTTAGATGATTCTATTTTATCTAATTATCGACCTCTATCTCAATTACCATTACTCTCAAAGATTCTAGAAAAAGTTATCTATAAACAGCTCATATCTTATCTTGACTATAATGATTTATTTGATAATTACCAGAGTGCATACCGTAAACATCATAGTACTGAAACTTCCATTATTGCACTTACTGATAGCCTTCACCATTCACTTGACAACCACAAATCTTTGCAATTATTATTTATTGATATGACTGCTGCATTTGATACCATTGACTTTACTATATTACTATCTAGACTTTCCAATATTGGTATTACTGGAACTGCTTTCAATTGGTTTAAATCTTTCATTACTACTAGAACATACTCTGTTAAAATTAATTCTTCATTTTCTCAACCCTATCCACTAAATTTCGGTGTCCCACAAGGTTCTGTCCTTTCTCCAATTCTATTTTCTATATATCTACGACCTTTATCAAAATTACTCCAATCATATACTTTACTAAAATATAATATATATGCAGATGATATTGTATTACACACATTTGCAACTAACTCTACACAAAATAATTATTTTCAAGACTGTATTAATTCTACTACTAACTGGCTTACTAATAATAACTTACTAATAAATTCAAATAAAACTAAACTAATTAATATTTCTAGAACTCGCACTGCATTTCCAAATATCTATATCGGTACAGATAATATTACTCCTATTACTAGTACAAAGTATCTTGGAATAACTATTTCACAAGATCTATCGACTGAAATACATGTAAAAGATATACTTAAGTCTGCATCATATAATGTTTACAATTTAAAAAAAATTCGCCCTTTCATTTCACTAAATACAGCTAAAATATTATCTACTTCACTAATTATTTCTAAACTAAATTACTGCAACTCTTTTCTTTATAAAATTAATACTACATTACTAAAAAAATGTGATTCCATTATAAATAGGTGCATTCGAATTATATTTAAAATTCCTTATACTGATTATTCTACAAGTATTTCTGAACTTCGTTCTAAAATCAATTGGCATAATACTAAGCAATCTATTATATATAAAATACTC
>OZ025243.1:81661712-81719212 GCA_964019155.1 Osedax fenrisi
ACTATATTAATCACTGAATTATAAAATAGTGTAGTTTATTTATTACATAATTAAAATAAAACTTTTTAAATTGAATATTATCTTGAACCAATATATAAATGTAAAGCTGGGGTCACATTTCAGGCAAATATTCACTCTAAAAATCACATTCGTGTATTCGTAAATATCTAAAATGTTTATTCTATAATAACAGCGAATATTCTCAAATATTACACGTTCAGTTTTACGAGAGGATTTACATCACACATGTGATGAATATGTAATTTTAATAAAATGAAAAATATACAATAATTATAATAATTTCCATTTTAAAGTTGCCTGTGCTATACAAAATCTAATGTATTTGTTAGCTCCGATACAATTATCAACTACGGAATTACACGTTCTGAGTGATCTACAAGTAGATAATATAGGTAGGTGAACTTGGTAACCTCTCGCAGAGTTTAGCCACCAGGGGCCAGTAGGATTCAGCCACTCCGAACCACTCGGTATCCCCGGGTCCGATGTTTATGTTCACCGCCGGGAAGTTCAGATTCTCTTGGTGACCTGTGAATGTTGCAGGTTAGGGGTCAAATAGGGGTCGCTCGCGATAGGTAGAAAGATACGATATAGTACACATTATGAACAGTATACGATGTACATTGAACAACATCAAGTGTTGCTAGTGGTTATGCTAGTGGTTATAGGACCTACTCTGTGGGTGTATCAGAGTGTACAGATTATACTAGCGATTGTTAGCTATCAATTGTTAACAAATGAATACGATGGTTGAATCACTGTCACAGTCACATCAAGGAGTACTACTAGAAGAGAGCTATATGATAGTAATAATGGTGTGTTGTACAGCTGACAGATCATTCACTAGTAGTAATGGTGTATGTGTGTCTAATGATGATGATGGTGTACAATAACTGTATGGGTAAGAGTTAGGGAGGAATGAAGGGGTTAGGGTAATAGTGGTTATAATGAGGGACACATGGTCGAGTGGACAAGTGGTCGAGTGGTACTGACCGGGTGTCCTAGAGCCGGGCACCTTCATGTACAACTGGACGGTGTTGATACCGAGGATATCGTAGCCGACGTGAGACAGCATGTTACCGGCGCTGACCACTCTACACCACGCCGGCAGCTTACTGATCTCTAGTAGCTGAGACTTCCACACTACGTGGTCTGACAGGTCTACGTTGGTGCCAAACTTTAGGATTTTGTGCTTCTTCTTACTGTGTGTGTGGGTGTATGTGTGTGTGGGTGTGTGTGTGGGTGTAGGTGTGTGTGTGGCATTACAATACATATAAACATGAAATAATATATTATAAAAATATGTATATTATTTGTATAAATAAAAATTGAATAAAACACATTAGAATTATAAAACTATATAGATATTAATGTATTGGTAATGCAAACATTTTAGCAGATGAATTAGAGTCACTTTCATTATCGTGAATGGGTCGTGTCTTCTCTTGTTCATCCTTGAGACTTTCCTGTAAGGGGCGTGTCTTGTTGTAGTAAAGTAAGGGGCGTGTTTTGTTGTATTAGGGGGGGTGTCTTATTGTAGTAAGGTGCGTTTCTTGTTGTAGTGAAGTAGGGGGTGTGGTTTGTTTTAGTAAAGTAAGGGGCGTGTCTTGTTGTAGTAAAGTAAGGGGCATGTCTTGTTGTAGTAAAGTAAGGGGTGTGTCTTGTTGTTGTAAAGTAGGGGTGTGTCTTGTTGTAATAAGGGGCGTGTCTTGTTGTAGTAAAGTAAGGGGCGTGTCTTGTTGTTGTAAAGTAAAGGGTGTGGTTTGTAGTAGTACAATTTTAATTAAAACAATGATTAGTTAGTAAATAATCAGTATATACTATAATGGGTATGAATTCCTCAAAATTAAATTAAACATAGATAAAAATAAAAAAAACATTAATAACAATGATAGTAGATTATAAATAATGAAAAGTACGATATGTCAAAGAAAATGTAACAGAGACTTTTGTTATCAACTTTTTATAAAATTTCTGATGGATTATCATGATAAGCTTTAGCTTCTACAATTACCCATCAGTAAATGGCCTAAATCAGAGCTGATAATAACCACCCTTATAATACTGGGGGCGCAGATAGGGGGGTGGGGGGTTACCTGAAATGTGGACGCCTGATAGTTTGCATAGTTGTTGATGGTGGTAAAGGACCGCGTGCTGTCACACTTCCAGACGTTCTCTCCGTTCTCATCCTTGTTCTCGCCCGGGGCCTGATGTCGTTGTGTTCTGATCTCCACCTGGTGAGTGGGGCCAGAGTTACGGGGCTCATGAATATAGAGATAATACTATGTAGTATGTGGTGTAGTACAAGTATAGGTGTACTAATGACAGAAAATATAAAAACCATGACGATAGAAATGGCGAATTATGATTAATAATATAATATAAATAATTGCCAAATTCTCAATTATTCATTAAATATTTATATTTAATTAGCTTATTATAATAATTTATGTAAAACGTATTTTTATTAATATGAAATAATTATTTATATACACGCAAAGATTATATAGACACACTCATAGTGACGTTGGACATAGTGGTGTTTGATATAGACACATCTCTAAAGGTAGTCATACCTGGTGTTGGGGGGTGGTTTCCATCAGAGATTTAGTGGAGAACAGGCCTAGATCTGTGCGTGAGAACATTGCGTTAATATAGATAATATAAGTAATACAACACAGCAACAAGGCCTCATTAGTGGTACTAGTTAGGGCATGTGTTTAATAGTAACTCATCTATACAACCATGATCATTGTTACGGGGGTTGAGGGTTTTATAGGTTTTTTCATAAAAACCATAAACATGGTTTTTACGAATAAAAACAAATTTTAATTCTTTCATAACAAAAAACTAACTAAATTATATTATTTTTATTATAATTTTTAAATATATAGACATATCACATAATGGAAGAGTTGGAATCATAGAATCGTATTATTTTTACATGGTTATCATGTTAATAAATTTATTATATTATTAACGTATACTAAAATAGATTATTATATAAATGTAACTAAAGGGGTTTTTATGATATAATATGATATGTCAATAATTGATTTAAAAAGTGACATAATTTTAAATCATAACACATATTTAATACAAAATAAAAAAAAATTATGAATATTTTTCATTGAAAAATATTATTTCATACACATCTATATATATATCACATCTACACATCTACATATATATCACAATGTGAAATTAGCATTACTTATTATTCAAAATTATAATAATTTTCTCAGTTTTTAAAAACCATTATAAATGATTAGATATAATTTGTATGACTATTTAAATAAAAATATACCAGCAAACTTAATTATATAATAATTAAGTGACATATGATATTATATTTTTAATTCATATTTATAATATTTATATAATAATATAATAATATATTTGTTATTACAAATTTATAAATGTTATTGAAAATATAAGTTAATATAATCAAATGTTATGATAAATTATTCATATTATGTTAGGATAAGTAACAATATACTAAAATTGTACTTTATATTATTTAGTAAAATGATTAATTTGGTAATATCTGGCTATTACATATAAATAACTATTATTAGTAATAATGTATTACTACAAAAACTATCTCTTTTTACATTTCAATATATAAACAATTCATAATTAGAATATTCAGCCTGATGGTGGCGTAATTAGATGTGTAATCACAAAATTACAACTCCCTGATATAACATATGATTTAAAAGTTAAATTAATTTAAATAAACAAAAAAAAATAACACCATTAAAACCATTTGAAAAAAACACATCAATCCTGATTGTACACTGTTCATTGTAGATTATAATAATTGGGTATTAAGCATTACATTGTGAGATTTATGTTAGATATCCTTGAATACCTTAATGCACCATAAGCTGGAGCGGCTCGGTCTTTTTTTGTTGAAAATTGCTGCACCTTCTAGCATTTAATGTTTGGAGTATTTCTGTCACAATGGTATACTTTTTTTTTATATGTAGTATTCGCCGTGCGCCAGAGCTTTTAAAAATACCTATAAATATTTTTCTATAGAAAAAATACCGCAATTACCTATATTGAAATCACATGACAATTGCATTATAAACAACTAATTTTAAAATTTATATTCATTTTTATATACTTTTTAACCACGAACCTTCTCACTAATACACCTTTTTATATTTTATATAAACCCAAACCATTTACTAAATGACAAATAACAACATATAGGGATATAATCGGCTAATCTCACTGTATAAATAATAACTATAAAGATATTCGAATATGGGATATTGGTACTAAAATGAGATTTTATATATTTATGCTATTATAATAAAATTTGTATAGTTGGAATGCTTATCAAATTCTATAATAGAAGTCATATCTTAGTTTTTTTTAATTTTTATTTAAAAAAAAGTTATGACCACAATTGTGAAAACAAATTAGTAAAAATGTTAAATTTTGTAGATAGAAATTATGAATGTATTAATTTATTGATAATACATATTATAACATAACTCATTCAATAATGAATATTATATAATGAAATTAACATCATATATTTATTATAAATATAGCTATCTAAATATTTATAGAAATAAAAAAAATATCAGCATTTCTGACCAATATGGGGAAAATTGGGATTTTTTTTTAATAATATTTTTTTTATCTAAAATTAATATAATTTATATTTTTACAAAGCTCTTTAAATTCTATAATATAAGTTGTATCTTGGTTTTTACAAATTTACAAAAGAAAAAAAATGATAGAACAAACTAATAATTTAAAATTTATAAAAAAATAAGATAAAAAGTAAAATATATTTAAAAAAATTTCTAACGATTTAAATTCTTTAAAAAAACCCTATTATTAATCCAATCGATTGAAAAAAAATTTTGTAATAGTGCGTAAACTTTTTTTTTTTCAAATATAAAATTTATCATATTTTTACATTAAAATAGTGAATAAATAACCATATGGTATACTATATATTATATTTGTTTAATTAATTTCATGTAATAGTACACTCATATACTTATGTATATATATATTTATGTTTATATTTTATTATAAATGATTTTTTTTTAATTAAAATTAAAATATTTTGTATTTTTCCAAAATTTCCTGGAAATTTCCTGTAGAATCGAAAAAAAATATTGTACAAATATTATCTTATACAAAAATATATAATTCAAACTATAATTGCAGATAAAACTAAAAAAAAAAATGTTAATGATGTTAAATCGAAGTTTCAAATATTTCCTATCTCCTACATGTTAAACTTCCTATCTCTTCATGTTAAACTTTAATGAGGTGGCATCTCCAATAATTAATTTTTTTAATTTTTTTTTTGTATTAAATGTATTATGTTATCTAGTTCATATAAAAAAAGTGCATCAATTTTCACAAAAAACTTACCGAGCCGCTCCAGCTTAATGCACCACTTCTAAACAATTTTAAATGTGTTGTTTTCATGCAATTTTAAGTTATTGTAAATTCGTAAATGTACTATACTGTACAAATATATCATGTTTATATTATTATTAGGTAGGCACATCCTAGCTTTGCCCATTGCCAGTATTACCCTTGTATACTCGTATACTTGTATAAATCTATAACTTAACAATATCACTGTAGATGTATACTTGTAAATGTAAATATATTATTTCTTAGTATCCCAACTAATATAAAAACTCATGAATTAGAAAAACTTGTACTGGTGAATAATATTATTAATAGAATATTTCTATTATTTAATAAATAATAGACGGAAATATTAATATATAATTATTATTAAATATCATTATATATATATATATATTTTGATTAAAAGTTATTCATGAATGAAGGGGATCAACATTTCTTGTTGATAATTGTAATAAATTTAAAAATGTAGATCTTTTAAAATCACGTAAATGGATAAATCGGATAAATGGATATAAATCAAAAGTATATAAGAACAACCAATGTTGAAATGTAGATAATTACACACAACAATGACCTCTAGTGACCTCTAGTGAAACAGATGATATTAACCTAATTTAAGTGCCGTTGCAAGTCCTCTTACTACACAGATGTTCTGTGAAACTACATATTGCTGAACTCTCTTGGAGAGAGCCTCTTTCTTTGTTTCCGTCTATTAATGGTAGTAGTAGTAGTAGTAGTGGTAGTAGTGGTTGTGACATAGGTATGCTAATATTAGTGGTTGTGACAGTAGGTATATTATATTAGTGGTAACTATATACATTATTTTATATATATATATCTTCAAGATTGTGATTAACAAAATCTGAATGTATACTATATATTTAGATGGAAATATATTTCTATATAGATAATATAACAGTGGTACTTTATACTAATACAGGGTTAACATAGTACACATGACTAACGTATACACTGGGTGTAGAAGGGTTCAACTGGTCCTTAGAGAGGTGTACGGGAGCAGTTCTAGCCTTGTTGAAGGTGTCGCCACTCAACGAGTGAAGGCTGTTCACCGCATGGTCGGACACGTGTTCATGCCCGAATACATTACGACTTAGTACTTTCTCTATTTCTGTGTGCATGTGCGCGTAGGGCGAGGGTAATATTGACCACTAAGGACATAGTATTGACCACTATCGTCCAGATTAGTAGTGAAATATGACATCTTTAGTGCACTACTTTACTGAATATGACAATAGTTTTCTGATTATAAAATTATAAAACATTATTTACATTATTACATTTTGTACCTCCCCATGACCGTGATTCGAACCCGGGACATTGCGCGTGATGTACTTATTGATAGCCACTACGCTATCAATATAGTATGTGTGTGCAGTGTAATGAATTAGGGGGGGTACCTTTCTCACTGAATCTCAAGTTTTCGTCTAAAACGTCGACTTTCTCTTCTGGTTTCAAGGTCAGGGAGATTCTTCTGTTCTTAGTAGCAGGTTCGTACTAGAGAAGGTCATGCATGTGAAGGTGTCATGTATCGCATGTGACCACGTTATGTGAGTCATGTGACTAAAGGAGTAATACACATAATAGATGCTTCTAGTAAATAACTAAATGTACTATAGTACACGCAAATAAAGCATGGATACATGATATTATATAAGAGTTTATCCGAAATACGTACATTATTCATTCTATGTCTTGATTTATTGAAATATTTGAATTTTATTATGATGATATATTGAAAAAGTGAAATAATGAAATAAACTCTGAATATTTGTATTTCTTTCTAAAGGGTATTACGAATATATATATATATATACACTGGCATATAAGTGAAGGGGGTGTTCGGGGTAAAACCTCGCTTCCAGTTTTTGTTAGCAGTTCATCCATATCTAACATCTCCTCTTCGGGTTTGTGGTATTTGTTTTGAGTATTTAGTATATCGTATATTCTTTTCTGTTCCGAGTCGAGAGTTTCCTGTTGTTGAATAAATGTGTACGAGTGTGTATATATGTTAATATATGCATGTATATATGTAAGTATGTATATAAGTATGAATGCAAGTATGTATGTGAGGGAGTGTGTCTACTATTAAGTATAGAAATACAAAATAACTTCTTATAAAGAAGCGCTAGTATTTTGTACTATAATAATAATAATATATAGTTTATTAGGTAAACAAAAAAAATAATTAAACAAAAATAATGAAGAAATAGATATGAATTGATACCCAAATCGACATGGTACACAAATTAACATCGGGTTTACATTTAATAACAAAACGCCGCCTTGGTTTATGAATGCAGAATAAGAAGCCTATAAGTGTATATGAGATGATGCTAATAACCTTATTATCTTGAAGATAGCGCAGCATCTGTTTCTGATGCAGCGTGGGAGGTTCCTTTTTCTGAATAGGGGTGTGGCTAGCGTTAGTTACGTGGTTTAGTACGGTTAGTGAACACCAGGGTGGTACTTACGATGTTGGCGTTGGTTTCCAAGTCTGGTTCTATCTTCACTTCTACTTTGCAGTCGGCTTTTAGTGTCTTTGGTAGATAGCCTCCAGCTAAACCGGCTGCTGTCAACGATGCTAGTCTAGCCTACAGTGCACGGTCACTCATTACATTTCAATGAAACAGTCGACTAATTTGGTCCATTAATATTCAATATTTTGTTAAGAACCGTTGCCTTATTTGTATACATAAATCAACAATAATGATATTATTATACTAGACATAGCGTCTTACCCATATATTTAATGTTGAACACCTAATCAGAATACAAAATAAATAACATAATTGCATCACTAATTGATATAATCGTGTGATAACTTCACAGATGTATCGCATATGGCTACAATGTAGCTAGATCACAGACACTAATTCTAGGCGGGTGGGCGGGTGATATTAAGCTTTATTGAATACGACATCTGCTATTGATCTAGAAGTAATGATGTAATCAATAGTGACGATTGCATAACCATCAGCCATTGATTTTGAACACGGGGCTCGAATACAACTCATATAGCATGGGAAATACTGCGCTGGATATATATGTAGATAGTAATATAAAAAAATAAAATATATAAATTTAATCGCATATTTAAATTATTCAAAAGAATAAAATATTGATAGTAACTAATATACAAAGAACATTCACTATAGAGAATACTACACAGTTATACGTGATAGGTACATATCGACCAATGGGCTCACCTGATTCTGAAGGTGTATCTTAATCTGGCGATTGTTAGCACTCTGTCGTGAGGTGAGTTCAGCGGGTATGGGTAAACTCCACGCCTCGTCTATACTGGGTAGGGTTTTCACTCTGCGAGGGGGTGCGGGTAGGGGGGGGTAATAGAATAGGCATTGTATCGGTAGCAGGTGTATCACAAGTTTAATCCTAATAGTTGTACTAATCCATTTTAAACTATTAATAATAATTAAACTTATATACTTTTACTACACAATGTAATAAAATCAATCAATCAATTATGTGCAGTGGTGGTATAGATGAAACAAAGGAAGAGGCTGAGATAAGTGGAGAAATGGATATAAACCTTTTATTGGACTGAGTGGCATTCAGTTGTTGTTGCAGTACCTTGACGCGGTTATCGATCACAGCTCTCTCTGTACGAGCAGGACAGTATCATTGTATAGTGGTGGTTATGATTGATATGGGGGTGATGGTGGTGGTGGTGGTGGTGGTGGTATGATGATGATGAATGTGGTAGTATGATGATAATGGTGGAAGTGGTGATGATGTTGGTGGTAGTGATGATGGTGGTGATGATGGTAGTGATGATGGTAGTGATGATGATAATGGTTGTGGTGATGATGGTGGTGATGCTAATGATGATGTTGATGATGATGATGATAATGGTGGTGGTGATGATGGTGGTGGTGATGATGGTTGTGGTGATGATGGTGGTGATGCTAATGATGATGTTGATGTTGATGATGATGATGGTAGTGATGATGATGACAAACCAGCAGAACTCTGTGAATTGATGCGTTTGGAAGTGGAAGCAGCATTCTTATAGCAAGTGAGGGCATCGTCAATCTGATAACAGAGATAACAGAGTTACAGTACATACCTTCGTTACAGTGATCTCTATAGGACTTAGGGCTTCGCAAACTATACATGTTTGTAGTTGTCACATAAGAAATGCGACGCTTCAATAACTAATGTGTATGTATAAAGAAGATAATTGTGAACTATGAACAGTTTGTGATTCACAAGTCTTATTATTCACCATTATACATGTAATATTGATTTACTACGTACACTTAAATAATCAACTTGTGTGAACTCGTTAATTTAAATCAGAAACATATGCAAAGTGAATCCTGGATATAGTGGCTGGCTATGGATCTGATGTATATAGAGGGTGGCATTATATAGAGGTTAGTGAAACTCTACTCCAGAACATGGTAGCGGTATATAGAGGGTAGCATTATATGGAGGTTAGGTAAATTCTACTCCAGAACATGGTGGCTGTATATAGAGGGTGGCATTATATGGAGGTTAGGTAAACTCTATTCCAGCACATGGTGGCGGTATATAGAGGGTGGCATTATATGGAGGTTAGGGAAACTCTATTCCAGCACATGATGGCGGTATATAGAGGGTGGCATTATATGGAGGTTAGGGAAACTCTATTCCAGCACATTGTGGCTGTATATAGAGGGTGGCGATATATAGAGGGTGGCATTATATGGAGGTTAGGTAAACTCTACTCCAGAACATGGTGGCTGTATATAGAGGGTGGCGGTATATAGAGGGTGCATCGTACTTATCATTATAAAGGGGAGTGGTGGATGTTAGGGGTTCTAGTCTATCGAGGGATCTAAGAAATGTTGTGATTTAACCCATCTGTGAGGTAGCGTGCCTTGTAACAACTAACATCAGATCATAACGAAGAAGAAATATAATTTATTTAAGCATGGGTTCGGTTTCAAATTACCCTTAAATGCTTGAACAGTTAGTAACCTCAGCACTAATGTTATCACAGATCTATGCTGATAAGAGATAAGGGAGCTGATAAGAGATAAGGGACCTGATTACAGCTCTCGTACAGGACACCTAGATCAGTCCACGCAGCTGGATGATCTCTCCGCAGTTGTACTGCACAGATGTAGGCTTGCAGGGCGTCCATTGGTTGACTTTGTTGCTGGTAGAGAACCCTAGTAAGGGGGTGTAAGGGGGTAGATAACTCTAGTGTGGGTGGTGTAAGGGGGTGGAGAACCCTAGTGTGGGTGGTGTAAGGGGGTGGAGACCCTAGTGTGGGGTGTAAATGGGGTAGAGAACCCTAGTGTGGGGTGTAAGGGGGTAGAGAACCCTAGTTAGGGGGTGTACGGGGGTAGAGAACCCTAGTGAGGGGTGTAAGGGGGTAGAGAACCCTAGTATGGTGGTGTAAGGGGGTAGAGAACCCTAGTGTAGGGGTGTACGGGGGTAGAGGGTTGATATAAGAGGGATGCGTGTATAATAAAGTAAATGTAGTAAAATATAATTAAAGAAGATTCGAAAATATATATAAAGAAATGTATTATATTTAAATTATAGAACAGACATGCATAACAAATATTAATTATTAGTTAATGGATTCTAGGATAACCCTATTGAACACCAGGTGTCAGCGCTGGCTTCACTTTTATCTATGGAGTGGCGATAGGACACAAAAGCGTCGTGCACTTTACCAATTGAGGAGAAGCACCTGTAAATAATGTATGCTTTATATATAATATTACCTAGCATCTCATTATTAATTTATATAGGGAGCAATGTAAAGGATTGAGTTTCATATCTACAATTCACTTATTTAAATTAACATAATTATTTTATATAGAATAAAATAGAAATATTTAATTGATATAATTTAATATTTTTTATTTTAGATTAATATTATTCTTTCTTTATTTTTCAAAATAAGACTCGGATCCTATATATTAATTTAAATGCTGAGTGCATATAAGATGTTGATGGCGTCTAACCTGCCGAGGAAATACCAGCTTTGACCACTAGACGGATCTGTTTCGAGTGATTTCTGTAGTAGTTGTATGGCCGCAGTTGACTTTGTATCATTAGTATTATTCTCCTCTGTTTGAAGAATCCAGCCTGGGTGGTGGTAGAAGGGGTAATGATAGAGGGGGTGAGGATAGGAGGGGCAGATATAGATTAAATACATCATCGCTGCCTATTGATTATTAGTAGTGTGGGTGGTGAATTATTAATGATAGCATACCATAAATAATGATTATTTATAAAATGTACATAAATCATAACCTAATATATATAATACAAGATGAGAACATTTTTTTATGATTAAAATCTGTATACATTTTATGCAGATTTTGATAAAAAAATTTACTCTGTAAATCTTTTAATTATCTTGTTTTAAGTTCAGATGTCTTAAGATACTATAAGTAATAGTACACAAATTTTTATTTTTAATTAATTTCATAATTTTAATAAATTAAAAAATTAATATATATTTTAAAAATTAATCTGAATTTTATATATTAAATTGTATATATATATTATATTTCATAATACGTAGATTAAATATATATAGTATTATTTATATGTATATATATATATATATATATATATATATATATATATATATTATCATGGGATTGTTCTCTAATTTATCATATAGTAAATAAAATAATAAATTATTTATGTTATATTTAAATATGTCGCTGTAAATATTTTTCATTAAATATCCAGATTTTTATTTTTTTATTAAAAAATTTATTTGAAATAAAATTTAATTCAAATTTAAAAAATAAGTTAATTATCATTAAAATGATATGTAGATTAAGTATTATTAATTAGTATTACTTGAAATAATCTTCTTATTCTATTTACTACATATATGGGATCATAACAAGAATTCGACTGCAACACTGCAATGCAAGGACATGAACTTTAAATATACTGCGCGCGCGCGCAAAATAGTTTGCTATAGGCTCGTTACATTCAGTGATGTGTTATGCATTTAAATGATTTGCAATATAATTTATATTCATACGCGATTATTCAGATATAATATATAATATATAATATATTATATATAATAAGCATACATGTATATAATGTATATATGTATTATATATATATATATATATATATATATATATATATATATATATAATACATATATATATATATATATATATATATATATATATATATGCTGTGTATATATATAAATATAAGATATATATTATAAATAAATAATTTTAAATTATTACTATCAGAAATTACTCGATTATAATTCGAATATGTTACGTACGAATGAGATCGATATAGTTTTAGAATGTCCATTTAATTTCAAGTAGAATCAATATATTATATATGTATAATACTATACGTCATTAATATGCTACAGTAAATAGTATAATATATAAAACATGGGATGTGGCTCAGTGGTGCAAGAGCGTGCTCTCTAAGCAGAAGGTCGACCGAGAGTTCGAATCTTTCTGAAGGTATTTTTTTATTGAATTTTGTAATAATATATATTTTGTTAGATAAATTATAATTCAGTTTACTGGAGTTAATATAAACATTTGTAACAATATAAATTATTTTATTATTATATAAATATATTAATAGCATTATATATATATATATATATATATATATATATATATATATATATATATATATATATATATATATATATTCATTCAACTACACGTATATAGATCATCGATATAAAGAAAGAATTACATATTTAGATCTTTAAATCGATGCTATAGATATAAACAGTATAGTATAATACATATATAATATATTGATTCTACTTGAAATTAAATGGAAATTCTAAAACTATATCGATCTCATTCGTACGTAACATATTCGAATTATAATCGAGTAATTTCTGTAATAATTTAAATTTAATTAAAAATAAAATTTATTAAATACTTCATTGTATAGTTACTATAACGGATAGCATATTAATGACGTATAGTATTTTACATATATAATATATTGATTCTACTTGAAATTAAATGGACATTCTAAAACTATATCGATCTCATTCGTACGTAACATATTCGAATTATAATCGAGTAATTTCTGTAATAATTTAAATTTAATTAAAAATAAAATTTATTAACGAATACTTCATTGTATAGTTACTATAACGGATAGCATATTAATGACGTATAGTATTATACATATATAATATATTGATTCTACTTGAAATTAAATGGAAATTCTAAAACTATATCGATCTCATTCGTACGTAACATATTCGAATTATAATCGAGTAATTTCTGTAATAATTTAAATTTAATTAAAAATAAAATTTATTAAATACTTCATTGTATAGTTACTATAACGGATAGCATATTAATGACGTATAGTATTTTACATATATAATATATTGATTCTACTTGAAATTAAATGGACATTCTAAAACTATATCGATCTCATTCGTACGTAACATATTCGAATTATAATCGAGTAATTTCTGTAATAATTTAAATTTAATTAAAAATAAAATTTATTAACGAATACTTCATTGTATAGTTACTATAACGGATAGCATATTAATGACGTATAGTATTATACATATATAATATATTGATTCTACTTGAAATTAAATGGAAATTCTAAAACTATATCGATCTCATTCGTACGTAACATATTCGAATTATAATCGAGTAATTTCTGTAATAATTTAAATTTAATTAAAAATAAAATTTATTAAATACTTCATTGTAAGGTTACTATAACGGATAGCATATTAATGACGTATAGTATTATACATATATAATATATTGATTCTACTTGAAATTAAATGGACATTCTAAAACTATATCGATCTCATTCGGACGTAACATATTCGAATTATAATCGAGTAATTTCTGATAGTAATAATTGTAATTGTAATTTTTTTTTTTAATAATTTATTTATAATATATATATATATATATAAATGTTTTTTAAATAGGAAAATAAATAGCATAATATATAACATGGGTTGTGGCTCAGTGCTATAAATGATGCGTTCTAAGCATACTTTCTGCAGAAAGTCCCGAGTTCGAATCTAGCTGGAGCTAGATTTATTTTTATCACATACATATATATATATATATAATTACTATATGCTAGGATCTACTTTCATTCGGATCTACTTTCACGCGTATGTATATTTATTTGAATATTTCAACTCCCGCATTATAAATATAACTCCCGCAAGTATGTGTTCATGTCCTTGCAGTCGAATTCTTGTTATGATCCCATATATGCACACACAATTAAATACACTTAGAATCCTGTACAAACTTTTCTATCTATATAATTATATTATTGTAATTTTCATAATAAATATCATTTAGATTATAAATATTACAATTATAAAGTCATTATGCATCAACAATTACAAAAAATATATATTTTTTGTTTTATGAATTTGTATTAAAAAATTTACTTTTCATTATTTTATACTTCTATACACATGATGATATAAAGTACAACTATGAATAGATTAGAATGTTATATTAATAGTAAAATAAATAAATTCATTCTGGTATCATATATTAGAAACTATTTAGTAAACCATAAATGATATACCTATATATTTACATGTACATACACAAAGGTAGATCTAACCCTAATAGTTTTAGAGTTATGCAAAATATTTACAAAATACAATTAAATGATAAATATTCTAGGAATTTATGTCTTCTTATATTATAAGATTGTTTTTATAAGTATTTATTAACTTTTATATTCATAATGAAAACTAAATTAATTGTAAGAATAATTTTATAAAAACATAAATTTAATTTAACAATTTATAATATATATTACATAATAAAATAAATGTATACTATTTGTTTATTTATTTACCAGACATTATTTTTAAATTTAAATTGTTGTTGATTACATAATTAATGTAATACAGAATAAAATTCTCAGAAAATCGAGAATTTTATTGTTATTGATTTATTTGAATAAAAACTTATATCAATTATTATTTGTAATCTAATTTCACAAGTATCTATACAAATAATAAACATAAATATATTAAATAAAATATATTATATTATGGAAAATGTCTATTTTCAATTAAATCAATTCCATTCGACTATTAATACATCCAAGTTAGTTGTTTAACACAATAACCTAATTGTTGAAGGACGTGGGCACGTATATACGGAGGAAGGTCGCTATCGTTCAGTAGCTTTTCATATAGGTTTTGTGCAGCAGTTATATCATTCTGCGATAATAGAATGTGAATTAATCAGTGGCCACTACTGTAATAGGATAACACCATCATCATCATTGCCAGACTCCATAGGGATTACACACATGGGCTCTAATATCTACGTCACCTAATATCACCTATTGTGTATTAGAGTGTGCTTATTGTCAGATGGAAGGTTGCCTAGATGAACAGTCAGCTGATATATTAATAATAATAAATAGTTTATTAGGTAAACAAAAACAAAATAAACAAAAATATGGAAGAAAAATAGATTTGAATTGATACCCAAATCGACATGGTACAAAAATTAACATTAGGTACATTTAATAACAAAACGCCTCGGTTTATACATGCCGAACAAAGTAAGTAGATATAACTGTAGTTTATGCTTGCGTAGCACACAAACCGAAGCCGTCACTAACCTGTAGAACGTACACGTGAGCTATGTGGAACTGTATCTCATACTTGCTGACCGAACACGGGTTGTTGTCTATGTAGGACTTCTCAAAGTGCTAAACGGGGGGGAGGAGGAGGAGCCGGGTTACGAGAGACTAGGGGGGGCGGGGCGGGTAGAGGTCGTGACCTTGATACTGCTCGTGAAGTCATTGCATTCGATGAATATCAGGCCGAGATAGACGTGCACTTCTCCGCTGCACTTGAAGCTAGGATCTAGGTACAGGAGTTCTAAGAATGCTTTCTTAGCCCTGTAGAATAGTCAGGTGATTATAATTAGCATGGGATATATATGTGTGCGTGTTTATAGATATGTAGATAGCTTAAATCTGGTGCCACATTGAAATAATAACATATACATTAATTTGATGCTTTTATATGTAGAAATTGAAATATCTATATATATATATAACTAATTTAGTTAAAGCAATTGAATGCAATACAAATGCTAGTATATACATATATATTAGGAGGTTATATTAATAGTAGCCGATTACACTATTTGCATACCTAATAATGAGAAACAATGACCCCGACTATAATGAATCTGTGGAATACAACCCCCCCCCCACTATTACTACTGCTATTGTTATTGCTAGTGGTCAGGCCAGATTAAGGCCACACAACACCACACAAGTATTGTGTAGGCTAATGGTAATCATTGACCCAAGCGATTGTGTGTCTGTTTGGCAGTACACTGAAGTGAATAAGTGTTATTTATACATACACACACACATGTGTGCGTGTGTGTGTGTGCGTGTGTGAAGTGTGTGTGTGAAGTGTGTGTGTGAGTGTGTGTGACCTTAATACGATGGGGTAATGGACGAGTCTTCAAAGTAAATCAATAGTAAATTAATACATTAACACACACACACACACACACATGTATATTGACTATAAATACTTGAAAAGTAGTACCTAAGAACAAAGCTAGCAAAGAGTGATAAAGTGACCACACTAAGATCATGTGACCACACTAATATCATGTGACCACAGTGATTCGAGTGTATCGCTAACCACTTGAAGTTGTTGTAGTGGAAATAGACGATGCCTATACCGTACAGGAAGGAGGACTCCTATTGATTGTGGTATTGTCAGTGAGGCAGTGATAGGGTAATACGCTATTATATAGTGTACACCATGTGTAATGCAATTATATTATTATTATATTAAATTATTATTATATTATATTATATTATAATTATAAAACATGAATAATCATGAGTAAAACATCTGTACATGATACGCATGATGAATAGATTATGTAATCATTATATGTATTAGATTTCAAGGGAGGAGGCATGCTAGCGTAGATAAGTGTGTAGTGGATGACCCCTAGACCGACCTTGTAGCTGGAAGAGTTTAGTGCGTAGAATCGTTGATAGGCGGACAGAGATTTAGAGTATTCACCGATGAGAAGGTGCAGATGTCCTAATGTGTTGTACAGCTTGTAGTAGTCTCTGTCTTCCTCTAGTTCAACTTTATCGCTACAATGATGACAGTGAGATGACAATATGAGGGGGTAGGAAAGGACTAAGAAAGGAGTAAGAAAGGAGTACTCGAGAGTAAGACTATTATAGTAACGATGTGTAGATAGTGGTAAATAATAACTACACCCCCCTAGAGCTTACTTCACACGTTACAAAATATGATCAAGGGTTTTGTCAGCTGTTCCGATAACATTTTCATTAGATACATTAGGTAAATTAGGTTCAAGGTTATCGGAATATCTGACGGGTGAACAGAATATTAGAACACGTTCTAGAAACATCCGATGATAAATCATAAGCTGGAAGGACATATTCTCATGTCGTCGTAGACGTCGCACACGAGTTGCGAATGAATGTTCTAAATATAGCCGTCATCGAAGGCGTCCAATCAGAACATCCGATGATATTGTGAAGTGAGATGCCCACTTCACATGGGTACCGTCGGTAATGGAATTAATTACGCACACTCTACAACTTGAAGTGATTCCTATACGAACCACTACTATCGTAGCAGCAGAGATAAGATAATGCTACGTTACAATGATGATATTACGTGGTATACACGCTGATTAGATAATATAACCTAGAGAGATAAGAGATAAGATAGTGGGGTGGTACTGATTGCTATATAGATACCAACGCTTTGTTGAGGTCACATTGAACGTGAACTGCTAGTGATTTCTCAATGTAGGTGATAGTCTGTATTTGTAGGGGTAACGGGGTATTAATAGGTTATAGTCTGTATTAGTAGGGGTAACGGGGTATTAATGGGTTAGTCTGTATTAGAAGGGGTAAAGGGGTATTAATAGGGGATAGTCTGTATTAGGGGTAAAGGGGTATTAATAGGTTATATTCTGTATTAGAAGGGGTAAAGGAGTATTAATAGGTTATAGTCTGTATTAGTAGGGGTAACGGGGTATTAATAGGGGATAGTCTGTATTAGTAGGGGTAGTGGGGTATTAATAGGTTATAGTCTGTATCAGTAGGGGTAACGGGGTATTAATAGGTTATAGTCTGTATCAATAGGGGTAACGGGGTATTAATAGGTTATAGTCTGTATTGGTAGGGATTAAGAATCTGTACATGCATGGGGCTATATAACGACGGAAGCGGATTGTATTATGATATACTTGAGGGTGTATTATTTACTTTATAGTTTTATTATAGTATAGATATAGTATATACATGACTAAAACATACACCTCACCCCATCCCAGCAATAGCTAGTAGAGTTATTATATGGAGATAATTCTACATGTGTACTACACCCATCCTGTGTATGGGCTATTACTATAGAGTTATTGCATGTGAATGCTGTGATAGCTACCACTACCATAGGTCTAATCTCCTCAGTACTATGATATATTATTAAATATTAATACAAAATCGCACATTAAAATATAATATAAATATTTATGATGATGTTTATGATAACATTATTTACTAATTAATTTGAAATATAAATGCACTGAATACTTTGAAGTAGTCTTTATGAATTAAGGCATCGATTATGAATAATTCACGTGTAGGAATACACTTGAATAGTCAAATTTGTTATCATAACTTAAAAATAAATGAATAATAAATGATTGAAAACATCATAAAGTTTCATAGTGAGGTTATTGAATGTAATAAATATATATATATATATATATATATAAGGTGATGCATAATGGTAATAAAACAGAAAATTAGTAAAATGAAAATAAATAAACTAAATAATGGATCACAAAGATAAAATATTCAACTTTACTATAAAACATAGTACATTTGAATATTATTATTATTATTTAAAGTTTGTTAGACTTTGATAAAATGTATGTATTAATTTATATAAGATTTAATCTCAAAATTCAACATAGAAATAAATATATACATAATATATACATATATATTTGACATGAAATATTTCGAGTTGTTTTTCATTGATAACTAAAATATATCTTACAAATAGATATTGCAGATAAGATGCGACCTTGAACTAATTTAGATGAATTATAAATATCACATATACTAGTCAGAATTCATCTATGACAATAGTAATAGATATTATGATAAGTGGGTCTACAGATACCTTCGAAATTAATGCAAATATAATAGAATAATATGTTTACATTTAGTGTATATATATGTATATGGGTCCCTTTCCTTTCCTTTTAGAGATAGAGGGTGAGAGAGAGAGAGAAAGAGAGAGAGAGAGAGAGAGAGAGAGAGAGAGAGAGAGAGAGAGAGAGAGAGAGAGAGAGAGAGAGAGAGAGAGGGTGAGAGAAAGAGAGTAAGAGAAAGAGAGAGAGATATAGAGAGAGAGAGAGAGAGAGAGAGAGAGAGAGAGAGAGAGAGAGAGAGAGAGAGGGTGAGATAAAGAGAGAGAGAGAGAGAGAGAGAGAGAGAGAGAGATAGAGAGAGAGGACTATAATAAACTACATGTAATTACAATGCTAATACATGACAGCTAGCTGAGTGATACAAAACTAATGAGATTTCACATAGTGGATAATAGCTAGTTTATGCTGTTAATAAATGGGAAAATATCTTATATTTCATGTGAACATATACACTATGCATGACATATATATACTTATATACATTATTACTATTATTTATTCGTAATCATACATATACAAATATATTTCCATGGTTACTATATATATATATATATATATATATACACAAACATATAGAAGATACAATTCTGTTTTAAGGGAACTAAATTACTTGACATGAATATATACACGTTGAATGCTAATGATACATCAACAAATGTTTTCTCTTATTTAAATGTACTGTTCATTTGGAATATATGATGGGGATTATTAGAATTACAATTTATTAATTAAACAAAATTTAATTATTTAGTATATAATTAAATCATTAAAATAATGTATGGTATAAATGTAAAAATGAAATCTATTATTTATGCACAATCTTATACGTCTATAAAGTTACATTTAAACACGAAACACAAATATAATGAGCTAAGCTGTATTAAACTGCATTATATTTACCTTTATTACTAATTTACGTTTGGGAAGATTTTCCTGTTCTTCTAGCTTCAAATATCCGAATAATTTGCTGCGATGGAAATGATTTTATTTAAAATACCAATTAATATTTATATAATTTACCTAATATAGTGTGTAGAATATTCTAGTATAATTGCGGATTAAATTAACATATATAATATGATATTTCTATCAAGATATATATATATATATATATATTTACCATGTCAAAATAAGCATATAGAAATAATAAGCAATAAATATAAACTAATGAAATTTAATATAAATATGACACTTTAATGCTATAAATGAATAAGGTATGATATATATATATATTTATATATATGGATGTATATTAATTACTAAGTATATATAACTTTTATTATCAATTTTACTTTATGAAGATGTGCTTATAAATCTGAATAAAAATATATATTGATTTTATTAAAATAAATAGGTATTATTTAATTGAAAAATTATATAATTCAAAATAGTAAACAAACTATTTTGAATAAAGTAAATCCTTATGGTAGAATAACGTGTAGACATATTAATTATTGAATTGTGTAGGCATTCGCTATATAGAGGGTTATACTAGATTAAACAACTCATACTTATAGTAATAGATAGACACTATAGTGGGAATATTTAACACACCTGGGTGTACGATCTTAATGGATATATTAATTGGATTATATAATATTAATAATTATAATATGCTTACTTAGTCTCCTCTTCCTTACTCCCTATCTCACACACATATAGTACATAGTTTAAACCCAATCTCCCAAACTAGTGTGTAATTAATAATTAGTTATTAGATTGTTAAGGGATACATATTTATATTTAATTTAATAATATTTATCGTCTATTAAAATATAATTATATATAAATATATATTATCAAAATATTATATTAGCGTGTTATGATAAGATATTACTATGGAAAAATATAGGAAATTATTGAAATAATTAATGTTATGATTATATTCAAACGTATAACTATTTTCTATACAAGAATCAATGAATGGGGAGAAGTATTAATTCAAAGATGCGGATACATATAACATGAGCTATGGGGCTTGGTTTATACATCAAAGTGATACTTTTGGAGTGTGGTTCTATAAAAGTAGTTCTAATTTCTAAATAGAGGAGGTAGACACCTTACATACATTACAAAGTTTTATTGCCCAGTTAAAATGTACAATCTAAAAGATAGGCGATGCACGACTCGAAATATAATTATACTTTTATAGAACCACGCCCTTAAATGTGCCACTTTGATGTTTCACCCCAAGGCATATCACTATAGATTGCTCTAGAATAAACTATAGTACTAGTAAGTGTTTTCCTATACATTGATTATTGATCGCAGTCTCGTTCCTATGGTCTATAGCATGGATAAGACAAGTTCGGTTTAGGAGGAATTTTATTGAACACTCGCTGCTACATCTGCATTATGGAATGGGCTCATGCGCTTTTCACTAATTCATAAACCAATAGATTAATCTTTACAATTAAAAATATACCACAGAAAAGTATATATACATATATACTTCCGAAATAGACCACAGAACATAACAGATAAGTATCGGGTGTTGATGTATACAAAGTCTTGTATCATGTCTATAGATATCACATATGTATATCGACTATGTACTTGTTAGTAGATGCCTATCTAGATTGTATACTAAATTGTGAAGGTCTTCTCACTAGTGTGATATCCTAAAACTATTACGGTAGACGGATTATAATGGATTGTATACTGGCATACACTTATTATTTTATATTTAACGTATTTTATGTACGCGTAGTCGTATTATACGATGCATAAACGATGCAAAACAACAATGTTTGATAGAGAAGTTCAATTATTGTCGGATAAATATTGATAGTAAGTTATCGAGGAATTATACGGGTTATGATCATTGCAATTATCGCAGTTATATAATAGACTAGTGAATGAAGTAAATATTAATAATATTTTTAATTCGCTGTTTCCTTTTTTATCATCTTCTGAATTTTATTATCCGCATTAAAATCAAATATAAATTAAATTATTATTTTTGAAACGGATGTAAAGTTGCGTAGATATAGTGTTATATCTTTGCTTCACAAAATATTTGTATATACACATAAAATATATACTTTTAATGTTATTTACAATAATTGTAATATAGCAAAATACTAGATACTATTGAAATTAACGATTGAGTATAATACACATCCATGTACATGAAAAACTACAAATATCATATATATACTTACTAGCATTTCTATACCATCCAAGTATACATTTATAGTTTCTAATAGCATGTTCAATACTAGTACATCATTCTATTGCGAACAGGATTATTAAGTGTTAGGAATTTAATTTAGGGAATGCATTTAATGCAATTTTTCGTTTAGCCTCGAATGAATGTCACTCGCAAATCAGCACTATAATTAAATGTCGATTCGTTAATAACATAATGTGAGTTATATTATCTCTAATAAACTGATGGTCATTGCCTCCAGATAACAGATTGGTCGACAATGGGTTATCAAATCCCCTGGTGACCTAGAGTTGTACTACTAGTGGTAGTCTACCACATAGTAGTACATCGCTATTATCATTCAATATTTACGTTACAGATACCCGATTTCACAAGTTTATGATTTTCTTATTTAAAATAGTTATTTATAAACCACCCTGTGAATAATGAGATATAATACTTGGTAAACATACCAAGCTATCGGGTACGATTCAATGAATATTTAGAAAGGTGTTCGGTGAATTGTGCGGAGTTAATTAGAAAACGTTTTCCGATAGAGAACCCTTATTATATGCTGATATTCACATATCCGTGGAAGCTATCATGTATTAGGCGATGTACCGGTAAGGTAAGCCAGTAAGTAAGTAAGTAAGCCAGTAAGTAAGTAAGTAAGCCAGTAAGTAAACCATGTATACATTCGTGTATTATATAAAATCTCACAAGTATTGAGAATATGGTATAACCAGTGATATCGTTCGAAGTGATAATACATATTAATCTAAATAATTGTTTATAGAGTAGAATTTACACTTCGCGCGAATCCACCAATCCGCACGAGATCGCAAGTTACCGTTGATGATATATAACAAAATAAATTCAATTAGTAACGCATATAGTCGTAACTTTATCTGAATGTGTGTGATGTGTGATCACTTATGAGTCATAAGTTATGACTCGTAATGCAGCGTAGTACAACGGGAAGCTAATAGGTACACTAATGAGTTGTAAGAGATGTAAACACTGTGTTGATGGATATTGATGTATCGTGTAGGTTTAAAGGTTAATCACACACACACACACACACACATACACACAGACACACACACTATTGTAAACTATTCCCGGCGCGTTTAATCGTAGTGAAAATGAGGTTGTAATTTCTAAACATTAACACCTATTAAATCCAATTTAATTATTTATTTATATTTTTTTATATACGGATAATCTACAAATATTAATTACATATATGTGTAGTAATGTAAATTATGAGTGCACTCATTTAAGTATAGAAATATACATTGGCGTTTGTTAATATGACTTTTTAACGATATGAAAAAAGTATTTTTGTACGACATCAATTGATTTTGCATTAAAATAATTATTATTTAGATATTAATAATTAATTTAATATTAACTATCATGCATTATTGATTTACATCAAATATATATGTTATCATGAGGTGCCTGTGTGGCTAGGTTGGCTAAGGTGTTAGACACGCAATCAGTAGGACGCGAGTTCAAGAATCATCCGGACCATTCAAATAGGTCTTAAAATAATATTTAGAAGTGATCTGATATAATTGTGTATAAATAAATGATCGACTCTCGATATAACCATGGGTGCCTTAACATTAGAGCGGCTTCGAAGGAACATTAGAGCCATATATGGTTATAAGTGAAAACTTCATCTAAGTTCCTGGATGGGATGAAAGGACTCCACCAAATAAAATAACAATAACAATAAATATAGAACAAATAAAATTGAAGATCCTTTGTGGTAAGCTTTTTTATATCACCATCTTCTAACGTATATTGTTTTATATTAAGCCTGAATGATTTTATCATAATTTATCAAGGTTTAGGTGACATTCTTGAATTTCAAATTGAAATCAATGCAAAAACTCGTTTTTAAATAAATGATTTCAATATTATTACGTTTAAATTGTAATATAATTTAATATACGTTATATTATTTAGAATGTAGATACAAAGAGTGTATGAAATATCTATATATTTAAAATATATTTCCTTTTATAAATTTATAAATAAATTCATATTTTTAATAGAATTACCATTTTACACAAAAATATAAATGTTAAAAAATTAATGAATTTTTATAAATAAATAAATACACTTTCAAGTGTTTATAAAATAATTGAAATATAAATAATATATATATATATGAATGGTATATATTCTGATAAAAAAAGTACATTTTCATGAGGAAATAGAGAATATATATACGGTAACCGGATAGAGTTGGCAAATTTAAATACACATATATAATTAAGATTTAATTAGGATGCATATATTTAAGTATGGTGGGAATTCTAATTTCAAACTATTTATATCTGTGCTTTTAAATTTTCTGAGTTTTCATTTTAAATGTACCGACTTTATCCTATAAGTTATAGGTTATAGGCTATAACCCTACGTACTATATTACTATAATAAGTATATATATAAAATATGTACACTTTTAATAAAAATGATATTGATATTGATATTTGTGGATTATAAATTATAATAAACTATTTTATCATAACTATTACGATAATATCGATGTATATAACAAAAAATATATTTGATGACATGTTTAAAATATTATTTATATTATATAAATAATGTTATAACCATTAGTATAATCATTATAATAATGATTATAATATACTATTTTAGTAATTAAATAGTATTAAAATCTTACAATTATTCTAACAATATAAATATATTCTACTGATTGTAAGTTAATAATAATGTTAAATTAAAAATGTAGTAACTAATATATAAACTTTGTTAGACATTTTAAATAAATGTCACATTTATAATTAATTATTAGAAATTTCTAATTGCAAAATTTATAAATTATAATAATAACAATTATAATATTATTAATTTAATTAATAATTATCTAATACTATTTAAAAAATACTATATGTTATATAGTATAAATAATCAATAATATATTTATTCTTTAATATATATATTTAATATAATATTAATATTACAATTAATAATTATATATAATAATTATTAAGATAATTTTGTATAATTTATAATAATTATATACATCTAAATTTAATTAATAATTATCTAATACTATTTAAAAAATACTATATGTTATATAGTATAAATAATCAATAATATATTTATTCTTTAATATATATTTAATATAATATTAATATTACAATTAATAATAATTATAATAATTATTAAGATAATTTTGTATAATTTATAATAATTATATACATCTAAATTTACAATATAAATATACTTTTTATAATATAAATTTAAATATTAAAGTAACATATCAATAGAGTATAATTCATTTATTAATAACTATCATTTACTTTATTAATAATAATGTTTTAAACCTATCGTAATGAAGAACAAGTTCGTTGTTATCACTGTTGACGAAATCTTTGTTAGAATTCGTTTCGTTGCTAATAATCGTCGAATTTGCTTTCGTAACAATATCATTACAAACTAAATTACCGTTGTGCATAACGTATACATTTGTCAATAATCTCTTTCAATATTATCATAAAATAATATTTAATTTTAATAATAATTTTGAATTTATTAAAAATTCAAAAATTATTGAATAAATACGCGAGCGTCGCTTTCACGGAAATCACGTAACAAAAACATAGGAGAATTTGAGTAATAATTTTTAATTTTTTTTTTTTAATATTAATATGTATTTAAAAAATAAATTGTAATTCTTCTTAAGTTCATATAAATAAAATTAAAAAAATACTTATTTTTCATTCAGTATATATATATTTATATATATATTTTTAATTTATTTCAAATTTATTTTTAATATTTACAAACAAATTTATCACGTGATACAGTTGTACACCTCTTTCCTGTTCTTTTATCGACATTTTGTTTTTATATCAAATATAAATTGATATTTATAATTAAAAAATGTCTACCATGGGTTCTCGTCCAGATATTAATGATATGATATCATTAAAAGTTGATAACTTAACATATCGAACAACCGTAGAAGAACTAAAAAAAGAATTCGGACGCTACGGCGAAGTCGGTGATGTATACATTCCACGCGATAGATTCACTCGAGAAAGTCGCGGTTTCGCTTTCGTTCGTTTCTACGACGACCGAGATGCCGACGACGCCATGAATTCAATGGACGGGGCCATCGTCGACGGTAGAGAGATACGCGTACAACAAGCGAAATACGGTAGACCCACCGAACGCAGACGTTACGACGACAGACGTGATGACAGACGAGATGACAGACGCGATGACAGACGAGATGACCGACGCGATGACAGACGCCATGACGATAGACGTCACGATGAAAGAAGAAACGATAGCCACGACAGAAGAGATGACCGTCGTGACGATAGACGCGATGACCGATACAGAAGGTTTATACGTGTCATTGATTATAAATAATGTGTTTACTATTATTAGGAATATATTTTATTAATATCGGATTGAAATGTAAATTTAAATTGTAAACTATTTTTAATTTATCTTATATATAAACGAATATTCTATATATTTTCTAATATTCTACTATTTCATGTATTATCCTACTAAATGTTTATTGTTAGAATCTATATATTAAATATGTTCCTAAAGCAATATATGGCATCTAATAGAATATTTGTAATGTGATACTCTGTCTACATTCAATGTAAAATTGTTATATTTTTAGGTTCCTAGTTTAAATCCATATTATTATTTTTTAAATTCATACAAATGAAATATTGTATCCCACAATATCACTAATTGTGTAATAATTTGTATTACAAAATTTCAAATAAATATATATAGTTAGGTGGGCTCAACTGTAATATACGATCAACGGAAATATTTGAATTACCTCTATTTCCGTCGCTCGTAAAGTTAATCTGATATTCTATGCTATGTAAATCGATATTCTTCTATCAATACTTGATTGTATTATATGTACAAATGTCCATAAATCGTAACGTTAATCTGATATGATAAAATATAATACAAGTGAACTTTATGATCGATCGAATTTGTCCGTTTATCCGGCAGGTGTACTAAATTCAGGGTTGGCCGAGATTGGATTTTTGAACATTTTGATATTTTGTTGTGGTTTTTTGATTTTATATATTAATAAATTATACATTTAATAATTTTTATAGATATACATATAATATATCTTACATTATGTAACTAATTTTAGATTTTAAGAAAATATATAAATAATGTTAAACAATTTATATAATATTAAAATATGAATATAATAAATAGTATTACCTGAGGTAATTTACCTCCCTTGTATTACTATTAAAATCAAATTTATAGAATAAATATAATATTTTTCATGACAATTTATTCAATATAAAACAATTAAAATTCAATAAAATACAATTTCATAGAAATGATTCAACTTACTTACTTATGTCGAACTCCCGTTCGACCCTTCTTTACAATTTTCTTCCAATCATCACGAATCATAACATTACGTATTTCATTCACATCATCTAGTCCAGTATCCTTTTTTAAATTATCAATGTACGTCACAGCTTTTCTTCCTCTGTTGCTTTTTCCAGACGTTGGTTGCCATAAAATCAGATCATGAGCTACTTCATCGTCGTGACGTATGCAGTGACCTGCTATTCGCAGACGACGAGTAGTTATAACATCGGTAATTTTTGGTAGTTCTTTATAGAGTTCAACATTTGTTATATGGTCTCTCCATGATACATTCAGAATCATTCTTAATAACCTTGTATAGCATCCATTTATTATCCGTTCAAGTGATTTGTCGATCGTCCAAGTCTCACTGCCATATAGTAGGATACTTGAAATGATTCAACAAAAATATATTTTATTACCATTCTATTATAGAATGGTAATAAAATATATTTTTTATTAGACGTTTTTTTTATAGAATTTCTATAGAATAAAATTAGATACAATTTATATAATATGAATATAATAAATAGTATTAACTGAGATAATTTACCTCCCTTGTATTACTATTAAAATCAAATTCTAAAGAATAAATATAATATTTTTAATGACATTTTAATTCAATAGAAAACAATAAAAATACAATTTCATAGAAATGATTCAATAAAAAATATATTTTATTACCATTCTATAGAATAAAATTTGATACAAAATAATTCAATAGAAAATATTAAAAAATTAACCTTATACAAATGTACAAGCTATTTTTTTGATTTTGATATCACTGTTTTTATATATTAAATTAATATACTTCATTCTTGTATATTATACAATAAATTAATAATAAACTATACTTTTAATAATCTTTTAAAATTGTATACCTTTTTGTACTATTTTTTATGAAAAACCACAAAAACCTCAGTAAAACACCAAAAACCACAGCAACATATTTGGGGTTTTTGCCATCCCTGACTAAATTTGATAAATATTCATATTCTTACACAAATATTTTATAGATTTTTGAGCATTTTGAAAAAGTAGGGTTCGAGTTTAAATAAGGTTTCATAATTAATAAATAAATGTGTCTTTGTTTTATCCATTTTTAAATCCTAAAAAAATGTTGTAGCGTTGATAAGCTAATATCACCACTTATGTAACGTAAATAAAATATACTGTTAAAATATTATTACAATCCAACCATTATTAAGAGTTTATATTTTAAATTATTACATATAAAAAAGTTTAATGAAAATTTTGATTTTTAAATGGCATATTTTGTGTTATATTTGTCTTAGAAATATTTTTTATTTATATCTCTAATGGATTCCAGTCATATATAATATGTTTGTTGATAATTAACTTTCAAATTTATTACACACTTAATATATAGGTCAAATTAATTTTATTGTGGTACGAAATGACTGGTATTGATTTTGTTGTATATATTTCAATATTCTATGTGAGTTTAACAAATATATACTTAGAAATATAGTTATTGTATAATCCATCAAAAGCATCTCATATTGCTCTTTTTTTTTATAGAATAACAACTCTAATAATAATAATAACAAGTGTCCCTTTAATCCACAATCCCTTTATCAGAACAAATAAATATATAAATTTGGTATAATATATACAGTATATGCCATTTAATTTTAAATGAAAAAATAGATAAAATTATATTTTATACTTTAAATATACTATAAATTTAAACAATAATAAATGTTCATTAGGTTACAGGAGGTAGTTGGCACACTAATATATATATATATATATATATATATATATATATATATATATATACTTATAATTTCAACCTAATTACATATTTATATAAATATGCCAACTTCCCCCAATTCTCGTTTAAGTTTAATTTTACTTATTAATAAAATAATATGTGCATTTCATTGATTAGAATTATTAGAATTTTTAGAATTATTTAAAAGTTTGTTTACATTTTGAATTATAATTCAGTGATTACTCTATTAAATTTAATGATTATACTTCTGTGAATATGAAAATAGGTAAACAGTATGAATATCTGCATATATAAATATTGTATTATGCCTCTCTAGATTCGTGCTAAATGCATGATTTATGGTAAAGTCATGCACTTATTCAAATTCGTGCATAATATATATTTAATATATATTTTTAGCAAATAAACATTACATTATTTAATTTTCATAATTTAATTTACTAATATTATATATTAGTAATATATAATATAAAGTCTATATTATAAACTATAGAATATATATTATAGAGAATATATAATTTAAATTCAATATACAATTTATTATTATATTTTTGGAAAATATCTATTTTTAATTTATTTACAAGATTATTATTTTTAATTTTAAGTTATTTACTTATATAATATCGAAAAACGTGAATACCATTTTCTCGAAACCATATAATAAAATACGGCCTTAAAATTAGAGAAAGTCCAGATAGTGTAAAAGCTAAATATGTAGTATGTAAATTATGGAAAAGAAGAGAACGCGAGCGATAATGTTACACGAAAATAAACGAACAATTTTTTCAAATGGTATATTAAATATAAATAAACATAAAAATAATAAAATATTTTTAATTTTCAATAAATCATTTAATAATTAAGTAATATAATTAAAGTTATACTTAATAACATTAACTTTAACGTTCTTACAAACATTTGTGTATATTTTCTAGTACCAATATAATTTTGGATATTTGACATAGCTTTTATAGCCTTTATAGTTTTTACTTAAATTCATGCATGCACCAATTCTATATATAAAAAGTACATTAATTTGGTTTAATTAAAATTAATGAATTTAGATAGGCTTGATTATGATTCATATTTTATAAATGAGTTTATATACAAAGTATAATCAAGTAAAAATTGTGTATAATATTATAATAACCTGGTATCTTAATTAGACTCGCTTATCGTAGAAATATAATTATTTCCTTTATTCAATGTATCATGATCATGAATTAGTTAATATATTTGTAAATTCATAATTTGATATATTTATATACAATAGTAACTGCTATAGTCAATATATGACCCAAACAATGACCCATTATAATAATCTATTTTGTTTATATATATAACTCTTATTTAAAGGACACACATAATACATTACCAACCATAATACAATCCTAATACATATTTAATTAAAATAATGCAGCACATATATTCAATTTATGCCTTATTCAATATATATGCATACTTATTAATAATTCATATTTGTAATGTTTCATGTATAAATTTGATTTCACCTATGTTTCTCAATACTAAGATATATATTAGATTGTTAATTTAAAATGTAAATTATGGATATAAATTTTATTTTTCAGTGTATCAAATGTATTCATCACACTTATATTCTGATTAATATAATATTCCATTTTTAAGTATAATTATACTTATAAAATAAATACATATATTACTTTGATTACTAAGATTTAGGCTTTTCAATTTTGTTTTGAAATTATGTATTTATTTTGAATACAGTTATAAACTACGGGGTTACTTTATTTATATCGATGATCACTTCTTTTGTGTTCTGTGTACATATGTTACTACTAATGATAAATTGTGATATAATGACCTACAGATTGATATATCTTCATTATAATATTTTTGACACATCTACCTCACCTAATATAATAATACAGCTTAACTTTTATCACTTATTGAATACAACTTGTTGTTACATTTCACTAGTTTTGATATAATATATTGATATTTTAAATTTAACTAATCCTAATGTTACCTAAAATATCTGTTGAATTTAGTTACTCATACATTTTTAATCTTATTGATTTATTAAAAATAATATTCTAAAATATTGAATAAAACCATTATACTAATGTTATTTAAATTATAATTGAATAGATCACGATCACCAAGAAGAGATGACAGACGTTCCTCAAGCCGAAGCCGCTCAAGAGATTCTAGATAATTGTCCGTTAATATGTAGTAACCTATGTAAAAAATGTGTAAGCTGTATTCGCTGTCGTTATCGATGGCAGTGAGAGGTGTTTGCTGTGATAGCTGCATAGCTGCATCAGTAATGCTCTCAATGCGGTATACATGATAATTGTAATAGCAGTCTATGCTGTAGTTACAGATAAGGTTATTCATTAAAACCCCCCTGTAAGTCCCTATTTAATAAAAAATAAATATTAATTCTGATTTTTACATAGTACTAATAATTAATTTTGTATACAGGACTGGCGGTAATGCAGTTCTAATGCTGATATACTATCCAGTCCTAAAGAGATGCCTACGTGTAGTGTGCAGAGAGCATTTTATTCCTCGTTTCATTATTTTGTGAAATAAATATAACGATAATATTTTCCACATTTTAATAAATAATATGAAGTTCATTATTGTTTTTAATATAGAAACGATATACATATATTATATTAATATTTATATGAAATGATGTTTTATAAATTGAAATAAAGATATAATGTAAACTGTATTATTTCATCATTGATAAATTTATATTATATAGTTTATAAGTTACTATAGTTAATTTATTCATCTTTAGCAAGCACGATTTTTTAAGTGGTTCTCAAACAAATTGTCACGATTCATTTACTTATTTAAATAACCTAATATAAATACAAACTCTTCAAAATGTTACCATTGTTCTATTTAATATTCAAGAGATAAGTTAATGCTAATAGTAAATAGATAAATATATTATAAAATTTACAATATGCCAAGGTCTGAAAAACCCCAATTTAGTTATATAGCTTTAATTACCTCTGCTTTAAAATCATCACAACATGGACGTTTAACTTTACTCGAAATTACTGATTATTTGAAGAAACATTTTGCTTTCTTCAGAGATCCCCTTTATACTGGATGGAAGAATAGTCTTAGACATAATTTATCCTTAAATAACTGCTTTGTTAAGGTTTTTATACATTTATTTATTATAACAATATATATAGTATTTACTTAAGGGAGAGATTTTCCATCGCCTGTAGAAGATAGGCAAACTTAAAAATTGGACATCTAATTTTAAATAAATTTTATATTTTGTTCATATACTATAAAGCTAGTTTCATATTTATATAATAGATAACATTTAATTACATTATACAAACAAATAGGAATATGTTTTTATATTTATTTAATGTAAAAAAGTTACATTTATAATAACTATTTACCTAACTATACTGAACATTTTAATATCTTATCTATAGTAATAAATAGTTTTCATTAATAGAGAAAATGTATATAAAATAAAATACTGAGAAATGTTATATTAGTTATATTATATAGTTATATAATTTAAAATATATAAATTAATATTTATCAAAATATAGTATATATTGTACTTGATTTATAATTGAAAATGCATTATATAACCTATTGGTTATATCCGTCGTTATATATGTATAGTATATTTATTTATTTAAAAGTAGTAATATAAAGAATAGTTAAGAAATATGATTTATTTAAAATAGTTATTAATAATTGTTTAGCTTACATTTAAAATAATTGTATCTACAATGTTTAGATGCACTAACATATTAATAAATTTAAGGATATACAATAACATCTATTAATTCATTTTAAGCTATTTAAAATAATTTTATCTGTACAATGTTTAGATGTACTATCATAAATTAAAGGATATACAATAACATTAATTCAATTTAAGCTATTTATATAATATAAAATATGTAAGTAACACAAATATATGAAAGAAAATTATTAATTAATTTCTATAATTGTTATCAATAATTCATACAATACTTCTATTTATTTTTATATATAATTATTTTTAATACAATAAGTTTCTAACCAAATGTGTCAACTTTTCTTATAGAGAGTTTTACTGTATATATAAATTATAAAAATGCTTATATTATACATTACAAAAAAAAACATTCATATAGTCTTTATAAAATTAAGATTAAGATTAACAAATTAAGATACTAATTATATACAAAATGAATGATTGAAACAAATATAATGACCATTGTGAAGGCGCAATCTCCCACTTGATATATTTATATTATAATATATTCACATATATAAATAATTATCTAATCGATTTTTATTATAAATCAATTTCACGATAGATTTTACGAGATCCTAGAAGACCGTATGCCAAAAATAACTATTGGATGTTGAACGAGAATAGCACGCTTTACACAAAAGCAGCTGGAGACTATAGTCGTAGAAGAAAGAGGGCTCAGAAGATGTCTACATATTTACTAGATCAATATTCGTATAACGTTCCCAATACTACACCAAATGAGTCTGCATACAATTTATGCGGAATGATCGGAGGTGAATTACAAGCATCTAGATCGTCGGTGTCACCCCCATCCACCTCATCTTTTACCCGCAGAAAGTTCAGTTCATGTTTTACGATAGATAATTTATTAGCGGATACAAATTCTCACCAGAAAAAGGATAGCCAATCTTCACAAGTATCCCGAACTGGTCTAGTTAATTGTTCACCTACATATGTGCCAATGTATGGAGTGATCGATTATTACAATAGTTGTTATTAAACTATTGTTATTTATTACTGATTTTTTATAATTATTTAATTAATTAATTTTATTTATTACTAATTTTTTATAATACGACTAATGATATTTACTTATAGAATATATTTATTTTGTATAATATATATTTAATTTATTAAAATATTTCTTTTATTAGATTCGACAACGTTATTCATCACAATAATGATATTAATGCGTAAATTAATATATTAACGATTTACAATGATTTGTAATAATATAAATGTATTCTCATGTATCACATCGAAATAAATTAATAATACTGATTTTATTATAAAAATGTATAAAACTTCACATACGCATGTATAACGATACCCTGAATGTAGGAATGAATTATATGTTGTTTATTGCTTCGGGTTGAGACGTGCTGTGTAATTTTCTAATTAACTGCAAATCGAGTGTATTTCGTTATTATTATGATACAGTAAGTTCAATAATAAATATTAATAATTGCATTGTTATTTTTTTATAAAATTAATACACTCATACAATGGGATTAAGATTATATAATTATTGTATATTTACTGCAAATAATAATAGTTTTAAATGAGATTTATTAATATGGTGAATTAATTCTAACTTCTCTAAATAAAAATTGATACGTGTTAATAGTTTATACAAATATATTGATAATATATATAGAATATTAATTAAATGGTTTAGGTGAAAATAATAAATTAATTATTTCAATATTAAAAATAGTTTATGATTTAGATCATTCATTTAAAACTGTTATTCTATGTGGTAAAATATATCAATTTAGATCTTATTGTAAGTTAATATAAAATTCTCTTAGTAATACTGACGTTTGTTTGAAGATGATACATTATTTCGTTTATGTCCATTCTTTCGCAAGGTTTCAAAGACCAACAGCTCAATATTAATCTCTGATGTATATATAAAATGTTGTCAATATATGGTGTAATTTTATCAGGGAGGTTATATCAAACTATGTATTCTAAATAAAATAGATTTAATATACATAATTGTTATGAATATAATTAATATAAAATGTAGTATAATAATAAAAGTGTATTATACAAATAGTATTCTATAGTAGAATACATACTAGAATACTTATTTGTGTACAATCCTACTACTAAATATACTATGATGATAAGTCAGCTATTTTGTGATATTTTACAAAATATACTAGTATAATATATATACTAGTATCCGCACGAGCGAAGGGGTCTACATGACCCTATTTTAGTGCTAATAAACTCAATATCATCATCGACTAAAATATGTTATATCACAATTTTTCTATTATTATTTTAAAATAATATTCTTGCATTTTATCTATTACAAATATTAGATAACTGTAGTTTAGACATATTTATATACCTAACACTTTGTTTAAATCAATATCACATTAAAATATTAATTAAAATGTAGTAAACTAATTAAAATTCAATGATAATAAATGATTTTCTAGATAATAAAATAGTAAATTAAATTTATTAAGAAACAATATATATATATATATATATTTTATAACGTATGTTATCATTAACAAATATTTATACTTTTGATTAAATATTTCAACTATGTTTACCTAAATAAATTATCAATCAATATAAATATTATTTAAAGTATTCTATGGTATTAAAACTAAATAAGTAATTTATTTTTTTTATATATTCTGAAAACAATTACTCGAAGATATAAAGATTTCAATAAAAGTAAAATAAGCATATGATAAAATAAAGTTTCCTGTGAGAGAAGATGATGTAGTGGTTGCAACACTAACATTCTAAGTTAAGATAATATAACCAAAGTCCTTGGGTTTTGGTATAACTAAATATGAGAGTGATAAATCAGATATTGAGAAAGAAATATTTAATCGTAAATATAGATTTGTTAAAATACTATATAACATGTTCTATAAAAAATATTATTGATACGAGGTATAATTTCAGTTTTTATATGTTTATATTTGTTATAGATTTAGTAAACATAGTTAATGTTGTTAATGTCAACAATTAATATAAAACCAAGTTGACTGACATAATATAAGATATATAACAATGTATAAGCGAACATAGACACTACACTTATTGGCTGTTATACTCTATTATTAAATGAATACGCAAACCCTCGTAAGAATATATAGGATTAGATCTATATTGATACACCCATTTCAATTTTATAGCAGTTTCGTAAAGGTTAAGTTGCGCAAGAAGATTTTCGAGGTAAATTGGGATAACTTCAAATGATTACTTTATATACGCATTCATAATAATTTAAAGAAATAGTTAACAAAAATAATAATTAATTTAATACAATCACAATATTAGTAAATATTTATAATAGTGTATGTATTTATTAGCATATTCCATGGATTATTTTAGTATGCAAGTGTAATTAATAGTAGGTCTATGTTTATCATACATTATAATATAGTTAAATTTAATACACTATAATATATATATATATATATATATATATTATAATATAAAAATGTTAAATTAATAACAAAATTTATAATAGCGTGAAACTTTATATAACTAAATTGGAAAACATAATTTAAATAGGGTGAAATTGTATTTAGCCAATTATAATATCAACGATATTATACAGTCCATAACAAACTACATATGATAAATGTAATTTATTAAGATTATGGTTCCTTTGTATCAACTATGTTAATAAATTATATCGCTATAGAAAAATAATCTTCCTATAGCTGCATTATAGTCGCAATAAAGATGGAATATAGATAGATTATAAATTTTCAGACTTATAGTAAAAACATATAGGGTTTATATTAGCCTAAGTGATTTGATTTTAGTAAAGTAAAGAGTTTCGAGAAATGTAATGTTGTCAATAGAATAAAATACAACAATCATAGATATTGTAAAGGTGTTACGTATATGGGAAATGTTCATCAATAGCTTGGCAACTATAATAGCGGTTATTTCAAATATATAGATATATAGAGTTTACTTTTTGATTCCGAAGTGTATTAATAATTATCGTGAAAATACACTAAATAAATATTCAATATCGTATCATAATTATGAATTAAAATATAATTTAATCCGTAATATTATTGTACAATGTTCGTTTATAAAAAATGTAAGTAATTTGAACAGAAATTATCAAACAAAATGTTGTTTAGCTTAAGCTATGATAGAAAGTATTATTATAAACAAATATAATTCTGGGTTTATAAGAAGTTTTTAATAATTTATCTCGAGAAATAAAATATTGTTTGATAATTTTTGGGTATTTTTGATGTGAGGACATATATAAAAGAACTTCGCCTGCATATAAGACAGGCGTAAGTAAAACTAGTTTAAACAACCTGCTCTATAGGATATAGGTAGCTAGAGGTAGACTAGTCAACTAGTCAATAAATCATTCATTATATAAGTGCACAATAGACTAATCGATATGTATGCATATATACATATATATATATATATACATATATGCATATAATATACATACAAAGTGCCTGTGTGTTTTAGTTGGCTAAAGAAACAGATATACAGGTAGTAGGACATGCTTTTAATATGTCTATATTATTAGAAGTGATCTTATATAATTGTATATAAAATAATGATCAGTTTTCGTTAAAATCATGGATGCCTCAACATGAGAGTGGGTTAGAAGGGATATTAGCGCCATATGGTTATAAGTAAAAAACAACTTCACCTAAGATGGGATGAAAGGAATCCACCAAAATAAAATAATTTTAATAAATAAATATATCATGAAAGTGGATAATCAATTGTCAATGGCAATTTTTCTCGATAAATTAACAAAATGTCATTAACGATTTTGATTTGATATTAATCATATTATATATGTAACATGTTATATTAATGTAATATGCATATTAAAATATTATGATTTCGTTTAAATATATAGAAATGACTTCTATCTATATTAGGGGTAATTTTCTCGATAAGCAACACTGCTTCTATAATTATAATTGCCTAAATCTGATAATAATAATAATAATAATAATAATAATATCTATGGAAATTTTGTATATGACTATTATTTTGAATACAGATTATACATTTAAACTGAACATTATCATAAATATAAATAAATTATAATAAATTGAAATACAGTATTAGGTTTTGACCCCAATCGAAAAATGTCATGCATTACATTATATTGTTTATCGACTTTCTTTATATATATATATATATATATATATATATATATATATATATATATATTTATTACCTCTACTATTTTATCATCAAAATTGTTACTATTTTCTTTATATTATGCCTTATGTTATACCTCTGAGTAGCTTTAGCTGATATCGTTACTTAATCTCTAAATAAATGTATAAAGGGGTAAGTATTATATAATAAGAGTGGATAACCCCGCGCGTATAACGAGAACAGTGTACAGCTGTATATCTGCTCGGACTAGGTATTCTCGGGCGACTTATTAAATTTAGTTTATTCTAAAAGTATTGTATAACATTTTACATTATGGATATCTTAAATTATTTGCATTTCTCCTCTATATTCATTATTCATACACATATATGTATATATTATATTATTTTTATTTGGTGGAGTCCTTTTATCCCATTCAGGAACTTAGATGAAGTTTTCACTTATAACCATATATTGCTCTAATATCCCTTCGAAGCCGCTCTCATGTTAAGGCATCCATGGTTTTAACGAGAGCCGATCATTTATTTATACACAATTATATAAGATCACTTCTAAATAATATTTTAAGACCCATTTTATAAAATTAAATAATGGTCAGGACAAGGGTCGAAACCGTGTCCTATTGCTTGTGTGTCTGACGCCTTAGCCACTGAGCCACACAGGCAGTTTTATATATATATATATATATATATATATATATATATATATATATATATATATATATATATGCATATATGCATATATGCAATCAGTATTCAATAATTAAATACGCCTAATTTTACGGAATAAGTCACCCGTTATTACGAGTATTCTAATAAGGTAACGCGAATAGAGCGTGCGATAGAGATGGCTAGTCGTACGGCTGGCCGAACCTTCATGATCCTACAGGATATCATGTCCTTCATGATGGGAATGTGTCCGCTGCCTATCATCCATATGACGGTGTGTTCGGCGTGAGACTTCAGCGGGAACTCTGATGTCATGATCTCGTAGAGGATAGTGCTGCGTGGGCGGGGGGGAGGGGGTAGATTAGGATATGGGGGTAATAGAGGAGTTCATTAGGAACTCTGACGCTATGATCTCGTAGAGGATCGTGCTGCGGGGCGCGGGGGGAATGAATGAATGAATGAATGAATATTTATTTACTGACTATTGAATTAATATACAGAAGGATATTAAGAAGCTAACCGTAGCTTATATTAATAACGAGGCCGTAGATTAGGAGGTGGTAATAGAGGAGTTCAGTATCAGAATACACAAACAATATTATAAGGGTCATAGCGGGGAGCTGCGTGGTAATAGGTGATTTTTAATTCTTATCTTCAATATATATATATAGGGTGCCTACATAGCGATGATATAGAGATAGTGTGTCATCTTGAAGTGCGCTCCATCATTGAGGTGCTGCACTCGAAAATATTATAACTTGTTTAGAATTGATTTGCGAATGTAAAGTAATAAACTGTTAAATAAATTCTTGGTTTCTCGCGGTGATTCGAATCTCACGCTGTGATCGCTCTGTATTAAGATCACTGCCTTATCGATAATCTACAATCTCAGCCTATCCACCAACACGTACCCACCAATAACAGTATGGATTAGAAAATGGATGGGAAGTGTTGTGAAATAAACATATTTGGTTTAAGCGTCGAAACGATCTAATAATGAACTTCGTGGTACACCATAGGTAATATTAAGGACATTTCCTTGGTAATATATTAGGTTATTATATATATTAATGACTGCCGTTAGTTAAGCCAAATAATAATAATTAAAGCCACAATTATGGTAACTATAAAATATTTTAATTCGTATTATTTTTAATTTATTTTAATAAGGGACGTTATAGATATAAAAATAATAGATTATAATAGATTATAAAAAATGCACGTACATCCATGTCCCTCGGTTCACATAATAATCTGCGTCTATTTATAGATCGGTGAACTAGTTGAGACTAGTGATGTAAATGATGCTCACATCTAAAGCATGATGCAGTCTCAGTCTCAGTCACCTAAAGTATCAACTCGGCTCCGGCTCGTTTTGTTAGAGTCTCGGCTCGGCTCGGGCACGCTTGGCTAGAGTCTCGGCTCGGGCTCGTTTTTTTCCGAAAATGAAAGTCTCGGCTCAGCATCAAAAACTCAGTATTATATACACCACTGATGAAATTTACATTATTATTCACTGAAGCGTGAAGTTTGAGCAGATTATTTTTTTTAATTGATGTAAATGTTAAATATAAAAAAATTAGTATTAAAATGTAATTTCAAAAAAGCATAATTTCGAATCGGTAATGTTTTGTAAAACTCGGCTCGGGCTCGTTTGACTAGAGTCTCGGTTCGGCTCAGGCTCGTTTGGCTAGAGTCTCGGCTCGGATCTATTATTATTATTATAGTAATCATATTAATTAAAATGCTAGACATGAGAATATATTCGTATACGAGTAATTTAAAATAATTAAAAAAAAACATATGGTTAGAATTTACTTTATTACATTTGAATTAACTGTTGTACTATAGTACGGTATGTTTACTATACTATATTAATATACATAGCGTTCTAAATATTATATACTCTAGAGTTTAGTATTAGTTTTTATATCCTAATAATATTCTAGAATAATTCTTAGCTAACTCCTTAATGTTAACTATTGGATAATCCTAGTATAATAATAATAATAATATAATTTATTGAATATAGAAAATAGATATTCAAAATTACATTAAACAGGAGACAAAACTAATAATAAAAATAAATAAATGTATTAACATTATTGATTTACATACGCCATAGAGAACATAGTACTACTTGTGTTCTCAGAACAACTTCTCCATATTAACAAAACTATTGTATACGGACATACAGATAAGTATGCTAAAGGAAAGAGTGTAACAAACAAGAAGCAAACATGTTATTATTGGCCGAGTTGAATTGAATATCTGATATTCTAAAAGTCTACCGTTAAAGGGGCTAGTTGTTCGGAGGAAAATAATTAGTCCTAGAACAATCCTAGTTATCTAAGTAGCGTTAAATATTATTCTAGAAAAAATTTTTCTATATATTTTTCAAATACACACTCATATCGTCGTTTTCATAGATCAAATATAATAAATATTCACACTCGTAAGCATAAGTACGGCCTCGCCTTAAGTCTAATGTGTTCTCCACCGTACAGTAGACAGTCGACAGTACACCGTACGGTAGACGGACTATAGCCCGGAGTGCGCGATACCAACCCGAAAGCGAAGATATTACTCTTGGTGGTGTTGAATTGAACGCTCTTGATGCGCGGCGTGGTGACGATCAACAACTGCATGATCTCGGGCGCGATGTAGGTCAGGTGACCCTTCGTTATCGAGCCGTAGTCGAACCTAAAGTGTAGGCTTGTTGTAGTTGTTGTTGAATTTATGTATTCGATGAAGTCTAATTTTAATAAATTATTTTCGTAAAGGGGAATTTATTAAAGAGAAATTTCGCTAGAAATTGATTTCTAGCAAGTTAACTACTATTACCTTACTTTCCGGAAACTCGCTGGAAATATAGTAACTTTAAAAGAGGTAACCCACTACATCTTGTTAGAAAATCACTTTCTAGCAAACATTTACGGACATTATTTCCCGGAAATACTGGTAGTGGGATACCCACTTAAGCGAAATATAATAATAATTGCAGCACTTATTAAATTTTATACGGCGATAAAGATATAAGAAAATTAAAAAAATAGAATACAATTAAATTGTAGGTAAATGTGTAGAATAACTAGAATATTCTAGAATTCTAGGATGTAGTTTTCGAGGCGTGGACAGTTGGACACTTGTACCTTTGAATTTAAGTAATGTATCAACTGAGTGTCCACCTGACCTACTGACCTACTTCCTGCTACAAAACCACATCCTAAGTATAGAATACCATGACTCTAGAGTAGGCATTTCCCCTTATGCACCCTCCTTGAGCTGTTCTCGATATCATTAAATACATATGATATATTAAACAGATTAGAATAGCGCTTTTGAAAGTATTATCGTCGTAGCGTTGCTCTTTAATGCATACACTACTGTGATACAATTTAAAACTAGTATAACAATCTAATATCGGGTATATTATTAACTGAATATATATATATATATATTAGGTTATGTACCTAGAACTTATATAAATAACATTACTATTATTATTACCTATTCCTTAATTATACGTACTAAATGGATTTGAACCCTGTGAATCAAAAGTCCTTATTTATGAAAATAATACTTTGAATATAAATAATTTATATATAAACTATATATAATTATTGTTATCGCGAATCACGAATTACCTATCATTTTTTTCTTTCGCCATCGCATAATCCATAAGACAAAGTTTCACTTTATTCTCTAGGAATATATTCTTAGAACTGTGAAAGAAGAAAAGGTTTAATTAAAATTGACGTATTATAATTATTGATTGATACTTTAAATATATAATCGAAATATATAAGCGAAAATATAAAGTTCAAATATTTGCAAACTATAACATACATTATCGAAATAAACAAAGAATAATACGAAATCAAAAAAGTAAAGGAATTAAAATGTTTTAGAGTTACCGTAACTAGTATTATCTAAATATTTAATTTAAACATTATTTAAGAGTTAACATGGAAGACTATATATTAGAATGGTGTGTTAATTTAGCAGGGACTTATAGTGTGTCTAATGTGATATATAATATCAGTTAATTGTACCAAAAACTTTCTTTATACCAAGGTCCTTGATTATACTTCAATTTATATATAACATCAATAATAATAGAATACTAAGATTATATAGTTCACCTCTATAGTTCTATTTCATCATTTTCCGGATTATATAAGTTATTTTAAATTTATATTATATTTATTTTTATAAACATATCTAAAATATTATTATTCATGAGTATTACGAAAAATATATTTGTTTATATTGCACTCGTATGGGAATTAACTTATCGTAGATCTAGTTACTATAATGAATATATCAAAATGCTGCTAATATTGTGATTAATAATGATGATGATGCCGATGATGATGATGATATTTTTATTTAAACATTATTTAATGATAACATTATTATAGTGTGACAATAATAGATACAATACAAGTAATAACTAGTACGGACAAGTGTACAGCGTGACGAAAACGAACCCATTTAGAGTTCAGATATCATGAACAAGGAGGTAATTATAATTAAAAGAATTAAAGAATTAATTCTTTCAATACTACGGATAGGATATGACCTTGCTATATTAAACTATAGTTTATTAATGAGTTATAAACTGTGGTTACAATGATACTAGACGTTTCAATAGGTAACACTACTTCACGGCTCCTTGAATACATCCCATGTTAAATCTCATCCTGACTGATAAATCAACTTAGCTAAGATTAACTTGGGCTTTATGTGTCTCTATATGGTTTATAGCTATAGATTATATAGCTTATAGCTATAACTATATGAAGTCATGCACATCCTAGCTTAACGAATATAGCAGTATAGCCTATATCACTGCAGACTGTAGTATACTACAGTCTGCACTGCAGACTCTGCAGTGATATATATAACATTCCTCTAAGGGGTCTACATGACTCTATTTTAATAAAACTTATATCATCATCATTAATGTGTATAAATAAATGATAGACTATCGCTAAAACCATGTATGCCTTAACATAAGAGCGGCTTCGAAGATACATTAGAGCCCTATGGTTATAAGTTAACACTTCATCTAAGTTCCTGGATGGGATGAAAGGACACCAAAAGACTTACAAAAATTTAATATGTTTACTTGCCAATCAAAATCTTTACTTAATTTATTATCTTATAGAATAATATATGATATATATTACTATATTAATGTTATGCATATAATATTGTTTGCTTAGAAGGAAACATATGTAAATATACATATACAAATTGATATCGCCCAAAACCACATTATTCTGACTCCCCGACTACCCCGACTACCAGAATAATATTTAGTGAATATGCGCTTTACTTTTGAGTTGAGTAAACTAAAATTCAAACGATACTAGAATAAATTTGTCACCGAAAATGTAAACAAAATACCTAGGCATTTTTATTACTAACTTGATATTCGTAATAATGGAATATCACATCTATCGGTTACACCCTTTTCTTATATTTAATAAAATTGTATTATATTTGTATACACACAGGGTGATATCTAGATAAGTGCAAGAGGCTTTCTACATGAACCTTTATCTCTACACTAACTCTGTGTGATATTATTTATCTTACATTATTATACATATACACATATATATATATATAATGTATTATGTAGTATATCACTGTGGTAAATCGCTTTTCTAGAAAAACACTACTTGTTTATAGGTTATTTATTTGTTTATAATCTATTATCAAATCATTTCATGCACTCGCTTCCGTCCTTATAAACAGACTAGTTATTAATCATTTTGGTTGCTTTTTAATTTAATTTATATCTCTTCACTAATTCCTTCTTTAAACAGAATCATATTTTTTATTTATTTTCACTGCAGCCATTACAACTTATATCGAGAAACTTGCTGGTAACTGATCGAGGAAGAAAACAAAAAGAAAGAAAAAAAATAAAATAAAGTACTTCATTCAATAAGTGACTATAGTAGAATATATAGTAGAATATATTCTATTCTATTCTATATGCTCTCCCATCCGGTCAATATCCACCATACTAGTTCATGACCACACAAGTATTTGCTGATTATCGATGTGTTATTAATTACTATTACATTGTCTATACACACTTGTGATATATCTCAGATATTTAAGTATTTTAATAAACTATTATAATTACAATTGCAGTTAATTACTCATTCCAGTGGCAAGACCTCCTATAACCTCGGTTATAGGAGGTCTTGCCAGTGCGCCCTGAATAACCATTCGTAAATTTTTATTTCTAAAACATTTCAGATCAGACATCTCTAATTATCTCACACAATTAAACCCTCATATGTTTGTTGTGTACTGTTCATAAACCCCCCTTTATTAGCTGACCTCTAACTCCGCAATCTATATTGTCTATCCTCCTGCATCTTGTTTCTCACATTCTTTTCATGTATTTTTTTCACTCCTACCTATATAATCTATAGATATATTCTATATATTATATAGTATCTCGAGATGCGGATCCGCTCTTCAAGAATTTCACATTATCAATCAGATCGATCGATTTCCATATATCCCTCACTAACTATCAAGGGGACACATTAAAGCCTACTTCTTCTCTAGTTGATTTATTTTATATTTAATTTTTTTGTCAAATTTTTCTTTTAAATTTATTATTTTGTATTGTTGTGTGTGCGCTTATTAGAATGAGGTGTATTCACTTTGTGTTGGTCATAATAAACACCACATTTCATCATCATTTATTTTGTTTATTAGACTACTACTACTATTATTATTATTATTATTATTATTATTATTATTATTATTATTATTATTATTATTATTATTATTATTATTATTATTATTATTATTATTATTATTATTATTATTAATAATAATAATAATAATAATACTAATAATAATGCATATATAGGTTTATATATATATGTAGATTAATATTGTGAGATAAATATATATATATATATATATATATATATATATATATGTATATATATATTATAATATACTGTATATAATTATGTATACAGTATACACATCATTATAGTAACGAATACCAAATAACTATATAGAAAATCACGTGATAATAAGTAATAATAATAATAATAATAGTACGGATCGTTAGGTTTAAATCCTGGGCGATAATAACACGATACCCGTCTGTGATTGGTCCAGTCACAGTCACGTGATCCACATATTACGTAACATCATCATTATTATCCCGCGGTGTGCGTGCGAGTGGATTATAAGTGGCTCCCTCTATAAGCGAGGTGAAGCGAGCACTAGATTACACATCACGTGACTTTCTAAGTACGCTAATATACGCACACAACAGGGCCTCACGGCGTGACAACCAGTACTCCACCATCCTAACCCACGTGTGTCTACTAACTACCGTGTACCACGCCTCTCACGTCACGCGATCGTACCTATTAACGCACGTGACTACGTCAGCGCTCCTGTTATATCACGTGGCGACGCCTAATTACGCACGTGACTGCGCGCCTATTAACTGGAACACGTGGTGCACACGTGAGGGGCGTCGCCGCCGGGTCCTCTAAAAAGATACCACGAATCGGAGAGAGGTGGTTAGTGAGAGCGCGCGCGTGTATCTTATGATTACGCGGGGTTTGAACTCCCGCCGTTTTGCCGTAATTCTAGGCGACCTCTGGCGTTGATAAACTCGTCGCTAATCGATAGTGCCTGGATGCCGCGCGTGCCTAGACCGTCGTTAGGGACACGATTTTTTCTGCACCGGGCGGCTAATCTATAAATGCCTGGATGCGGGCGACGCCGTGCCTGGATGTTCGCTAGTCGGGTGCACGCTTTTTTCGCGGCCTACGCATTACGATATTCCCTAGCGACGACGGTAACCGACGGCGACCGGATAATAATAATAACAATGATAATAATGCTGCTGCTATGGCGATAATAAGTGTGTCTAGTGGGAGGGGCTTGTGGGTGTTCCTAGTAGGGGAGATGTCACATACTCATAACAAAAACGTCGCAATAATAAGTAAATCCAGTCGGCAGTTCACTAACTTGTGCTACACGTTATGGATCTATGTGGTATCTTATGTTAATCCATATATATATATATATATATATATATATATATATTCTATATATACCATGTGTTGAGTGTAAACGCGTGTGATATCTACGGAGATTAGTGTGATAATATTATTGACAATATTTTATTTTATTTATTAACTTAACATATTTCTGCGGATTCAAACCTTGAAAAATATGTCCTATGGAATAAAACTGGTAGGACATGCTCTGAACACATTATATTACTATTATGTAACAATGGATTATCGTATCGATACATAATATACATACTAAACATACTAAAATAATGCATTGATAATGATATTTAAATCGTAGAATTAAAATAATTATCAATTGAGGTAAAATATTATTCATAAATAATATTTCATAATCAAGCTATAACAATGTCTACTAATGTTCATACTTATATTTAATACACTATTATCGTCACAGGCATTTCGATTAATATTACTTCATTGTATTTGTACTATTTTAATGTTATTTCTATGTGTTACACTATATTTTACTCTTTGGTTTAGCTATACATACACACACATACAGGTTACATATATGTATACATGCAAAATAAACAATATTACCAAAGCCCTTTGGGGCTTTTACATTACTATATATATATATATATATATATATATATATATATATATATATATATATATATATATATATATATATATATATATATATATATATATATATTATTAATAAAACTTATAACTTATAACTATATATGATGAGTTATATGTATTTGATTCGAATTAATGAATGCGTATATACCTCTTTGTTTATACTTTTTCTGTCATGCTTTTATCAATATGTATAACTATATATATGCATAGGTTTAAATATATATATAACTATACATATAGGTTTAACGTACACTGACTATATTCTATAATGCAACATATCCTCTATTGACCTATATCCACCTCTACCCGTCAGTTCATTAACTACCCCATTGTGTAGGTGGTCGTGTAGCTTAACTAATCCCCTGAGCGCCACGCATACATCATTGTATTGTTTGTTGTTGTTGTTGTGGTGGTGGTGGCCGTCTAAATGAACTGGAGCGTAACGATGCTTACTGTATGCATCCAGGCACCGCGCTGTACATATCCAGGCACCGCGTCACGTATAGGGCTAATCCCATTACTTAGGCATGAGCGACCGTGTTTGTTTATTTATTTGTATATATATATATATTTGATATAACTATAACTATATATCACTGTATATGTAACTGTGTATATATTACTGCATGTTCTATACTAGTAATATATCGCGGAGTAGATAGATTTATAACACGTGTTAGTCACAATTATAATACATCATTAATTACATTAATACTTCCTTCTTGTAATACAGTGTTCGTTGGAGGTATTCTCTAGAATACTCTAGAATTATGATTGGCGGTAACACAGAGGTACATCATATATTTCCGTATCATATATGATATATATATATATATATATATATATCAGGGGTAGATCTATAGATCCTATAGGATTGAATTGAGGGGAAGGTTATTTATTAAATATACATTGAAATAATGAAATGTACAGGTATATAACATATTTATTTTATTGTATAAATATATACTATATATATAGTATATAGTATATGGTATATATTATATACTATAGTATATCTAATAAAGTAATAGTAATAATAGTAATAGTATTCTTATATTTCTCAATTATAAAGTATAGATAAGCCGATTTCTAAAATAGGATAATATCTAAACACCTTATGTATTTTATTCTAATATGTAGGACCTAAATGGCCCATAGTCATCCTAGATTCACTCTCCCTCTCTATCTCACACACACACACACACATACACACACACATATCTATATATATATATATATATATATATATATATATATATATATATATTATCTATAAGTGTACAATGTACACTCTGTACAGTGTACATCATGGTATATCAGTGTATATACTGTATTATTTATTTATAGTAGTTATATTTTTTACACAAATCATTGATTATGCTAGGGCACATGACTATGTTACATTTCATTATGGTGGTTATTATATAACATATTGAATAGGTGTAGCCCTGTATGTATACGTATATGAATCTATATATTTGTATGAATTAATGTTGATATTAATGTTGATTAAATATTCCATTCCTAAATATATTATTTATAATACACCAATCAATAAACTATATAATTAATAATGCATTACTATTAAATATTAAAGAGGTGAGAAGGATTCAATATATTTAAAGTATAAAAAATAGAATATATATATATATATATATATATATACAGTCAAAGCTCGATAACTCAACATTGACGGGACGGAGTTTTCATGTTGAGTTAGCGAGTATGTTGAGTTATCGGATGTATAATTTTATTTTTAAGTATAATGGTATTTTAGTTACGCTACTAATATTATATTACTCCTAATGATGGTTTATGATTATTATTAAGTATATAGATTGTATATTCTTTTAAAATAATAATTACAATAAATAAAAAGTATAGGAATAGTGCTATATTCATTTTTTTTTATTAAAGTAATTATTCATTTTTGATTGTATTAAATTGTTATCAACATGCTTGTTAAAAGTATTTATAATATGAGTAATATGTAATAAACAATTATCGTCAGTTAAATTATTCTTAATTAGATAATTTCGAGTATTCTGTAATTCTTTTAGAATCTGTATAATTATATCTCTGATTGTTTTGATTACTAATGATATATTTACAATATATTATACAATATATACATGCATGTATACATTCTATAAGTAATTATATTATAGTAAAGATATAAAATATTATTTATTACTACTACACACATGTAGTGTATATATAATTCATTTTGTACAACAAATATTATTTTTAATATTGTTTACATTTTTATCTTGTGTTTTAAAAAGTATTTTACATAATCTTTGTATGTGTTATGGTGATATAACATTTCATGCAATATTATATCATATCCTTAATGTATGTTATAACTGAATAAATACTCTTATAATAATTAATTCCATGTCAATGTAATATCTAATTTTATATGTGAATAATTAATATTAATACATATTAATTATCCAATATATAGAACATATATGTTTATAATTTAGAAATATTCACCATACTATACTCAAGAAATTCTCAAGAATGACATTTTATAAATATTTAATTCAATATCACTAGAACATATATGTTCTTGTAATATATAGTAGTTAACATTGACATTAAACATAAGTTAAGATAATTATCATATATGGGGGGGAGTAGTTTGATTGACAGTGACTCCTATTCACACAAATGGACGCTAAGCTGAGTAATAGTGTCGCGGATACATACACAGAACCGCTATGTTGGTTGAAAATGGCGCGAATAAATATAATCCCAAAGGTAAACATTGGAATGTATTTTAGATATCCAATAATAAAAATCCGAAATAATACGAATCTAATATTTAAAGTATACTTTAGTAGTAGTACTACTATAGTAGGAGTAGTAGTAGTAGTAGTAGTAGTAGTAGTAGTAGTAGTAAATGGGCATTCGGGATAGGTAATACGTCTATAGACTTAAGTAATGGTTTGCTGACATAACTGCATTCAAAACAGTACTCGTATGATAATATAATAATTGTAATTGTATTTTTACGTTTATATATTTATATCCATATATTATTAAATAAAACCATGTTGACTAATGTATGTTGAATTATATTTGTTGAACAATGCAGTTTCATTACATGTAAAATATACGAATCCAACAACATTTGTTGTGATATTTTGATTTTTCATAAATGTTAGTTATCGGATGTATATTTACATGTAATGTATAGGCTAGGATTATATAAAACATGTTGAGTTATATGTATGTTGAGTTATATTTGTTGAGTAATAGGGTTTTTGTTAACATGTAAAAGATACGAATCCAACCAAATATTTTTGGGATGTTGAGTTATCGGCAATGTTGACTTATCGGCATGTTGAGTTATCGAGATTTGACTGTATATATATATATATATATATATATATATACATATATATATCTATACCATAATTTACAAATAAAGTATTTTATTTATATTTTCATTATTTGATAAAGTGTAAACATGTAATAACTTTCATTTCGTATTATTATTTGTTTATTTAAATAACGTATGTTAAATAACGTATGTTATTATACGTTCACTATGTATTCCGCCTATAGTTCTGACTAGGTACCTAACTATTTTCTTAAATAAATGATCAATCAATAAATAAATAACTAATAATACGATTAATAAAATCATTGATCACCATATTATTATGGTGAACCACTAGTTGTGGTCCACTACTACAGTTGTATACCATAATATGTATGTTATAATAATCAATATAATAATAATAATAATAATTATTATTATTATCATTATTATTATCTTTACAATTATCCATGAACAACTATAGCACTATAGGTTATGATATATCATCAATATCATCATTATCATTATCATCAGCAATATCATTAGTAATATCATCAACAATATCATCAGCAATATCATTATCATCAGCAATATCATCAGTAATATCATCAACAATATCATGAGCAATATCATTATCATCAGCAATATCAACAGAAATATCATTATAATCAGCAATATAATCAGTAATATCATTATCATAATCACTATCTCACCATCATCATAATCGGTACCAATATCATCAATATTATAATTATCATAATAAAGTCTACGATCTTTGCATATAAAAACCATAGCTTAGCGACCACTATTTCTTTGGAATGTAAATACGCCAGCGCTTGCCCTATCTGTCGGATTATGCAAATCCTATTCTCTCCTATTAGGCGATCACGTGTCTCTTCGAATAATGACCTCGCCGTGGGTACACTACACGGGGTGGTATGATTGGTAGAGTTAGTAGGGGTAGTAGGGTTAGTAGGGATAGTAGGGAAGGTTGTGGCATTATATTTAATAGGGGTAATTATTAACAATGTGGTTATATGGTCATACTATAGTATATGTCCTATAGGGTATAACTTATGGTAGAAACGTAAACTATATGTAACGGGTTATAACCTGGTGACTACTATCTTAACAGTTTATAACCTGTTGATAAGGGTTATTATGTATTAACCCTGTTGTTATACCCCTATGTGATGATAGCTATCTGCAGATCCAATGGGAGAATCAGTTACGAGTCATAACGCTCTCGGGTTATAACCTGGTGATAATAGCTAGCTGCGGGTCGTCGGTACAGGCTCCCATGAACAGGTCGATGTTCTCGTGTCGTATCTTGCTGAGGCGGCTCACGGTCTTAAGGAACTCGAGAACTTCGATCTTGCACAGGTTACGGTACGAGTGGATCATTACGTCGCCATGCCAACGACCGCTGATTGACGGGTGGGAGGGGCTAGCGTTATCACGTGTCGGCGTCGTACGATGTGCACAGATAGTGTAGTGCATTTTGTTAATGTTGTTTTAATTAATAATAATTGAGACTACTTTTAAGCATCTACAAAATATTGTAGAAATTATGATTTTATTTAAATAGTCGCATCATTACAATTCAGTACAACTTAATATACATCACACAAATGAACACAACATATGTCAAATATGTACCCCACGCGATTTTCAATCGCGAATTACTAAATACGGCGTATCCCTTATAACGGGTTTATAGTATAAGGGGTACCCACTAAACCCGAGGTATTGCTGAGATGTATTAACGAAGGCGTGCGTTTTACGAGTAACCTGGTGCGGATTACTATCAAAAAGGACGAGTTGGGGCGAAATGGTTAAATCTTAAATCCAAAATAAATTTGTATAGGCTTATTTTGGGATGTAATGCAGCTAAAAAAAAACAAACAGGACAAAAATAAACCAATTAAACCAAATAACCCACAAATATCTATACAAAATATATGTATATACTATTAACTCGTATTTATGATTTAACCATTTCGCCCCAACTCGTCCTTTTTGATCGTCTCCCCCTGGTGCATGATGTAGGTGTGGGTGTGGCCTATTCGCGCGCAATATATGATGTGGGCGTGGCCTATAACGAGTAACCTGTGTATGCTGTGGGTGTGGCCTATACGCACGCAGTCGCCGAATATCAGATCTTTGAAGGCGATCTTGAACTCGAGGATAGACTCCGAGTCTCGTTCCGAATCGCTATTGTTCGCCAGGAGGCGGTGTTGTCTGTGTGTGTGAGAAAGGTCATCGGGTTCAGTTGCGTGTAGGGATCGTAGAGGTCACGATCGCGTGTGGGGGTAAGCTGGGTCACGTTCGATTATGTTATATAGAGTCGCGATATAAATAACAATGTATATATATATAATGAATCTTAAATAATCTAGAGATTCTATCTAGAGCTAGTTATTATATATATATATATATAAAGTTACTTAATAGAGAGAATAGATTTAGTGTTGTTGTTGTTGTTGTTGTTGTTGTTGTTACAGAGGAGGTGGTATTGTTATATCGAGTGAACGTGTATTACGTGTGTCGGCATGGGTTACGACTAGTGATGTAAATTATGCCACTCAAATCTAAAGCTTGGATGCAGTCTCAGTCTCAGTTAGATAAAGTCTCAGCTCGGCTCGGCTCGGCTCGGGATCGTTTGGCTAAAGTATCGGCTAGGTTCAAGCTCTTTTTTTGTTCTCCGAAAATGAAAGTCTCGGTTCTATAACGAAAAGTCTAGACTCGGCATAAGAATGATCGGACCACTATTTACATCACTATACACCCCTATTTACGATACGTTCACACCGAGCCACATCAAAGTGTCAGACCCGATGTCAGGGCCTGCAGGAGAGATATAGCCGCGTTCGCTTCGATATGCTCGTTTAGGAGAATATCGATACGAGAATATCGGTAAAGTTATTCGAAGCGAATTATAATATTCGAAGTAGATGCGATCCGGTTACACGGTTCGATAAGCCGAGATCACGTGTACACTGATCACTCGTACAGTGTTCACCACGTGATACCGTGACATAGTGCCACAATATGCCGCAATATGCCACAATATGCCACAATATGCCATAATATTCTACAATATGCCATAACATGCCACAATATGCCACAATATGCCACTATATGCCACAATATGCCACACTATTCCACAATATGCCACAATATGTCCCAATATGCCACAAATTGCCACAATATGCTACAATATTCACGACTATGCCACAATATGCCACACTATGCCACAATATGCCACACTATGCCACACTATGCCACAATATGCCACACTATGCCACACTATGCCACAATATGCCACACTATGCCACACTATGCCACAATATGCCACAATATGCCATACTATGCCACACTATGCCACAATATGCCACACTATGCCACAATATGCCACACTATGCCACAATATGCCACACTATGCCACACTATGCCACACTATGCCACAATATGCCACAATATGCCACAATATGCCACAATATGCCACAATATGCCACACTATACCACAATATGCCACACTATGCCACACTATGCCACAATATGCCACACTATGCCACAATATGCCACACTATGCCACAATATGCCACAATATGCCACACTATGCCACAATATGCCACAATATGCCACAATATGCCACAATATGCTACAATATGCCACAATATGCCATAACATGCCAAACTATGACACAATATGCCACCATATGCCACAATATGCCACAATATGCCACAATATGCCAGAACATACCGTAGATTAGTGTGAATAAACGCGGTTTTAAGTAATATTACGAATAGGAGCCTGCATACGCTATTGATACCTTGTCACGTGATACTGAGGCCATACTTTAGGCTAATATTCGCGCGAATAATCGGTAATAATAGCCGAATAATCGCCGGTTTTATACATCAAACACGTCGTACGTAGGCGAGTATTCGCAAATGAGGTTTACGCGCGAATATTCGCCCTAAATGTGGTCTCGCCACAATACATAGCTGTGATGTATCTGACCTCCGTGCATGTACACATGTACACATGTACACTGTACCAGTATACTTCAGGTACAACGTATCCTCTAGGTGGTAATCTACGGTTACACTAGTATACTATGTAACAGTATAGCCTAGGACATGACCTTGATATATATCAAGGTCATGTCCTTGGCTATACTGTTTCATAGTGTGACCGATATTCACCGCCGCCGCGTGGTGGCGCTGCTAGTTGTCGTGGCCACGTGGTAGTCACGTGGTACTATACGTAAATAGACACTGGAGTGCAGGACATCAACAGGAGTATTGTACTTATAATATCGTATACGCGATGACATCACGATCGCGTTCAAATCCAGGCACCGGTACAGGTAGTCACGTGACAACGGTAGTCACGTGGTAGGTAACACGTGGTAGGTAACACAACGCGATGCACGTGTGTGTATACATGTGTACTTATACCCATACCTCACACACACTTACTCACACATACATATATATATATGTAGGTGAATTTATTGGTTTACCTTTCTCTCAGCGACTCTATGGAGATATCTGCTTTCACGGGAACGCTATTAAACATGGATAGGATGTTATTGTTTGAATTGGTACACTCGCACATACGCGCACACTCTTATACGCACACATACGCACTCGCACACCATCATGCACATGCATAGATGTATGCGTATACGTGCATATATTCTACACGAATATACACGCACATACACACGCGCGCATACACATAAAAACTTACATACTTATATATATATATATATGTGTGTGTATGTGTGTGTATGTACAGAGCGTACACAGCATATGTGCTGTGTACGCCGCACACACACACGCGCACACACCATCGATATAAAGAAAGTGGATAAGCAATTGACGCACGCAATGCATGTAAAAGATAGACACGTGAATGACACTTTTATCGATAAATTTACAAAATGGTATCAGTGATTTTGATTGGATATTAGTCATATTATATTGCTCAAATATCAAAACAGTAGTCTTTTCGTCGAAATAGATTTAAGTGACTTCTATCTATATCAATGGATTTAAATTATAAATATCAATAAAATCAATAAAATAGTATTATATCTTCAATTTAAATACACAAAATTACGAGGAATGTTGATATTATGTATTTTAAATATATAATTTTATTTTTAGTATAGATAGTACATTAAAATTGGTAGTAATTATCAATATATATATGATAAATACATATTATTATAAATAAAAAGTAGTGAGCCAGATAGTGGGTTTCGACTGCAGCGCCCGTAGCGGATAGTGCCATACACTACATTCAATTGCTTATCCACTTTCTCACTATATCGATGGCACACACACGTACACAAGCGCACACACGAGCGCACACACACGCACACACACGTAGTTGTAACCTATCCACGGCGTCACTCTTCTGTATGCGCAATCTGCGCATTTTACGTGTTCTGAACCAGTTACGCAGCTTTGTGACGATACTGGTTCCTCCATTGTTCTGTAGGGGGCGTGTTAGGTGGTGGGGGGCGTGTTAGGGGTCAAGGTCACCCGCGGGTTACATTAGTGTATAGTACGAGAAAGTAGTATACGGTATACCATACTATATAATATATATATTATATAGTATACTATAGTATACCATATAGTATACTATACACATACATATATATATATATATATATATATATATATATATATATATATTACCGATACTATATACAAAGATATTTATAACGAGCTAAGCAGCAACACATTTTCCTATAGGATATGCTATTATAATATTAAAGTATACC